>CM062820.1:1139479772-1139815082 GCA_031772625.1 Pinus tabuliformis | reverse complement strand
TTCAAAACTGCAAAGTGTTGTTGCACTCTCAATGACGGAAACAGAGTATGTTGCTGCTATAGATGCTAGTAAATAAATGATTTGGTTACAAAGTTTTGTAGATGAATTGGGTAAGAAGCAGGAGTTGGGCAGGTTATATAGTGATACACAGAATGGGTTATTCTCGATAGAAAGGCACTTGGAACAATACGACTATGCCTAGCGACGTTGGTAGCCTTTAATATTTCAAAGGAAACGACAATAGAGCGTTTAATGTTGGTATTGGAAATCTATATGTAACCCTGAGCCTCAAATAAGGTATTTCTTATGAAGCGTTTATTTAATATGAATATGCTAGAAGGGGGATCTTTTGCTGATCATTTAAATGAATTTAATACAGTTACTAGCCAGTTAAGTTAAGTAGGGGTAACTTTTGATGATGAAGTTATGGCTTTATTATTTCTATGCTTATTGCGAGAAAGTTGGAATGGTTTAGTTATGGCCATTAGTAACTCTGTCTCTGGATCTAGTACTTTAAAGTTTGATGATGTCGTCGATGCAATCTTTAGCGAGGAAATGCAGCAAAAAAGCTTTGGTGAGACATCAGGTAATGCTTTGACTGCAAAGACTAGGGGAAGAAAAATGGAAAGAGGAAAGAGCCCAGGATATCAGAGTAATTCAAGGAAAGGTAGATCCAAGTCCAGATCGGGGATAATGTAATGGAAATGTGGGAAGAAAGGACACTTGAATAAAGACTACAAGTCTCGAAAGGGAAACGAAGGAGACACGCAACAAGAAAACAATCATGAAGCGAATGTGACAGGTGACGTGTTGCAAGATTCTTTAATTCTTTCATTAGAAAATATTATTGATGCTTGGGTGGTAGATTCAGGGGCCTCATTCCATGCCACACCTGATAGGAAACATTTTCATGATTATGTTCAAGGATATTTTGGACAGGTTCAATTGGGTGGTGATAAACCCTGTAAAATCATTGGAATGGGTACAATTTTTATAAAACAATAGAATGGAAATCAATGGATGTTGAAGGAGGTAAGGCATGTTCTAGCTTTGAAGAAAAATCTAATTTCAACAGGGTCAGAAGGGAGGAAAGATGACCTGGGAGACAAATAAATTTGAGCGGCTGAGGATTGTTTAGCTGGCTCTGGAACTGCACGCCCACTTGCTTTCTCTTCAAGAGATTTGGGAAGGTATTGAACTGTCCGAACTTGCCAAGGATGCTAGACACGTTTAGGAACATTGGCATGGGAGCTGAAGCCACAAGTGTTGAGGCAAGCATTATGGTAAGAGATATGAGAACGAAGGTGATCGCAAAGATCATGACGCAGATGGGGACCATTTTCTTTATATTGAGACTCAAGTATTGGGACCATCAGTGTACACGAATCAAGTAGCTGGTGATGGGAGGACTACCATATATGTTTTGTCTTGGGAAAATGCAAGGGTATGACAGTGTATTGGAGAGGCTTCATGGTTCGTCGTGGTAGTGGAGGAGAATGATGGTACACCAAGCTTGTACATTGGCCCCATCATTCTTTGGTAGTTTTGAGGTCATCAAGGCTGTGAGCTACATGTATTCTTACCTTTTTTCGTCGTTATAATGGATGGAACAACTAATTAAAGGAATGGAAATGAGTAGCATGAAAAATGTGTCATGAGAGATTCAGTGAATGAGGAGAATATGTGCACATGGATCAATTAATTGATGAACCATGTATCTGAAAAGAATGCCTAGCTAACTGGTGGTTACACTAGTGAGCCATGTAATTCGGTAGATGGGTTCTTTTTATATGGACATTGATGTCATATGTACAAAGATAACAACAAGGGTAATATATATATATATATATATATATATATATATATATATATATAGATATATATATATATATATATCATATATATATATATATATATATATATATATATATATAGGAGTCAAATTTAATTGCATGTAAATGGGCATACTACTGTAAGACCTAGTATGGCATGCGCACCCCTCAGTAATCATTGGTAAAGTCTGGGTTAGGCGTAGGTGATAGGGGGGATGTTAGGTTAACTGATACCCTGGTTATTAAACTTTGAGGGAGGTAAGGGCTAGAGTGAGAGGGATTGTCTCACTTAGCAGGTTTTGGCTAGATTTAGTCAAGGAACCCCAAGTCAAGTTTAAGGGGGGAATTGTTAGCTAAAATTAACTCAAGGTTTGAGTCAAGGTTGTCCTAGTTAAATAGTACTGGTTTTGGGCACATGGTATATTGTACTCATGGTATTATGGTCCGTGGTATTGCATGAAATGGAACCTATAAAAGGCTAGGAATACTTCATTGTAATGTAGGCCTGGAGGTGAGCGGTGAAGGCTCACTTGGCCGTCTTGGACAAGTTTTTGGCCAAGGATAATGAGATCTCATTGGGTTGGGTTTTTCCCTAGATTTTGGGTTTTCCTAGATAAACTTGTGTGTTTATGTGTTTATGATTGTTGCTGTTTATTGTTCCTCTCTATAAATCTCAGTAATAAATTTATGTTCTCCACTAAATCTTAACACTATGATGGAAAAACAAAAGAGTTCTATGAACTCAAGATGGGACAAATGATAGATGATGAGCATGTCACTAATTTCTTGTAACTATTGAGGTATGCGCCATATCTTAGGGATGAGAAATCCAAGATTCAAATATTTATGAGTGGGATACCTATGAAATTCAGAGATAAAATTGAATTGTTGGAACCATAGACTTTGAAGGACGCCTTTAAGAAGCTAAAGCATTTCTATGAGCAATAAAAATACTTACCGTAACTTAAGGTTGCCTATAAGGCAAGGAAAAACACTGGAAATAAGAAGAAATAGCCTAAGAAAAGTTTAGAAAAGAGGGAAGGTAAGTGTCCACTCCCTACAAATAACATTACTGCTAAGGGAAATGTGTAAGAACCAACATCAGGTTAACACAAGCTTCAAGGCATAAATCAATTAAATTGTTGGACATGTTGTGAAAACAATAGGAAAATGGACTTTCCACACCAAAAAAATGATAGACCAAAGGTTTAGAACACCCATGAGGCTTGTACAGGGGGTGATGCAGCTCAAAGTTTGCCCATAATATATGTAGTTGTAGACAATCGCCAAACAGACCACCAAGCATCCATCATTGATATGGAAGGTAAGTTGTGTAATCAAATTGTATCTATTCTAATTTATCTAGGTTCTAACTACAACTATGTTGGCCCAAAATTGTTGAAAAATGAAATTTGGTCAAGGAATTGAATGAAGAACCATGCCTGGTTCAATTGGAAACTAGAAAAAAAAATATTGATTATTGGGTGAGATCATGTGCATTTGAGCTTAATGGAATTCCCAAAACAACACATTTGAATTTATTGCCATTGGGTTCATAAACCATGCTATTGGGCATGGATTGGAGGTACTTGCACATGACCAAAGTTAACTATTTTGAAAGGAAATTGAATTCTTAGATGAGCAAGGGAAAACAAGGATTTTGCAAAGCAGGAGAAAGCCTACTTTAGTGAGGTTGATCATGGATATGCAAGCCAAGCACAATAGCATAAAATGATGCATGTTATTTGTAGTGCCAATATTTCATGATGTGAACGTTGGAAGTGATGTCGAGAATGAGGAAAGTGAACTGCTAAAAAGGTACATGGTTCTACAAAAATATGCATATGTATTTCCAGTGGAGGTTACTGGATTACCTCCTCATAGAGAGGTATATTTATCTATTGAATTGGTTCTTGGAGTAGCACCAACATCCAAGGCACTATACATGCTGAGTAACCCTAGGTTGGTTGAGCTAAAAATGCAACTAAAGGAGATTCTACACAAGGGCTGCACAAGGCTGAGTGTGTCACCATGGGGAGCTCCAGTACTATTTGTGATCCGAATTGGATCCATGAAAAAATCAAAGGAACCATGGCTGTATCAGGTCAGGACAGACTTCAAAGAATTAAGAGTAGCGATCAGAAACACCTCTAAAAATAGTGGTAGTTGGCAGCCAACATGGAACGATGAGGACCTTGGTTAAAGCGCCCTGACCGAGGCCCATGGAGACTACACAGGAGGTGAAACTAGCCCCTGGGAAGCTCGGATCGGGAAAAGGAGGAAGTTTTTGATGCGCGATTAGCAATCGTTGGGAAAACCCTCAAGAAGGAGAGGCCCCGAGCGCTCGGTCGCATGGGAGCTGGGAAAACTGTGGGGAAAAAGGCTAAAGGCTAAAGGCGGGACCCGCTCCAAAACCGACGGTATTGATCGGGGGCATCCTTGGGTGGTAAGTAGTTTTGGTGAAAGCAGAGTGATTCCACTCAGCGCCCGACACGTGGCAAGCGGAGGAGAGAGAAAACCGCCGCTCATCACGTGCTAACGGTCGAGCAAGTCAACCGCGCGAAATGAGCGGATGGCGTTGGATATGGGGGATCCAGATCTGACGGTTGATATCGCGCCAGACGATAAGACCAGATTTAACGAGGGATTAAGCCACAATTTAGAAGAACTTGAGGTCCACTTTGACCACCAAGGTGGCGGATGACTCATTCCATGACATAACTGAAAAAAAAAAACCGAATCGACGAAGCAAGCTGGCACAGTTGCAGGAGGACAAGTGGCCACTCCCTGTGAGCCTGATGATGACGCCGAGACAGGGAACTCCAAGCGCAGCTGCAGTAGGCGATCCGATGGAGGTGGAAGAGGAATCAAACTGCCATGAGATTGACTGGCTTTAAAGCCACGAATACAGAACATAAAGGACATGGAACACCAAAGACAGAAGACAGAAAAGAGAAGAACCAGTGAAGCAAAAAGCAGAAAGAAGACAGGGGGCCGAGCTGACCATAGGCAGCATTGAGCACCAGAAATCTTGAGAGATTCAAGCCATCCCTGAGAGGATCTTTCAGGACTGAGCACCACATTGGGCTCCTTCCATTAAAGACCAGGAAGGTCAAAGAGCTGGTAAGGAAAAGAGTCTGTGCACTCTAGTGGCTTGGGGAATCCAAGAACCACCCTGCTTAGAAAATCTGTTTCAGGAGACTCATATTGAGCTCCTTCATTGTAATTCTCTGCTTCAAGACACAATAAAAGAAGGCCACCATTGAGAGCTGGACCGGAGATATAGCCCTAGAGGATAGGGTGAAATCCTTATTAATTTCTTGTGTTCTTGTATTTTCTTCCTGTATTTCTCTGCTGTTTTCCATTTCAAGTGTCTGTGTATTTGCAATCTGATCGATCTGTTGCCTAAATAACATAGACACACACCAGCACATGAGTCTGTAATAATAAATCTTTAACTGAGGTCACTCATAGGGTGATTATCAGATCAAGTGGTATTAGAGATTTAGGGTCAAAACTAATCTTGAAATTGGGAGAGTCTATCCTTGGAAGACAATGTCAGAGGAAGGTTCTGTGGGGCCAGACCCTCAATTCATAGAAAGTTTCCTAGCTATAAAGTCTATGGTAGAAGAAATGTATAGGGACTTTAGAAAGCATAGGGATGAAGATTCGTCAGGTCCTAAACAAGACAAAGAAGAAGATGAGTCTCATTCCCATGACCGCTCAAAAGGAAAAAGGAAAGAGGAAAACTTTCTCACACCTCCTAATAGCCTTGTGCATAATAAGAAAGCATCTTTGATCAAGCTAGATGTTAAATTTGACTTGCCTATATATGATGGAGAGTTAAATGTTGAAAAGTTGGACAATTGGATTAGACAAATTGATGTGTATTGCAGAGTCCAGAACATTGACTCAGATAAGAACAAAATTCGGTTGGCAAGCCTACGCCTAGGAGGCACTGCCTTGGTTTGGTGGGAAGGCAGAACCCAAGCTGACATGAAAAGACATGGTAAGACTATCTCTGTCTAGAGCGACTTTTTTTTTCTGCAATCAAGAAGCAATTCTATCCATTGGCCTACATACAACAAGCCATGATGAGTTGGAAAACTCTTCGGCAGTTGAAAGGGAAAAGTGTGCAAGGGTACACTTAAGAATTTAGAAAGAGAGCATTGATTCTAGGTATTTCATTAGACTCACCAGAGACTCTTTTGAAGTACATTGGTGGTCTTCACAGCTACATGAGGCATACCATCCTCATGTTTAACCCCACTAGTATAGATGAGGTATATGTACAAGCTACTCATCTAGAAGCTAGAGGAAAGAATGGAAATCTAGAAGTTGGGGGACCATCCCAACCCACTGTAAGCAAGAGCAAGGAGAAAAGAAAGCAGAAGTGGAAAGTAAGGAAGGCTAACACTGCACAGAAAAGCAAAGCTTCGTGCACTCACTGTAAAAAGGATGGGCATGATGATGAGAATTGCTGGATTTTGCATCCAGAGCTGAGACCTAAGAAGTTTGAGGGCAAGAAGAAGAAGACTGTTGTAGCTATTTAGAAAGATTTGGGGTCAGACTCGGGAGATGAAACAACCAGTGCAGCTACAAGTATAAAAGATTGTCTGCTCTAAAGAATGCTGAAATCAAGAAGCAGGTGCAGGAGTTTCTCGAGAAGGGGTTCATCAGGCCTAGCACATCACCATGTGGGTCATTTGGTGAGAAAGAAAGATGGCTCGTGGAGAATGTGCATTGACTATCGAGCACTGAATAAGATAACAATAAAAAATTGTTATCCCCTTCCTCGCATAGATGATCTTTTAGATCAATTGAAGGAAGCTGTTTATTTCACCAAGCTAGACTTGCACAGTGGATACCATCAGGTCAAAGTTGCAGAGCAAGATGCATGGAAGACTGCTTTCAAGACAAATCAGGGATTGTATGAGTGGCTGGTCATGCCTTTTGGCTTGACCAATGCTCCTGCTACTTTCATGAGATTAATGAATGATGTACTTAGACCTTTTCTTGATGATTTTGTTATTGTGTATATGGATGACATTCTGATTTTTAGTAAAACGTGGGAAGAACACTTAAAGCATGTTAAGCAGACATTAGATGTTTTGAAAAGAGAAAAACTTCATGTTAAACTCTCAAAATGTGAATTTGGCAAAACATCTCTAAATTATTTGGGTCATATAGTAGGGGGTGGTGAATTGAAAGTAGATCCTTCTAAAGTGGTAGTCATTGTAAACTGGCCTAAACCCAAGTCTGCTACAGAAGTGAGAAGCTTCTTAGGAGCAGTGCAATATTGGAGGAAGTTCATTTATAGCTTTTCCTCAATTGCAGCTCCTTTACATGCTTTAACAGGATTGAACAAGGTGTTTCAGTGGGGAGGAAAACATTAGAAAGCCTTCGACACCTTGAAAGAAAAGATTAGTACAACACCTGTACTAGCACTGCCTGATCTGCAAAGACCATTTGAGATCCAAACAGATGCCAGTGACTATGCCATGGGAGCAATGTTGACACAGCACGATAAACCCATATGTTATCATTCTGAGACTTTTAATCCTGCAGTAGTTAACTATCCTACATATGATAAAGAATTGTATGCATTAGTTCAGAGTGTGAAAAAGTGGAAACATTACCTAATGGGCAAAGAGATAGTAATACATACTAATCATCAACCACTTCAATATCTACACTCCCAAACTAAGTTGCAGCAATCAAGACACTACAGATGGATGGGTTTTCTACAACAATTTCATTTAGTCATCAGGTATAAAAAGGGCATACATAACAAAGTTGCAGACATGTTATCTAGACCCATTATAAATGCATCTACTATACTTAAGCATAATTCTGTGCTACATGAAAGCTACGTTGAACAATATGCTCAAGATATAGACTTTAAAGATGTATATGCAACTTTGAGTCAAGGCAAAAGAGTAGAAGAATTGGATTATCATGTAAAGGACCGACTCTTATATCATTGTGGGAAACTATGGATTCCACAAACTGAGAGAGTAAAGATAACTAGAGAAGCACACACTTCTCTGATATCAGGTCACTTTGGGGTAAGTAAGACAGTTGCACAACTGCAAAGATTTTGTTATTGGCCAAAAATGAATGAGCCAGTTTCTAGATATGTAAGAGGGTGTACTATTTGTGCCAAAGCAAGCCCAACAATAGAAAACTAGGCTTGTACACTCCACTACCAGTTCCTTCTCACCCTTGGGAAAGTGTTTCCATGGATTTTGTTGGAGGATTGCCTAAATGTAGGAAAGGTCAAGATTATCTATATGTTGTTGTGGATAGGTTTAGAAAAATGTGTATTTTAATACCTTGTAATAAATAGATTACAGCTGAACAAACTGCAAAACTGTTCTTTGAACATGTATGGGTTCATTTTGGATTACCCACTTCCATTGTATCTGATCGAGACACCCGATTTGTGGGGAAGTTTTGGTCAAGTCTGTGGGGATTGATGGACACCAAACTGAAGAAAAGCATAGCTTTTCATCCACAAACTGATGGCCAGATAGAAGTAGTAAACAAGACAGTGATCCAGTTACTCAGAGGATATTGCAGCAAACATCCTAAGCTTTGGGATGAACACTTGTGTTATGTGCAGCATGCTTACAATAGATAAAAACATTCTTCTACACAGAGATCTCCTTTTGAGACCTGTTTTGGTTTCACACCAAGGTCTCCTTTCGATTTTGTCTTTGGTAAAGATACCACAGTTGATGGACACAATGATGTGGAAAAGGCAACTAGGTTCATTGAACAAATCCAAGAGATCCACCAGGCAGTACAGGAACAACTGGAAAAGAGCCAAGCCAAACACAAGGCTAGGCATGACAAGCATCGGATGGAGCATAGTTTTCAAGTTGGTGACCAGGTCCAGCTGTATATCAGCAAGGACAGGATGCAAGGTGAAGGTAAAAAGCTAAAGCCTATTAGGTATGGACCTTTAGGATACTTGAGAAGATGGGTGAAAATGTTTTTTGCCTTGATCTACCAGCTTACATGTACATCTACTCAGTCAAAAATGCAGATTTCTTGAGATTGTTTGAACCTTCAATGATTGAGGATCCTGAAAAGCAATGTCAGTTGCCTTCTATTGATGACCTGCTACCTGAATATCTTAATGAATTGCAGGAAGACACCATGCTCGCTAGGAAGGTGAGGAAAACGCGCAGAGGAGATGTTGAGTACCTCAGAATTGGACTCAAAGGTTCAAATCCGAGTAGTGCAAAGTGGATTGAGATTGGACAAGTGAGACAACAGTACCCTCACTTAGTTGATGCTTGAAAAAAATCAAAGGAACCATGGTTGTATCAGGTCAGGATAGACTTCAAAGAATTAAGAGCAGCGATCATAAACACCTCTAAAAACAATGGCAGTTGGCAGTGAGCGTGGAATGACGAGGACCTCGGTCAAAGCACGCTGACCGAGGCCCATGGAGACTGTGCAGGAGGCGAAAAGAGCCCCTGGGAAGCTCGGATTGAGAAAAGGAGGTAGTTTTTGATGCACAATTAGTGCTCAGTCACACATCACTGAGCAAAAACCCTCAAGAAGGAGAGGCCCCGAGCGCTCGGTCGCATGGGAGCTGGGAAACCCGTGGGGAAAAAGGCTAAAGACTAAAGGCGGGACCCGCTCCAAAACTGGCAGTATTGATCAGGGGCATCCTTGGGCGGTATGCAGTTTTGGTGAAAGCAGAGCGATTCCACTCAGCGCCTGACGCATGGCAAGCAGAGGAGAGAGAAAACCGCCGCTCATCGTGCGGTAACGGTCGAGCAAGTCAACCGTGCGAAATGAGCGGATGGTGTTGGATCTAGGGGATCCAGATGTGAAGGTTGATATTGCGCTTGACGATAAGACCAGATTTAACGAGGGATTAAGCCACGATTTAGAAGAAATTGAGGTCTGCTTTGACTGCTAAGGTGGCGAATGACTCATTCCATGACATAACTGAAAAAAAACCGAATCGACGAAGCAAGCTGGCGTAGTTGCAGGAGGACAAGTGGCCACTCCCTGTGAGTCTGATGATGACGCCGAGACAAGGAACTCCAAGCGTAGTTGCAGCAGGTGATCTGACGGAGGTGGAAGAGGAATCAAATCGCCATGAGATTGACTTGCTTTAAAGCCACAAACATAGAACATAAAGGACATGAAACACCAAAGACAGAAGACAAAAAGAGAAGAACCAGTGAAGCAAAAAGCAGAAAGAAGACAGGAGGTTGAGCTGACCATAGGCAGCATCGAGCACCAGAAAGCTTGAGAGATTCAAGCCATCCCTAAGAGGATCTGTCAAGACTGAGCACCACATTGGGCTCCTTCCATTAAAGACCAGGAAGGTCAAAGAGCTAGTAAGAAAAAGAGTCTGTGCACTCTAGTGGCTTGGGGAATCCAAGAACCACCCTGCCAAGGAAATCTGTTTCAGGAGACTCATATTGAGCTCCTTCATTTTAATTCTCTACTTCAAGACACAATAAAAGAAGGCCACCACTGAGAGCTGGACCGGAGATATAGCCCTGGAGTATAGGGTGAACTCCTTATTAATTTCTTGTGTTCTTGTATTTGCTTCCTATATTTCTCTGCTGTTTTCCATTTCAAGTGTCTGTGTATTTGCAATCTGATTGATCCGTTGCCTAAATAACATAGACACACACCAGCACATGAGTCTGTAATACCTTCATTTAACAAATATTTAACTGAGGTCACTCATAGGGTGATTATCGGATCAATTTGTAAGGAAGAAGGATGGGACCCTTAGATTATGCATTGATTACAAGCAATTAAACAATTTGACCATAAAGAACATGTACCCATTTCCAAGGATTGATGATCTCTTTGATCAATTGAGAGGAGCAACAGTCGTCTCCAAGATTGACTTGAGTCCAGGATATCATCAAGTAAGGATCAAGGAGGAGGACATTCATAAAACTAGTTTTCAGACAAGGTATGGACACTATGAGTTTCTAGTTGTACCCTTTGTGCTTACCAATGCCCCTGCCACATTCATGTGCTTAATGAACAGTGTGTTGCAGCCTTATTTGGATAAGTTTGTTATTGTATTTATCGATGAAATATTAGTGTATTCATAGATTGAGAAAGAGAATGAAAATAATTTTGGTTGTAGTACTACAGTTACTGAGGGAGGACAAACTCTATCAAAATCTCAACAAGTGTGATTTCTTCCAATCACGAATACACTATTTGGGGCATATTGTCTCCAAGGATGGGATATTAGTTGATCCAGAGAATATCAAAGATATGGTGGAGTGGCCAACACCAAAAAATGTGAAAGAGATCAAATCAATCATGAGATTAACAAGTTATTACAAGATATTTATTAGAAATATCCCCAAGAGAGGCCATCCTATCACAACCTTGCACAGAAAAGGAAAGAAAATTAAGTGGATAGCTCAAAGTGCAGCAAGCTTTGAGAAATTGAAACAATTTCTCACAAATGCACCAATGTTGAGGATCATAGATCCTAGCAAGGATTTTGTGGTGTGCACAGATGCCTACAAGGAAGAGCTCAGTTTAGTGTTGATGCAGGAAAGACAGGTAGTATGTTATGAGTCAAGAAAACTAAATGAGCATGAGGTAAATTATGTGAATCATGATCTATAGTTAGATGCCATCATTAATGTATTAAATATTAGGAGGCGTTACCTCATTGGCAGGAAATTTACACTCATGAAAGACCATAGTGGGCTCAAGTATTTGTTTGAGCAACCCAACTTGAATGCAAGACAGACTAGATGGTTGGCCACACTTAGTGAGTTTGACTTTGAGATAAAGTACATCAAAGGAAAAGAGAACAGGGTTGCTGATGCACTTAGTAGGAGGATTCAAGTGAATCACTTGGAAGCCATAAGCTCTTACAAAATGGACCTAGTAGAAATGGTCAAGAATTGAGGATAGCATGATGAAAAATATCAGCAAATGAGAGAAAAGCTACTAAAAGATGGTGGGGATGAGGAATATCCCCTCACTGATGACAACCTAAATAGGTTCAAGAACAAAATTTTTGTGCCAAATAATGATAAGTTCCATGTTAAGCCATATTCAGGCCACCCAGGATACCAAAAGACTCACACAACCATTAAAAAGTTATACTATTGGCCAAATTTTAAGAAAGAAGTAGTTGATTTTGTGGCTAAATGCATAGAATTGCAACAAGTGAAGGATGAATGCAAGAGTCCAACATAATTGTTGCAACCCAATCCCATTCCTAAATGGAAATGGGAGTTAGTTTCTATGGATTTCATCACATGTTTACTTAGAACCTGCAGGCAACATGATGCAATTATGCTGGTAGTTGACATATTAAGCAAGGTAGATCATTTTGTAGTCAAGTCCACCAGCTTGGCTAGTGTGGTGGCACAAATATTCATAAAGGACATTGTGAGAGTGCATGGAATTCCCAAGAAAATTATTTCAAATAGAGATGCTAAGTTCAATTCAAAAGTTTGGAAGGAACTGTTTGTATGATTAGGGACAAAGTTGACTTTCAATACAATATATCATTCATAAACGGATGGGAAAAAAGAGAGGAAAAATATGATCCTCGAGGACATGTTGAGGATGGATGTGATGCATTAGCCCAAGAATTGGTCGGAGTATATTTCACTTGTATAGTTTGCATACAATAATGGATACCAAGAATCCATAAATATAGTCCATTTGAGGCACTGTATGGGAAGAGTTGCAATACTCCTATCAACTGGAGAGATCAAGTGAACAAGTTCCTTATTGGGCATGGCATGCTCATGGAAATGGAGTAGGAAATTCATGTCATCAACCATAATCTAAAGGTGGCATGGGATAGGAGAAAGCTATGTATATCAACATAGGGTGCATACAAAATTTCAAGTAGGGGAACATGTTTACTTAAGAATCAAACCCAAGAAAAGTTCTTTGAATATTTGGTCATGTGCCAAGTTGGTACCATGATATTGTGGGCCTTTTGATATCATTGAAAGGATTGGACCAATGGACTATATTTCGAATTTACCTCTTTCAGTTAAAGTTCATTATTTTTCCATGTTTCTTTACTTAAAAGGTATGTACAGGATTCTAATAATTTGATTCATTGGTTTGTGCTATAGGTGGAACCTATGTTGAAGAATCTAGGGCTGATGTAGTTAATAAGATTCTTCTTAGCTTGATAACTATTTGTGAGGTGTTTTAACTTTTTATTCTTAGAAAAACATTCACTTGTTAGTATTAGTGTGTGTCTTCTTAGTTCATCAAATAGCTACCAAAAACAAAGAGACAAGAACACAAGATGTTTGGCTTTCTACCCGGTCCAAAACCTCTCCTTCTTGGAGAGGATAACCCACACAAAATTCTTCTTATATAGATTCCAAATGACTAATACCAAGACCATGACCCTTGACATGTTGTGCCACTCCAAGACCAAGACATCAATCCTCTTCTTTGTCACTGTTGAGATCATCATCATCATAGTTGTACCATAACTTTTCCTTCATCTAGATCACTGTTGCATCATGACTACTCCTTAATCTAGACCATTTCTATAGCATGACTACACCTTACGAAAAATATTCATCACTATTGCATTGAGATCATTTCTATACCATTGATATCCTCATTGAGACACCACCGATACCATAATTGCATCTATGCCAGGATCATGACAGTATCTGGGATGTAAGACGAGATATAGCATATCACTGTGATCATAGAGATCTGAGATATAGTGTATTACTATGTGATCATAGAGATCCGAGATATTTCTTATCACATGTATGAATGAGAGTATGAATGCGTTGTATGCCAAGATAGTGAGTGAAGAGATCGAGTCATTATCTCTGCAATACCCTTTCGAAAACACAAATACTCTTACCAATCCGAGAACTTGAACTAATGAGCTTGTCTGAAGCGATTGTCCCACTATACTTGACCAAGATTCTTGTACTCCTATACCCATTCGAAGTTCTGTGCCTTTGTCATTGTTAGAGTCAGTCTGGTTAGCCCTCCGTCAGAGATCAAAGCTCTTTGTGCATTTCAATTTTAGGTGTCCTGCTCCATCCACTCAGCTGCATTTCGCTAGGGACATGCCGTGATCTGACGAAGATAGTCATGCTGGTCATTTTCCCTCATCTCTGGCCCCTGCTGGTTCAGGTCTTTGTACATAATCACTGAAATTTCATGATAGTCAAGGTCTGGCCATATTACAAGACAGAGTCATTTTTATTGTTGGGTCTAGGAAATCATAAATATGGTCTTTGAAAAAACATGTCCAGAATGAGCCATGCAGGCCAGAAGGAGACCTTATATAGCTACAGTTCAGAAAGCTTCATCATCACCTGAAGAGACATCGACTCTTCTTCAAAACTCTGTTTTGAAGAAAAGTCAAACAAGGTCAACTATGACAAAATTTTCCAAAAATTGACAGTTGACATTTTCAGATGCAGTCATGGATTTCAAAGCCAGAGGCCTAGTCACACAGTCCCCGCAAAGAAATGCCGAAAATTTTATCATGAGAGCCAAAATTTCAAAGAAAAAGGGAAAAAGCAGAGTGTTTTAAAGTCAATAAAAAGTGCAAAACTTAAACATTATAAAGTGGGTTTTCAAAGAAGAAAAAATTGAACCCAACTCTCTCAAAGCCTATATATATTTGTTTTGACCCAAAACTAAGTCATTGTGATAAGGAAAAGCTTGAGAGAGGCATTGTTGAAGAAAAGAGAGCTAAGGAGGAGGAATTCGAGTAAGGAGGGCAGATTTCTAGGTGGCGCGGTGCATACACCACGGCACGCGACGCACATGGAGGGCGCGACGCACCGGCAGCCAACCCATAGTGAAAAATTGACAAAGGCGCGACACACTTAGGGTGCGCGGCGCACTGGGCTTGGCGCGCAACGCACAGGGCCAAGGAGCTCAAAAACACTTGCAAATCCATTCTATATCCCGGTTGAAGGTTAGCAAGCAAGAGGTAGGCTCTAATGAAACCCCTTCTCTGTAAATTTGGTCAATGGTTGGTGTTCCTAAGATGTTGAAGGGTATCTGAAGCACGCTTGGCCATCCATGAAAATACTCATTAAAGAAAATGATAAACGGGGTTGCAAATTCGAAGACACCACCAAGGTTTTGTTTCCCCTCCCCCTTGTCCCCTCACTCCTCATCATAGTCACCTCTATTCCACCTTGCCTCCTAAAGAAAACACCCAAAAATGCCCTAAAGCCCTCTCCCCTATTTTTCCAAGCAAAGGAATGTCGTTTGACAGTGCGCGGCGCACACACAAGGTGGCGCGGCGCACTCAGGGCGCGCGGCGCACTGGGAGCCCGGCCACAGTGTTAACACTGCACTGGCGCGACGCATACCCGCGCGTGGCGCACTGGGAAAAGCGCGCAGCGCACAGGCCTGTGAGCCTAAAAAAGCACCGAATCTCCCAAATTTTCATAAATGGCTCTCAAATTTGCAGAGGTGGCCATAGATCCTTTCAACATTGATCCTTAAACTCAAAGAAAAATATGTTTTGGTGACTATGAAATCAAAGGCAAATTTTTATTAAGCAAACACAAAAATGACACAAAGAAGGGAAAAGAGCTAGGGTTTTGCTATAGTAACATGATTGCTAAATATGATCCTATCCTATATTTATCAGCTAAATTCTCCTGGAGCAAGTTTTCCTAATAGTTACCCTAGCTACATTGTAATCATATCCATTTTTGCCCCCTTTATTCTTATAGATCAAAATATCCCAAACCCTACCCCATCAAAACCATACCCCAAGCACTCCCAAATCCCTGATAAATTTCTCCTTTAAACCCCTATTCCCCTTTTCATCATTCCCCTCCTAACACTCCCCTGTTTTATTGTCCCCTTGGTGACAGATTTTCAGATCATTTATCAGTTTCATTGGATTCAGAGGGCAACATAAAACTCGGGGTACAAGCAGCAGTAATGGCATCAGAAAATTCATCAGAGTATGAGGAGGGGACCCACAGCGACACATCTTCAGGAGAGAGGGCCCATAGGAGACATCACCGGAGCGGCAGACATCTTAGAGATGAGCCAAGCACCCTCACTAAGCTGCAGGCATGCCCACTTGCCATGTCTTGTTTCCAGCACTTGGCATGTTATGAATTTTGTCAAAGGGTGGCAAATGTCAGAGTACATCATGAGTTGGCCCGCCTTTTTGCACTTCATCTACAGGGAGGCCAATCTGTCCTGGCTGGGGTCACTTTTACCTTGACACCGGAGGCTATATCAGTGGCAACAGGGATACCAAACATTGGGGAGAAGTGGCATAAGAAAAAGAAGGTGGAGAGGCATCACTATGAGCCTTACATCAAGAACAGCTGTTTGAGCCAGCTCACCAGAGTTTTTCCATTCAGGTTTTTGAGGGATGAGTATGCCCCACTCGTGAGATTGATCATGAAGTATTTCAGTTGCGAGGGGAGGTTTTCTCGCCTTTATGCCTATCACATCCGCTTGCTCATGCACTTCACCAGGGTGCAGATGATGAGCCTCCCATTTTTCATCTACAACAACATTGAGAAGATGAAAAACTTCATGCAGCGCAAGACCCCATGACAGCAGCTAAATAGTGTCTATCATTTTGCTCTCATCCAGATTTTAGTGGACCATCAGTTGGGATTGCAGGGTATTGCTTAGGAGGACTTCATCTCCCGTGATTTCTTCAGCGCTCCACCGGTGATATCAGAGGCAGAACATGAGGTGGGAGGTCCTTCATATCAGTTTGAGCATGATACAGGAGGTCCGTCACATCAGTTTGAGCATGAGGTGGAGAGTCCTTCACATCAGTTTGAGAGTCATGAGACTGCCACCATGCTAGTATACATCACATACCAGAAGGGCAGTAGACCATTGTTCGCAGCAGCTAAGCGAGTGTTATCTCCACCCGGGGTGGAAGGGGCCTCGCTTCCGACATCAGCACCCCAGGAGCAGGGTAAGGGAAAGGATTCAGTGCAGGAGGAAGGGCCATCAGGTGAGCAAGAGACTGAGTTTGTTCTCCTCCAGGATGATGAGACAGATGCAGAACCCACCAATGAGGAGCTTATAGAGATCATCAAGGAGCAGCAATCAGAGATTGAAGACTTGACCATTGATTTAGAAAGGGCCAAGTGGAACATGAACTACCTGGAGCGGAGAAAAAAACAGCTTGAAGACCAACAGACGATCATGGAGCTGCAGAACATCCGTGAACAGCGCCAAGCTGCTCAAAGAAGAAGGGTTTCGCTCACCTTTTTGGAGCAAGAAATCAATGAAGACCAGGAGTCCAACCTTGAGAGAGTCAACACGCATTTGGAGAGGCTGTTGGACAAAGAAAACAGGGAGAAAGACATGTCGAGGTGCATGACTCATCACTACCAGGCCTGCAACATGAGTTCCAAAGCAAGAATCAGGAGCCTAAAGGGAAAATTAAGCAAAGCGAGAAAAGAGGCAAAAGAGGCAAAGGAGGCAAAGGAGCAAGATCGGCTTCAAATCTTGGCTGAGGCTTCCTTGGCACAGGAAAGCACTTCATAGGGAACCTCCATCCCAAATTCCAAAAAGTTTGGGCAAATTTTGGTCACGGGCAAAATTTTTGAGCACAAAACATGAAATTTCTCCTTGTGCGTCGCGCCAGTATTCTAGCACTCCAATCGAGGAACCGCTTGCATATTTGGATTCAACATCGAAAAATACGTCTACTGGTGTCCGGGCAAGAAATTTTGACAAGTTTTGTGTCTCCTAAAGGTCAAAAAACACCCAAAAATGGCCTCTCTGCCACTTTTTGGACACACAGAAAGTAGTCTTGGGAGAATGAAGTTTTGGAGGGGCAAATGAGCTTCAAATTTAGAAATTCCAGTTGGTTGAAAGTAGACAGGATAGGCTTTCCAACAAGCCCACTTGGGCACATTTTTGACACCTGAAAGTGCCCCAAAACAGGCTCCAAAGTGGCACGACGCACAGGGGAAAAAACTGCCAAATTGCTCCCGTTTCGCGAAATTTCGGGTCGCGACTTCTCCAAGTGGGCCCGGTCATCTACTCTTCAGTTTTTTGGCACCAAAGGCATCTTTTAAAGAGTTTTCTCTCCATGTTGGCATCTATCCAAGTGGCAAAAGAATGCAAAGGGTCACCCCAACCAAATGTCATGCTTGAGAGCGCTGCACCTGTAGCTGATGGTTGGCTCTCCATCTCCTTTTCGAAATGATTTGAGTAACTTCCCAACCCCTGGGCGTTCCATCTCTTCTCTACACTTTCTATATATTGTAAGCAAGTTATTTGCAAAGGGTTGGCTGGCTTGTAACTTCTGGGAGACTGTGGGAAAGAAACTCTGTTTCTACACTGTGTATTTTTTACAGAGAGTTAATGAAAGGCAACGGCTCTATTTCATGAGATTCTTGTGGTTGTGAGTGTAGCAAATGTGTTCTTATGTTCCATATATATCTTGTTATTTTCATAATTCATTTCATGTTTCATTTCAGTGAAATTTTCTAAGTGAGATTAGGTAGAATTCAATTTATATTGCTCTGCCTGTGGGAAAATTTCATGTGCAGTGTTATTCTTTTGTTGAAAAGGATTCATGCGACCATGCCCTTTTCACTATCTTCAGCAATCTTTCCATTCCGCGTCACCTTAAGTTGAAATTGCTGCGCTTCTCGCCTACCTTGCCTCACGGAATAATCTTTGCCTTCATTCTCAATTCTCTGTTCTTTGCTGAGCGCCAGTCCCATATACATCTCAGAAGTTCGGTCACTTCAAAAATCTTTTCCAAAATCCCTTTTCACTTACTAGCCTAAGGTAAATATTGCATTGTAAGTCATCTCAGACCATTTTGCATATCCATTCGCTAAGCGTGACTCGGAGAGAGCCCTCTCTTGCTCTGGTAGGGCTAGCTATCAGACTTAGCGTGGTTTGTGGTTACCCTAATTTTTGCCTTCTTCAACCTAAGGCAGATTTAGGTGCTAACAGTCATCATCCAAAGTTACAGAGAGATCCGAGTTTTTTCTATTCCTATGGTGACTTTAGCCTCCTATTTATAGTAGTTAGTCTCCCATATTTAGCTGACATGTACATGTGAACCGATGTGTTTCTTTATTGAGCCGACATGATATTTATGTATACTTTTAGGATGAAATGACTGTATTCTACCCCGCTTTTCTTGCAGACTTCTTTGTGCTTGTCTTGGAGGGTTGTTCTAGGCTTGTATACATTTTACATAGGCTCATGAAGAGATCCTTATTCATGACTTTGACTCTTTGACCTTAAATATAAATCCGAAGGCTCTCAATGGGAGCCATCTATAAATTAAAACTCTTTCTCATGAAACCCATGCAACAAGGAATAATAAATTTATTTTCTTTCTTTACAAAAATCATAATTACAATGTCATGAAAACCGAACCTAGTTACATTTTCTTCAACACTCCCTCTTAACTAGGGAGGTATTCATGAAGGTACTTGGTCATTCTCAATCTGAAGAATTTCTCATAAGAAGAATCAGATTGGTAGCCCATCTGTATAGCATCATAGTAACCAACATTGTTTTCATAGTAAGGCCTTGACTGACATCTCTATTAGATATGAGCACAATGTTGGCGAGAACAATGAATATAGACACCTTTATCATTGTTTCTCAAGGTACATACCCACCAGGGTGTTCACTGAGTATGACCTTCTAGGAATATTCATATCTTGGGTTTCCATCCCTCAAAGAATATCGGTCCTCTTACCTACTCTTTTCTTGGATACCTTACACATCCTCAAAGAGCATTAGATGTCAGTGGATTACCCAATCCTCCATTCTTTCTTCTCAGGTGAAGACAAGAATGATGTGTCTATCATGTGTCTACATTTCCATTCATGGCCTTCACCTAGACTTACGGATGTTAGTCCTGGTCTAGTGCATGACACATGAAATAGAAAAACACAACTGTCACTCCTTTTTAATTAGAGGTGATTTAATCCAAGCTCCCTCTTGATCAGGGACATGTCAGAGCTTCCTCTTCGCTAGGGACTCTTCTATACATTAGAAACTTCTTCTTCGTGGGTCCTTCATCTACTTGATCAACTTCTCTCCTTGATGTCATGAAAATTAGTTGAGCTTCTTTCTTATAGGGCAACAACCATCGATCAATTTCCTCCTTAGTTCTTCATGTCATTCCTTTCTTCATGGAAAGTGGCCTTCTTCATATCTATAACCTTTTTCATATGACTACTTCTTTCTCATCATGCTTCTATTCATCACATGAATGTTAGTTGTACTTGTAAGCAACCCTACATGAATTTATCTAGATATTATTCAAGAAATCAAAATATATCATTAAATCAAATCGTACCTTACTAGGTGGCTCTTCATCATGACATCTTTCTGTAGGTATCAAAATCTTGCATTTATGTTGACACATCTCCCAAATATATCCATTGTCAAGGATCTACATCTTTTCCATCAGAGTCTTCATATCTTTCAGGGAGATTTTTTAGTCAAGTCTTCTTGATCTTTTGGATGTTTATTTCCTTCATCGGGGTTGCATATCTCACGATCTCTTCCTTCCTTACACATTCCATTCCTAGGTGCTTTTAATCAGAGTTTCTTAGTTGTGATCAACCACCTCATACTTCATATGAGGACACATTATGTTGATTTCATCTAGTGTGTCTTATGTCTTCTTGCATCATTTCAGAGGAGGAGATCCTTTTTCTCTTCATCATGCTTCTCAAAATAGAAGTAATGATCTATGTTACTTGCAACCATATGGAATGTCATTATAATATTAAACACAAGTGTAAATACCTTATTTTTACCTTCAAATCATCGAGGCTTCTTCTAGCAACTTACTAGATTGAAGAGATATTCAATCCCTTGATCTGTTTTATGTCATCACATCATCATCTCATGGATTCCATAAGTTGGAGTTCCTATTGAACACTTGCTTCCTATCTAGATTAGTGAACGCTACGATGAGGATTCCATTAGAGTATTTTGAGGATCTTGTATATCCCCAACTGGTAGATGTTTCCTTTTAGACTTAAAGTATGATGAGCCTTGTCCTAGATGAATTCTTCCTTTCCTTCAATGTCTACTGAGGTTCCCAAGAGCTATATGCTTCATGTTTTGTTTTTCATGGATTTTTTCCTTCATGTTTCCCATGGTGATGTCACGAGCTATTGTTTCTGATGCTTCCATGATGCTACAATGCATATTATCATCATTGTCATATCTTATAATAGAAGCTTATGATAGGACTCTCTTGTGTGGGGTACTATCCCAATCATAGAGATGTGTTACTCCCTCTTCCCTTGGCCCTTTTCTTCAGCTTCCTCAATCTATTCAGTGATATGAGCTTCCATAATTTTAGATATACCTATTTTGCCTTCTTTGAGGACCAAACTTCCCCTTCCTTTCTGCACATGATTTAGTCCTTTACCCTTCAATACTTTTTCCATCAACTTGTCTTTCTCTATTTATCATAGAGACCATAAGTTTTCGAATGACATAACATTCTTATTCCATGGATATTTGTTACCTTGATTATTTGTTAGTGCATTATGGTTATCTTCCTTTCTAGGTCTTGTAGAAGGAAGATATCCTACATCCTTTGATACCCTTTACTTTCATGTAGATCAGATTTCATGTGACCTTATTCATTGCATCTTTAGAGAATGAGTTTATCATCTACATCACTTTGTCTCCAATATTGATATGTGAGGGGATCTTTCATAAGCATCCATTTCCATAAATTAAGAGGAGACCTATTGATATGTTTAATGACTTCAGCTTCTTAGAGGACTATGACTATCCTCCTTCTTCATGCAAGGAATCTTGATGACCCATCCAACCTATAGATGTCCTTGCAATCATGAAATCATTTAACCAAACTTGATTATAGAATGAAAAGATACTTACTTGTCATGTGATGATGAAATCTTCACCTAGATCATGTTGATAAAGAATATGTATGGGGGATTCTTCTTGGATGATTTTATTTTAAGTGAGAAATCCTTTCAATAGAAAAGGTTGCTCCCTTTTGATGAGGATGATTTGTTGCTTCCTTGGATGGTCTTCTTCTAGGGCAAGGAGATGATCCTTGCTTGATTTCATAACCTTGGAGATGACAATGCCTTCTTTTGTAGTGTAGATTAGGACTTCTTCCATAGTGTAAACTATTCCAACGTAAGGTCTTGCTTTGTAGACAACTTTTATGAGGGTCTTGGTGGCCTTTTGATGATGACTTGTGAGCATAAAATCTCTTGTTGTTGTAGAATATCTTCTAGATTGCATAGACAAAAATTCTTTGCTATTGTAGACTGATATTGTAGATTGATCTTTCAATTCCTTCAACTTGCTTTGATGCCCTTCTTGAAGACTGGTCCTTGTATGTCTCTTTTTTCTGCCCCTTCCTTTGACTTCAACACCTTAGCTTTGATACCATGTTAAAGAATCTATGGCTAGTGTAGTTAATGAGATTATTCTTAGCTTGATAACTATTTGTGAGGTGTTTTAACTTTTTATTTTAGTACAATATTCACTTGTTATTATTAGTGCGTGTCTTCTTATTTAATCAAATAGCTACCAAAAACAACGAGACAAGAACACAAGATGTTTGGCTTTCTGCCATGGCCAAAAACTCTCCCTCTTGGAGAGGAAAACCCACACAAAATTCTTCTTATAGATATTCCAATTGAAGAATACCAAGACCATGACCCTTGACATGCTATGCCACTCCAAGACTAAGACACCAATCCTCTTCTTTGTCACTGCTGAGATCATCATCATCATAGTTGTACCATAATTGCTCCTTCATCTAGATCACTGCTACACCATGAATGCTCCTTAATTTAGACCACTGTTGCACCATGAATACACCTTACCAAAGATCTTCATTACTGATGTACTGAGATCATTGCTATACCACTGATATCTTCATTGAGACACCACCGAGACCATAATTGCATCTATGTTGGGATCATGACAGTATCTAGGATGTAAGCCAAGATATAGTGTATCACTGTGATCACAGAGATCCAAGATATGGTGTATCACTATGTGATCACAGAGATCCGAGATATTTCTTATCACATGTATGCATGAGAGTATGATTGCGTTTTATGCTGAGACAGTGAGTGAAGAGATCGAGTCATTATCTCTGCAATACCCTTTCGAAAACACAGAGACTCTTACCCATCTGTGAAATTGAACTATTCAGCTTATTCGAAGTGACTATCCCACTGTACTTGACTGAGATTCTTGTACTCCTATACCCATTCGAAGTTCTGTTCCTCTATCATCATCCAAAGTTACAGAGAGATCCAAGTTTTTGTGATTCTTGTGGCGACTGTAGCTGCCTATTTATAGTAGTTAGTCTCCCATATTTAGCCGACATGTCCATGTGAACCGATGTGTTTCTTTATTGAGATGACATGATATTTATGTATACTTTTAGGCTGACATGACTGTCTTCTACCTCGCTTTGTTTTCAGACTTCTTTGTGCTTGCCTTGGAGGACTATGCTTGGTCTTGGAGGGTTGTTCTAGGCTTCTATACATTTTACATAGGCTCATGAAGAGCTCCTTATTCATGACTTTGACTCTTTGACCTTAAATATAAATCCTTAGGCTCTCAATGGGAGCCATCTATAAAATAAACCTCTTGCTCATGAAACCCATGCAACAAGGAATAATAAATTTATTTTCTTGCTTAAAAAAAATTATAATTACAATGTCATGAAAACTGAACCTAGTTAAATCTTCTTCAACAACCTAAGGGAGAGTTCCGGCCAGAGCCATTGTGCATTCTAGACTAGAGGAATATCATGCTCTGAAATCAATCCATAGAGAAAGTCAAAGTGCAGATGAAGCACCTTGGGCTAGAGGAAGCCACTTGGGAAATGACTAATGCCATGAAGTCTATTTAACCATTTTTGTTTGCTAGTTTAAGAAAATGTATATATAATTGTAAATACTCTATAGAGTTGTACATATAAATTTCCATGAAACAATATGTGATTTTATTTTGTTTCTTGTGTTGCATACGATTAGAAGAACACTAAGGACAATGTTCCCTCAACAGGGAGGGGGTTGTGATAGCCCCAACCATGGTTCCTTCATGAAATTCAATGTAAATATTTTTACAAAAAATATGGGTTGAGTCAAGGGACATGAATTCCAGATCTTAGGAGGTTGCTTTCTTGGGATATTCAAGGTTTCCTTGTTGCAAGAAAGATGAATTGTTATGATAACCATTAAAGGATGTTTGGTGTGTTTTAATGGAATAGTTCTCAGAATTAAATTAGGCTGCAAGGGAAGTACGTAGGCCCATGTTTCTTTGGGAAACACTTACAAGGTAAAAAGGACAAGAAATTTATGGAGTTTGGAGGTTGTGCAGACAATTGGAGAAAAGGGAAGAAAAGTCGACCTCTGAAGGAGTTCAATTATCTTTCAACCACTTGATTTAGCATTCAGCAACAAAATAAGGAGGAATAATGTTAAATTATACTTACAGGAAAGAAGGATTATAGTGATATCAGTTCGGTTGGCAATATTTGCAAGAGGAATATATCTTCTAGGTGAGGAACAATGGCCTCTCGATTCCCAATATAGCTAGAGGGTGGAGATGGTCTTTATTTGGATTCCCTTAATGACTAGGGAGGAGGGTTATTCCTTCGATTATAGAAAAGAGAATGTCTGGAGCCTTTCTTATTGTTGGTTTTATAGTGGATTTTGGATTCCCAAGGTGGGTGGAACCACTATGTTTTGTTTGAAGGGTGGAGACTTGTTTCTTTGGATTCCCTTGACATTCTTGGGTGGAGGAAACAAGCCTTTGGATTCCTTGTGTGTTTTTGGGTGGAGGCAACAAGCCTCTAGATTCCCTGTGAGTTTTGATTGGCTACCATTGAATAGCTAGAGGGTGGAGGTTGTTTGCCTCTAGATTACCTATACATTTGGTAATTTTTGAGTAGATGGTGGGCCAGGAAGATTCCTTTGGAGTCCATGTTTCAGCCGGAAGTTGATGTTTTATTCCCTTGAGCAAGACCCCTTAGTATCTGGAATCCAGTTCAGGGGTGATAACTGCAAGTGAGAACTAGCTGTATCTTTCTATGGTTGGGTGGAGAGTCCTTGTACCAAACTAATTTTCCCATACTTCTATTTTAAATTCAAGATAAGTCCCTGTACATGTGCTCTGTACCAATGGATATAATTCTATAGGTTTGACTGTTAAATTTAAGCTGCATTGATTGCTTGAAATGTGCACAATTCACAGTGATAATTTGAATAGGAAGAGACCCTGTTAAATGGTTCTTGTGATTGTGATTTCGCTATAAATGCTCAGAATGTAGGGAGCCATATATATTTATATTTATATTAGTGTTGTAGGAACTGTGTGTGTATAACTACATAGTCAGTATGGGTAAGCAATGGTAAAGGAATTTTAAACTTTTATTTTATTTTATTGAAACATTCAACTTTGTTTTTGGGAAAAAATAACGAAGGCTTTGAGCACAGTGGGTTGTGGAGGAAAACCAAAATTAAGCATTACAAACTGATCCTTCTGCAATCATGCTCGACCTAAGAGAACACACACACACACACACACACACACACACATATTATACAATGTTGGGGTTGGGTTGATGTGTCTCGAAGGTTAGCCCCTAGAATCCAAAGAGGTGCAAGCTAGAAGAGGGTCAGGGTAATGGGACTAGGATGATGTGTCTCGGTGGTCCCATCCTAGAGGGGTATAGAGGAGCAGGCTAGGGAGTCTTAGGGGTGACATGATTAGGATGACATGTCATGGAAGTTTGCCCCAAGAGGTGCATGTTGAAGAGTGTCAGGATGATGGGACTAAGATTACATGTACCAGAGGTCCCATCCTGGACACACAAGAGAATTTGAAAAGGAGAATAACTAGGGTGTTAGGATCAGGGTGACGTGTCCCAGAGGACCCACCCCAGAGGTGCAAGGAAAAGTGTTGGGATGAAGTGCCAAGAGGAAGCACAATGGTAGGATGTGGTATGTTGACACTAGGGAGGAGGTTGAAGGAATATGACCCAACTTGATGTGATGTTCATGTCAGTAGAACCCGCAAGTGGTTTGGGGAAACATGAAACTGCCTTCTTTGACACCCCCTATAGTGGTTTTCGAAAGGGGTGTCGGACAGTGTCGAAGTGTGGATGAGCCATAGATCTAGAGATGAGTGGGTTCATAAATCCACTTTGCAACACCCTCTTTCCCATTATCCATTAGTCATTTTGACCCATCAAAATTCATGGATCTAGAGCACAGAGTCTCGTGGATGTTGATTGTAATGAGCTTTATAAGAGGCATCCCTGTGGAAGGGCCTCGACAACGGTGGAGACTACCTGAGTGTGGCGATGTAGAAAATTATTATTGGTCCTAATGATTAGTGGATGGTGGGACGTGTCGAATATGGGCACATGACATATATTATGCGAACCTAACATTATTATGCCCATCAATAATATATATATGTATATAAATAAATAAGAAAAAGAAAAAGGAGACTTTGGTTATGAGACCTTGGATGAAGGTTGGTAACCTTCATTAATTAACCTTAACCTTTAGAAAAAAAATTAATAAGGAAAACAAAGACAAAGTTTTTTTTTTAATCCCATTCTTCTAACAGTACAAGAGGAATTCGATTCAGAGTAACACCACCACAATGGGGTAAGTGGGGTGGATTTGTTACATATGTTGGGAAAAATACCGGGGGGCGGGGGGCGGGGGTGGTGAATCAGTATTTTAAACTTAATTAAACTTTTCAATTTATTATTCTAAAGTATGTACACTATTTTTATTTAAGCAACCAACATATGTACGTGACTGCACTGAAAGACAATCATGTATATCTAGTTAATAAATTATTCATAAGTTCCATCAGATATTTATATTTAACCAATGCATTATTAATTTCATCAGACATAAGTATGCAGTAAAGAGAATAATAAATCATCACACATAATGATCCAGGAGGATCTCCAGACACCAGTGGCATGGAAAAGGCTCAAAATTCAAAGTGGCAGAAAGTCGATTAACTTGACATCAGATCGAAGTGCTCGTTGCCCTGATTCCAACAGTGTGAATGACACTCCAATCCGAGTTCGGCTGAGGAAGATAAAGGCAATCAAAGTTTTGGTTGACTTTTCCTAATTGGGCAAGCTTAATGGAGACACAATTTGGAAGTATTTTGGTGGACGGAATTCGGCCAACTCCGGTCGGATTCCAGGTAAAATTGTCGCCTTGTTAAATTGTCTACTTCAGTTCAAATTCCAAATTTTTAAAAATAGCCATATTTTTATATAGCTGAAAAATTATTAAAAAAATGGGGTTGGCGGGCCATCAACCCCGCCACTCCAATCTGTATCATGTATGTAAATTTGGAGGGGCGGGCCACTACCCCTGGTCCCTCCCCCCATACCATGGGAACCGTTGCACGTAGAGCAGGTGGTGGGCTAGCCCTTGGGGCACAGACCCAACCACAACCACCATTCAAAAAAACCACCCATGAGACATGGGCCACCGTTAGGTGACAGGTGAGGTGGGCAGGCCCAACCCGACCTCACTTTTAAATAGATTCCGTTGTGTAAAATGGGAGTGGGCGGGGTTTGATCACCCAACCCCCTCCACAATAACTGGATCTTCAACCATTCCACCCAACAGAATTTTGGAAAAATCCGCCACCCTTTGGATATTTAAAACTCAGTTCACCAGTGTGCCCAGGCAACAGGATGAGTGCACACACAATTTGAGGCATGTTCATTTGCAGGTGGCGGAACCATGAGCAGTGCAGAGAGAGGGGGCAGAATCATGATCTAAGCAATTTCTCTAGGGGGCAGATTTTCAATTTGTCAGATTTCGACAAAATTTATATGGTTTCAACATTTCTCGACGCCACGAACTTGATGGTGCTGTCCGTTTCTCCAACAGAGTTCTGCATTTTTTAGCCATTTTCCAGAATAGAGGTATGAGACTCCTTTTTGTAAATGATGATTGTACTCTTCTTTCTCATGCCACTTAATGAATGAAGGCCTCCCCATTGATCGAGCAGGGCTCGAAGATGTAGTCCAAATTGGACGAACTCCATTATCAAGTCTCTTGTCTTCTTTCATGCTTTATGTGTTTCTCCTCTTCTCTCATGTGCACATTAAATTTCTATGTTTAAGCTACAATTTATGCATGTAATTCCTTAATACATCTATAAATAAAAGATCTTGGATCAAGTGGTATCAAAGCAGGTCTTTGTAGATGTGAATTGCATGTTTGTATGCTAACAAGAAACAGGCTCTGTAGAGGTGAAGGGAAACTAAATTCTTTTGATCCTGAAGCGGGACGTGCACATCGAAGGAGAAACATGGTAGTTGAAGAGGCTCGTTATGAAGGGGAGCTCAATTTCCACAAAACGTTCTATACAATGGTAGAAAATGTCGATAAATTGCTTTCAAGGCTGGAGAAAGAAGAAGGGAAGAAGGCAAAAGAACAAGGTTCAGTGCATGGAAATGGTGAAGAAGAACCCCCTCCTTCTCCTTCCAAAAGTGAAAGTTCCTCTTTCTCTCATCACCATCATCATAGAAATTCAAGGGATGCATCTAAGAAACCTTTCTTTAAATTAGATGTCAAATTTGATCTTCCCATGTTTAACGGTGAAGGTAATGCAGAAAAGGTTAATAACTAGATTAGGTAGATTGAAATCTACTGTAGGATTCAGCAGATCAAAGAGGGCGAGACAAAGATTTAGCCGGCCCTCTATTCGGCTGAGTAGCACTGCTCTCGTCTAGTGGGAGAGAAAATTGCAAAGCAGTAAGAGTGTGGGTAATCTTCTTTCCTCATGGCCTAGTTTCATTTCTGCATTAAAGGAACAATTTTATCCCTTGGGTTATAAGAAAAAATCCTTAATGGATTGGCAATACTTAAGGCAAGGTAGAGGTCAGGATGTTCAAAGCTTTATAGAGGAGTTTAGAAAACAAGCACTTAATTTGGGCATTGCACTTGACTCACCTGAAGTAGTAACTAAGTATATTTGATCATTACATAGTTACCTTAGACATTCATTATTATTGTTTGAAACAACTACTATTGACTCGACTAGTGTGAAGGCCATCCATATTGAGAACAATGACAAAAATGAAAGAGATGATCATTTCAAGAAACCACCTTTCAAACCTCCAAATGGAAAACCCAAAGTGAAAGGAAAAGGAAAGGAAAAGAGGATGGCATCAACCATGAAAGATGAAGGAGAAAGGCCTTATCACACTCACTGCAAAAAGGAAGGTCATGACGACGATCATTGTTGGAAACTGTACCCAGAAAAGAGACCAAAGAAGTATGGAGGAAAAGGCAAGCAAAAGACAGTGGAAACTGTGCAGCAATACCTTGGATCCGATTCCAGAGATGAAGCATTGGTCACAACAGCATGAACAAAAGGTACTCTTACACCTCATGTTAATTCTGAATCACATGAAGGCACTAGTTCAATAAATGAGTCTCTTCCTAATGAACGAAAGAGAATTGAGCTATTTCATATTAGGGTTATCATAAACCATACAAAAGTGGAAACTCTATTTGATATGGATCCCAAGAAAAATTAATTTCAGAGTCCTTGGTAAAGAAGCTAGGCTTAGAAACCAAACCACATCCAAAACCTTATCCACTTGGATGGATACATGATAAAGCAAAACTGAATGTAACTAAGCAGTGCAAGGTTAAATTTGTGATCACTTCTAAGTTAGAGGATGAGGAAAGACTTGATGTGATGTCATTGGATATCTGTCGCATGGTGTTAGGAAGTCCATATATATATGATAGAAAGGAAATATTCTTCTGTCATGAAAATAAATACCAAATCACAAAAGATGGGGTAGAATATATTGTAAGGGTTCATCAAACTAAAATCAATGCCAGCCTTGTAAGTGCAGGACAAATGAATAGGTTGGTGAATTCCAGTAAGGGTTGCATGCTTATGGTTATAAGGGGGAAAGATGCAGAATTATCCGATGCTTTCCAGGGTTATGATCATGTGCATAAAAAGGAATTATGTGAATTAATTTCTAACTATGATGAGATGTTTCAGGAACCAAGGGCATTATCTCTAAAGAGGGAAATCTAACATGAGATCCATTTGTAGCATGATGCTCCTTTACCAAATATTGGCATGTACAAGATGTCGACTATTGAGATGGAGGAGATCAAAAAGCAGGTGCAGGAACTATGGAACCAAGGGGTCATCAGACTGAACACTTCTCCATGCGGTTCACCAATTGTCTTAGTGCCGAAGAAATATGGCACATGGAGGATGTGCATGGATTACCCAGCACTAAACAAAATCAGGGTGAAAAATAATTACCCTCTTCCACCCATAGATGATTTATTAGATCAGTTAACGAATGCTATCTATTTCACCAAATTGTATTTGCGTAGTGGCTATCACCAGGTCTGAATTGCAGAGCAGGATGTGTGGAAAACCACCTTCAAGATCAAATAGGGGTTGTTCGAATGGATGGTGATGCCATTCAGACTTTGCAATGCTCCTGCCACTTTCATGAGGGTCATGAATGATCTCTTTAGGCCTTTCATTGATGAATTTGTTCTTGTATATCTAGATGATATTCTTGTCTTTAGTAAAAGTTGGAATGAACATGTATGCCATGTGAAGAAAGTGTTTGATGTATTGAAAAAAGAAAAACTCTATGTAAAATTGTCATAGTGTGAGTTTGGGAAAACCTCTTTGGTTTACCTAGGTCATATTATTGGTCATGGTCAGCTAAAAATTGATCCTTCTAAGGTTGAAGCAATTGTAAATTGGCCTAAGCCTACTAGTGTAACCGAGATTCACAACTTTTTGGGTGCAGTACAATATTGGAGGAGATTTATTTCCAATTTCTCTATTATTGTAGCACCTTTACACACATTGACAAGTGTAAAGCAGGCATTTCAATGGGGAGGAAAGCAATAGAAGTCCTTCAAAACATTGAAAGAAAAGATCAGCACTGCACCGGTCTTGGCCTTACCAGATCTCCAACAACCATTCGAGATCGAGACAGATGCTAGTGGATATGCCATGGGAGTTGTACTGATGCAGCAAAAGAAGCCGATATGTTACCATTTAGAGAAGTTCTCTCAGGTTGTGATAAAATATCCCACTTATGACAAGGAGTTATATTCCTTGGTCCAGAGTTTGAAAAAGTGGAAACACTACCTGATCGACAAGGAGAACATCATCCATATGGATCATCAACCCTTGCAGTATCTTCAGTCATAAAACAAGTTGCAACAATCTTGTCATTTTAGGTGGATGGGTTTTATTTAGTAGTTTAATATGGTAATAAAGTATAAGAAGGGCACTAGCAACAAATTGGTCGATATGCTATCTCGCCCTCCTATTTCTACTTCTGTTATTTTGCATAATGCTTCATTATATTTTGAAAGTTATGTTGAACAATATGCTAACAATGATGAATTTAAGGAGATTTATGCAAAACTAACCCATGGTTCACATGTGGACAACTATCACTTGTAGGGGAAACTGTTGTATCACCTTGGTAAATTGTGCATACCCACAGGGGAAAGGGTACATGTAATTCGAGAGGCCCACACCTCCCTTGTGTCTGGCCATTTTGGTGTTGAAAAAACTTTGTGTCATGAACAAAGATTTTGTTTTTGGCCTCATATGAAGAACATTATGACTCACTATGTAAAGGGATGTGTGTTGTGTTCTGTTTCAAATCCCTCTAATAGAAAAATAGAGCTCTACACACCACTCCCTATTCCGAGTCGTCCATGGGAAAGTGTGTTGATGGACTTTGTCTAGAAAAAGTCACGACTATTTGTATGTTGTCATTGACTGTTCTAGTAAGATGTGCATTTGAATGCCTTGTAAAAAGTAGATCACTACAAAGAAGACTGATTATCTTTTCTTTCAGCATGTTTGGGTCCATTTTGGGTTGCCCAGATCGATTGTGTCAAATTGGGACTCGCGCTTTCTCGGAGAGCTTTGGACCAGCTTGTGGAAGATGATGGACACCAAGTTGAAAAGAAGCACGACATTTCATTCATAGACTGACGGACAGACAAAGGATGTCAACCACAACATGATACACTTGTTGGAGGCTATTGTGGGAAACATCCTAAGTTGTGGGATGAGCATCTTCAATATGTGAAATATTCCTACAACCGAGTAGTGCAATCATCTACACATTGTTCACCATCTGAGACATGTTTTGGCTACCTGCCAAAAGACCCTTTTTATATGGTATTTGGAAGGGAAGATGACTCTAGTGGATGTGATGACAAGGACAAAGCGCATCGGTTCATTCAACATATCCATTTGATTCACCAAGCAGCACAGGAGCAGTTGGAGAAAAGTCAGGCCTGGTATGGGGCTCGACATGACAAACACCGATTTGACCATCAATTTAAAGTGGGCGACAAAGTGTGGTTCCATATCAACAAGGAAAGGATGAAGGGAGAAAGGAAGAAGTTGCGACCAATCCGGTATGGTCCATTCACCATCTTGGAGAAGATTGGAAACAATGCCTTCCATCTCGATTTTCTGACATATATGCAAATGTACTCCATAGTGAATGTGGAAAACTTAAAGCTGTATGAGCCACCTTTGATTATGGACACCGAAGAGGTGGGCATAGTTCCTACTATTGATGAATTTGCAATAAAGTATCTCGATGAGTTACCTGAAGATATCACCCTTGCCAGAAGAACCAAGACTTCACGACGAGGAGATGTGGAATACCTTCGAGTTGGTTTCAAGGGGATGCACCCTAGCAAGGCAAAATGGCTGGAAAAAGAAAGAGTGAGGGAAAAATTTCCTCACTTGCCAATTGACTGATAAAGATTTTGGAGGTCCAAAAGCTCCTCAATGGGGAGGATTGATCCAGGTGGATCTCCAGACACCAGTGGCATGGAAAAGGCTCAAAATTCAAAGGGGTGGAAAGTCGATTAACTTGACATCAGATTGAAGTGCTCGTTGCCCTGATTCCAACGGTGTGAACGACACTCCAATCCGAGTTTGGATGAGGAAGATAGAGGCAGTCAAAGTTTTGGTTGAATTTTGTTGACTAGGTAGGCTTAATGGAGACACAATTTGGAAGTTTTCCGGCAGATGGAATCCGGCAAACTTCGGCCAGATTTCGGGCAAAATTGTCACCTTGTTAAATTGTCTCCCTCGGTGCAAATTCAAAATTTTTAAAAATAGCCATATTTTTATATAGTTGAAAAATTATTTAAAAAAAGGGGGAGTGGCGGGCCATCAACCCTGCCACCCCAATCAGTATCATATATATAAATTTGGAGGGGCCGGCCACTACCCCCAGCACCTCCCCCCATACCACGAGAATCGTTCCATGTAGAGCAGGTGGTGGACCAGCCCTTGGGGCAAAGACCCAACCACAACCACCATTCAACAAAACTGCCCACGAGACATGGGCCACCGTTAGGTGACAGGTGAGGTGGGCGGGCCGCCCAAGGCAGGCCCAACGCGACCTCCCGTTTAAATATATTCCGTTGTGTAGAATGGCAGGGGGCGGGGTTTGACCCCCTGACCCCCTCCACAATAATTGGATCTTCAACCATTCTGCCCAACGGAATTTTGGAAAAATCCACCACCCTTTGGATATTTAAAACTTAGTTCACTAGTGTGCCCAGGCAGCATGAAGAGCGTGCACACAATTTGAGGCAGGTTCATTTGCAGGTGGCAGAACCATGAGAAATGTAGAGAGGGGGTGGAACCATGATCTGAGTAATTTCTCCAGGGGACCAGATTTTCACTTTGTCAGATTTCAACAAATTTTATATGGTTTTATCATTTCTTTATGCCACGAACTCGATGGTGCTGTCCATTTCTCCAATAGAGTTTTGAATTTTTCGGCCATTTTCCAGAATGGAGGTATAAGAATCCTTTTTGTAAATGATGATTGTACTCTTCTTTTCCATGCCACTTAATGAATGAAGGCCTCCCCATTGATCGAGCAGGGCCCTGAGACGTAGTCCAAATCAGAAAAACTCCGTTATCAAGTCTCTTGTCTTCTTTCATGCTTTATGTGTTTCTTCTCTTCTCTCATGTGCACATTAAATTTCTATTTTTAAGCTACAATTTATGCATGTAATTCCTTAATACATCTTTAAGCAAAAGATCTTGGATCACATAAGAAACACAACAATACATAAGGACACCAGGATTTTTAGGTGGAAACCCAATGTGGGAGAAAACCACCGCTACCATCGTCTCCATTTTCTTCTTCTTTTATTGTTAAGAAAAATTATTACAATCTTATACTGGCACATAATTTTACTAGCACACAAGCACCCACGTGAAAAAGGCTACAACCTTCTCTCGTTCTCCAACACCCAATGGAAGGGAGTTACAACCCCCTGATCTCATTTACCATCTCCTACCGAAAGGGAGCACCTACCCTCTACACAAATTTACCAACTACCACTAGAAGGAAGCTCTGAATCCATTACTGAAGGAACCAACCCTCAGTACCTCTTTTGGACCACGTATCATAATATTTCATATTGGATCCACCTGAATCAAAACATCAAAACCTGTAGGCCACCTTTCATCATATTTTCGAACTAGACCCACACCCATCATTAAGCTCAATACCAGAATGAATACTAAATATAAACAAAACCAACTGAATCACTGTATCATTAGCCAACCAATCATTGAATCTTAATCAACCATTGCAGATAAATCAAATCATTCCATATCAGACATAAATCATTAGATTATACCAATGCACAACCATTCATCAATATACCAAACCATTTATTGTCATCACATAAACCAATTGTTGTCACTACAAAACCTGATTAGACATACATCAGAATGTATGTGCTACTGTTCTGAAGCACACCTATGTATAGACACATTTCCTTTGCTAAAGACTTGTGTACAAATATCAAATCATTGACTACTAAAATATTTTTCAAACTGAATCATTGGGTTAGTCACTGAATATTGAATCACAACAAATACATCAATACTGACTTACTAAAAACCCAATCACAATGAAACATCATCACTGATCAATATACCAAGTCTTAGTCAACCTAATCAACACTGTCAAATAGATATTATCATGATAGAGGCATCATCGATATACAACAACAAACATAACAAAACTGATCAAATGTGATCATCAAGCCATGCTGCAAAACCCTAGAATATATGTGCAACATTCACAAGACATATCGACATATGTACGAGCTTACCTTTCACAACATCTAGGTACATATATCAACATACTACAAAATTTATCTCAGAATAGATACATGACCCTATAGAGATGGATCCTCATATGTACGTGACAATTCCCAAACATACATAAGTACAAATCTGAAAACTTTCGCTGCAAACAAAATTTCATTCTTTGCAACCTTTACTATCATAATTACAAACTTTTGAATGCTTCAGTCAGATCACAACATCATTATAACCATAAATCTATCACTGTTAGTTACTTAGAAATTTTCAATAGCTAAATCAAACAAGCATATATTCCAACATACTTCAGATCTTTCAAATTTGAGTCTTATCCTTGCTTGGTGCACACCTGTTTCAAATTAGACTACACATGAATAACACATTACATGCACACTGAACACCTTGATCTCCATCTCCTTATATAGTTTTAATCTTATCCAATACCTTAGGTATATCCATTGGTAATGTTGTTAGTATTATTTGATGGGATCAAATAATCGTTGTTGCACCCATTACTATGGGCCAATACCATGGTAATGACCCATGGTATCCAAAATACCATGGTTCGGATTCTGTACACAACGTTTCTTCATAATATCTGTGTATGTACTCGACCTTGCTTCTTAGGACCTACATATACTTTCTCAAACTTTACCTTTACCATCCATCTATCTCTAAACTAACATTCCTATTTCCATATCACCTATAACATTTGTACTAGTCTGCATAACCATCATGTTGACATCTTTATCAAGTACGTTTCCATCAAGGACAACACATTAGCCATAATGCCAACAATACCCCCCTTTGGACTTGATGACAACCACTTTGGTGTTTGGTCACCACCAATAAATACACCTGCAAATACCGAGACTTCTTACCAATAATTCTTCTCCAAACACTAAGCTTCTCTCACCATTTGACATCAAGGGAAAAGAGATAACCAATGCTAAATGAAGGCTTCTCTCCCCCTTGGTAGAGACGATCACTATAGGTCTGATTTGCTGAATATGAGAACTGCATACTAACCATGCTCCCATTTAGCATATGTTGGACCTTCTCAAGATATACAATAAAAGCATAAGACTTAATGACTTAACTAGTTATGACCTTTCCTATCATTAATGACTCATGATTACATCAATTACCAAACACAGTGGGGTTACATATTTGACCCAACTCTACATCAATGTCCCAACATAATGGGATTACATACATGAATGACTTGACCCCAATAACCCATATATGATAGAGTTTTACAATGATTTACAACATGGGTATTTACATTACCTTTGCATCAAGAGATAGATATGACATTTATAACCAAAACTAGAGACCTTAATGGTGAGGTATAAAGACCATGATAGTCATCAACAACCATCATACACCATATATGAACCTATAACATGAACATCTAATCATAACAACATAGACAATGGCATGAACATCCTCATCATCATCATGTAGGACAATGTTGTCATCAATATGTGACTAAACGTGCAGTGTTTTCAAGTATCACCAAGTAGTTGTAGCAACAACATATCAATAACCATCCTCTTGACTTCATGTAACATGTTTTTTCCACATATAGGAAGAGTTATGTTATGAAACCAGCTCACAAAAAGATAGAAAAGAGAGATCAACGCCTTAGAATTCAGCCTCTTTGAGGGGGAAACCTCCTTTACATTACATAAATGAATAATTCTTGGATGATACAAATGAAAAGACCTCATTTTTATATATAGGAGTCTAAGGGGTCATAATATAATCAGAGCTGACATAACAATAATAATGTAAGGGCACAATAGTAACAATAGTGGGCTTTTATGGGGCACAATAGTAACAATATGGGCACTACATGGGTACATCAATATAATAAGGGCTTGTATTAATAACAATAAGGGGTTACACTAGTAGTATAAGGGCCTAACATGCCCCTCTCCTTCAAAAAGTGTTGTCCTCAACACTTGAGTAGTTCTTCATGCTTCTATACAAACTTCTTGTCCTCCCATGTGGAATCTTCAGCGAGTAAGTTCTTCCACTTGATGAGATACTCTGAAATTGATCGATTTCGTAGCTGTCGAGTTCTTGTTTCTATGACTGCTCCAGGTTCCAATATGACTTTTCCTTCCTCTTCGACTTCTGGCAATATTGTTTGAATTGGGATCTTTTGCAACTTTTGAATAAGTGGCCATACTTCTTTGTCCTTATTCCATTCATCCCTTGCTTCGTTTATCCAATTTGGTTGGATAATAGAAATAGCACAAAACAATGCTTCCACATCCTCATCCTTTCTTGAGAGTGCATCTGCAACAAAATTTTGCTTCCATTTTCTATAGATGATGTCAAAGTCATAACCCAAGATATTTGTGACACATTTTTTCTATTCTTCTAAAGATAATAGTTGTTCTAAAAAGTATTTAGGACTATCATGATCCATTTTTACCTTGAAGTGTCTTCCCATTCAGTAAGGTCGCCATTTCTTAAGTGCATGTAGTATTGCCAACATTTCTTTCTCATAAATAGCTTGCTTGAGATGTAACAGTAAAAATACCCAATCACCTACATCAAAACATTTTTCACTATGATGTTGATCTACCTGTTGTTTCATTCGATTTTGCACCAAAGTGGCATTATCCTTTAAAAGTTGGAGATCTTGTTGTTGATGCTCGATGTGATGTTTCATTGCTTGAACCTTTTTCTTCTTGATATGTCTTTCTATCTTTAGAGTTTGAGGAGTGGTAATTCCTTCCAATCCTTTACAAGATATGGTCAGATTCATTTCTTGATACTCGATGTGATCTTTCACTTCTTGAACATTTTTCTTCTTGATATGCCCTTCTATCTTGATAGTTTGAGTAGTGGTAAATCCGACCAATGAATTACAAGACATGGTTGGATTCATTTCTTCTTTCTCGATTTGATCTTTCACTTCTTGCACCTTTTTCTTCTTGATATGTCCTTCTATCTTAAGAGTTTGAGGAGTGGTAATTCTTGCCAATGCTTTACAAGATATGGTCTGATTCATTTCTTCTTTCTCTAGGGTTGGGTCCTGGCGTATATCCTCTTGTTTTGATGTTTCTTGATCCTTTTCTTCCTCCTCTTCATATTCTATGTAAAACAATTTCTTCTTAGCACACTTATGACCTTTAGTGCATTGCGATCACAATTGTAACAAAGACCTTTTTCTCTTTTTTCTTCCAATTGTTGTGGTGTAACCCTTGTAGGTTGTGGAAGGCTAGAAGAAACAACACTTCCATCTTTATAGTTGTGAGGGGTAGACTTCCTTGTTGCCATAATTTTACTTTCCATTATGTAAAAAAGCCCTTTTACTCTTTCCAATTGTTGTGGTGTTGCTCTAAAGAAGGTGTTGCTCTTTGTATCCTCATAATGTGCTATCATTTCCTCCATGAAAATTGACCACGTAACAAGTTGTTTACGAGAACAAAGCCCTTCATACCATAAAAATTGATCCGGTTCTAAATATGAAGATGCAATACATACCTTTTGTAACAGTGGTACACCATGTAGATCAAAATATTGCTCCATCTGAAGTATCCAATTTACCGGATCCTTGCCATCAAACTTCCTCATCTTGCTTTTTCTTGATTTTAGGAGCTCGATCTTGAAACGATTGTAACTCTGTACTTTTAGATCTTTACATTCTGAAATTGTGATCTGTAGTAGCCCTTTGTGTCCTTTTTCCAATGCCACCAGTCTGATCCAAATTGGATTCTCCAAATAAGAGTTATGCAAAATCTCCCACAGTGACCTGATTATAAACTAGTTCAGTAGAGCGAACTTGTACAACGTGCCCTGAGTCACTGTTTCGACCTTTGGTTCTAAAAAATATCTACAATAAACTACAGTCTGTCCTCTTTCTGTACCTTCTTACGAAATTTCAATCTGATGCTTAGAGAGAAAGTTATGATGATTTTCCCCAGATCACCTATCTCGAATGTAATTCAGGAGTCTGCAAAAAGACCAACTTCCTCAGATCATATCTTCGCAAATATAGTGCGAAAAGCTTTGAAATTTGGAACTGAGGTTCAACGTGATTTCTTCTCAAATGCTTTTTTTTAGCTTCTGAAACATCGCAGGAAAAAAGTTATAGCGAAAATGCCACGATGACCTATTTGGAGCAACGAAACCCTAGAATCCAAAGCTCTGATACCAACTGTTATGAGACCAGCTCACAAAAAGATAGAAAAGAGAGATCAATGCCTTAGAATTCAGCCTCTTCGAGGGGGCAACCTCCTTTACATTACACAAATGAATAATTCTTGGATGATACAAATGAAAAGACCTCCTTTCTATATATAGGAGTCTAAGGGGTCATAACATAATCAGAGTCGACATAACAATAATAATGTAAGGGCACAATAATAACACCGGTGGGCTTTTATGGGGCACAATAGTAACAATATGGGCACTACGTGGGTACATCAATATAATAAGTGGGTTGTACTAATAACAATAAGGGGTTAGACTAGTAGTATAGGGGCCGAACAAGTTATCATCCATAGGCATCAATATCAATCTCTTGAATCAGAATGCCATCATATTATCTTCATACATCCATCAAAGACAAGGAGAAACTTCAATGTCAATAATGACCATAGAATATACTTCATCAAGTGTATCAAGTAGAATTATCACACCATAAACAACTTCACCAAAATGCAACTCAAGTAATTATCCATAAGATCCCTATCTAGAATTCATCCATCGTTGATAACCCATGACATAGTGACAAAAATATGTATATATATTCTCATCAATGAGATATGCCAGCAACAATGAATAAATCATGAACTCAACTAATTGTAGCATAATATTTTGCAATCACGATCTGTTAGTAACTCATCTCCTTGATCTCATATCATGCTCTCTTCACACATAAGAAGAGCCACAATCCTCAAGTACAAAATACATATCAATTTCTTGTTTCACAACACCATAAGCAACATATACATATTCTTTCCATTCATCAACAACATATGTGAGAGCCAAGAGCACCTCCAGCATCACAAGACATAGAAATGAGCAGTAACATCATCAACCAACATCTTCAATGAACATATGTATCTTTCTTATCAATGTTTGACATCAACAACTTCTTCAAATAAGCTCAAGTAACATATAGGAATCATCCATAACTTCACCATATGAAACCCATGCATCATTGGTGACATAACACCAACATATAAGTGTCAACAAACCGTGAATGAGTCAAAAACTCAAACATCATTCCTAAGAAGCATAATGAAATTATTAACAGTCTCCAATAAACCAATGTTAATGCTAGAATATCAATAACCAACTAATAAAAATAAATGAGAGACTCCCCTTGAATATGTGCCATTATTTATTCATCACTGAAAACTATATGTGATTGCCTAGGTCTAAAACAATGTATACACATGACTGTCCTTCATGAGATCTTCCTACATAAAGTGAATTGTTGATTCTTTATAGTCATACCCCCCCTAAACATGAATCTATGTGTTCCTGTTCACTGCTACAGATATATTTTCAATAATATAAACAACACCAAAATAACATAGGGAATCATCATCTAGATACACTTGCATAGATCCCCCTAAGATCATACATCTCTGATCCTATGGACATGATAATCATCACTTGTTTTCCATGAGGTTATATACCTCACATTCATTTTTTCATTCACTTTTTAGAAGAAAACATTAAGAAAAATAGACTACAGTGGGAACCATATTACTTTACTCTAAATCTGAAGACAGAGAGGAATGATACCTCTTATTTCTGCTTGAATTCTTCTCTGCTAGCACATATAATTTGTCTAGATTTCTATATCCTCTTGCTATAACCTTTCCAATTTATTCATCTATAACTTTGCATTTAGTTGATGTAAATACACATATACATCCTTTGTTAGATATTTGACCTACACTAAGAATATTCTACTTTAGCCCTTGAACTAATAATGCATCAACTACTTTTTCATAGTTATCAAGTTAGATTCTACCTTTTCCCATAACTTTTGTTGGAGCACTATTTCCAAGAATTACTTTACCATCTTTGTTTCTTGAGAGAATCAAACTTGTCCTTGTCTCTAGTCATGTGATGAGAGCATTTGCTATCTATGTACCATTCATATTAATCTTCAAATGAACAAAGAGCAAGGCCACACCTTATCTATTATTCTTCTTTCTGCTTATTATGAGAAGTGCTGGTGGATCCATATTTCTTAGGTATTTTGGTAACAATGTTCTTATCTGGTTGCTTTCCATGTTGTCTATGAAGATCCATTGATTTGTTCTTGCATTCTTTTTCTACATGCACAAACTTGTTGCAAGAATAACATCTTATATAGCTAGAAAATGGAGCTGAGGAATAATAATATGTCTAATTCATATTCCTTCTATTGCAATCAATAGCTTTGTGAGCAAATATGTTACAAGAAAAACAATATCGCTTAAAGAAACCTGAGTACCTGGGTGTTGATGACCTTCCTATGAAGTGGCTATTTGCTTGAGATTGATTCAATATGCTTCTGCAATTGGGTGCAACATGTCCATAATTGTGACATATAAAGAAATTAACATTATTGATCAAAGGAGAGAATCGATTAATGTTTCTATTATTGGGAGAAAATGATTTCTTTTGAAAATTCATCTTCCTTGGATGTTGATCTGGTTGAATTATTATATCTTTAACAATAATTTCAGATTTCGTAATGTTATCCTTCAATATCCTTGCACAAGCATGCAAACTAGATTCTCCTTTTATAGTTTCATGAAAACCAAGACCAGATTTAATGGAAAGAGACCTTTGACTACTAATAATGTTACCCAAAATATTAGTACTATATTGAAATCTCAAGTGTTTATTCTTTTCTTCTAATTTACCTTTTGGAATGTTTACCTCAACTACCATTCTTTGGTATTGTTCTTCCTTTTCCAAATACTGCTTCCTCATTCCTTCTTCAACCTTTCTTCCTTCTTCCAATTTCTCCTTTAATTTGATAATCTCTTCCTTTAACCCATTCTCTTGTTCTTCAAATACTTGAAGTAGCTCTTCATTTTTCTTGTTTGACTTTTCAAGATCTACTCTTAGAGAGGCAATCCCAACTTCAAGTCCTTCATAATATTGTTTAGATTCTACTGCAACATTTACTGATTTAAGATGATCCCTATTATCATATGCCTTCATCTTATCCTTAACATTGATAACCCTTTTCAAATAAAAATCTTGTTTTCTTCTAAGACTAAGAACTTACTCTAACATGTCTTCTTCTAAATCAGTAACTCCATTTAACATGACAAAGGTTGTTTTATCATCATACTCATCTTTTGACACATCTTTAGAAATAGGATTACTTGATGGTTCTCCTGATGAACAAGCTTCCTTTGATTTTCTTTCATGAATGATCCACAAATTATCCCATCCTTCCTTTCCAGTTTCATAGTGCATAACCTTTCCTAATGCTAAATTCGATATGTTACCAATGATTTCATTTAATGCTACATTATTCTTTTGTAATTCTTCAATTGATGGAGGATTTTTAGTGCAACCATTACATACTAAATTCCAAACATCATATCCCAAGTTTATTAACTGATACTTTATCTTTTCTTTCCATTCATAATATTTATCATCACTTAGCATAAGCATACCTTTATTGTCCATTGTTTTGACTTGCCTTGTTCTTTTGCTACATATTGTCCTCGACCCATAAATGCAGATATTGCTACAACTTCAAATGCACCACTTTCATTGTTCTCCTGAATTGACTTCTTCCTTTGAGTTTCCTTCTTCTTTTTCTTCTTTCCCATCATCCCTAATCCACTCTCAAGCAGTTAAGCTTCAACTGGAGTGACCTGCTCTGATACCAATTTTTGGTAAAAATAATTGGGGAGGGGGAATCATTATTTTAAACTCACTTCAACTTTTCAATTTATTATTCTGAATTATGTACGCTACTTTTATTTAAGCAACCAACATATGTACATGAATTTAGTGAAAGGAAACCATGTATATCCAGTTAATCTATTCTTCATAAGTTCCATCAGACATCTATCTTTAATCAGTGCATTATTAATTTCATCAGACATAAGTATGCAGTAAAGAGAATAATAAATCATCACACATAAGCAACACACAAACACACGAGGACACCAACATTTTTAGGCGGAAACCTAATGTGGGAGAAAACCACCACTATCGTCGTATTTGTATTCTTCTTTTATTATTAAGAAAACTTCTCACAATATTGTACTGGAATAGACTCTTACTAGCACACAGGTACCCACCTGCAAAAGGATACATCCTTCTCTTTTTCTCCAGCACCCACTAGAAGGGAGCTATGACCCCCTGATCCCGTTTACCAGCTCCTACCAGAAGGGAGAACCTACCCCATGCACAAATTTACCAGTGTTGATTTTGGGTAGCATCGGATGTGCTCTAGCTCAAAAATTTTGTGGATGGGATAAAATACATGAGATCTCCAGAACCCAGAAATAATTTGGAGAAATTACACCCGAATGATGAGTTATTAAAATAATTAATATTTTTAATGGGTTCCTAAGTCTAAACTTAGGAAAATAATAATATTAATGGGTATTAATAAGAAATGGGTGAGAAAATTCTAAGTGATGAGGATCAAGTATGTTTTAATCTTAGCCATTGATTAGGGAATTAATATCGGTCATTGATTCATCAACAGGAAAAGTATAAGAGGAGGCTTGAGGGTCAATTGGAGACACACTGAGAATATCAAAGAGTTCGATTTTTCTGGGGCTAGGTTTGCTAAGAAAATCGAGCTAGTGATCTGAGTTGTAGAGGGAGGGGCAGTTCGGCAGAGGGAATTCATTCCAAGGCATAGAATACATGCATAGATGCAAAGTAGCACCAAGAGATACAACACAAATCTAGATAGGGTGACGTAGAAGCCAGAGGGGCTAACGCAGGTCCCCAGAGGCAGCGCTGGGGTTTTCTGTGCGACAGAGAGAGAGAAATTCAACATATCGACTTTCTGAGAAAGGGAAGCTCATTGAGAGGGTGGCACAACTCCTAGAGGAGGTGACACAGTTCCAACATAGAGCTTGGAGCAACCATCACTGCCCAACACTGGGGACAACATGGTCATCTGTGGCGTTTTATCATCCAATTGCTGGATTCACCAAAATAGCTATCTCCAGAGAGAGGTACTTCTGCCAGGTTTAGTCTCTGTTGGTGAGCTGGATTGGGCACCCTATTTTTATTTAAAAATCTTCTTAATAATACAAACCCTCTATATGCTGCACTAGTTTTCTCGAATTGGGTTTTTTCTGGGGACGATTTTCCAAAAATAACAGTGTCCCTTATGTGAGTGTCTCAGTTTATTTCAGTTCATGATATGTATGTATGTGTAGTCTGCAATAGTGTTTTTCATTGATGTTTAAATAATTAAATAACTTTTTGAATGTAAAGAACAAGTAGGAGATGATAAACTAGTGATTGTAGTAGGATTTCTGATGTGTAGATTCAGAAATTTTCATAACCAACTACTACTGAAATGAAGCTCTGACTTCCTTACTAAAGGATCCATCCCTTAGTATCTATTGTAGACCACGTTTCATAATATTTCATACTAGATCCACCTGACTCAAAACATCAAAACTTGTAGGCCACCTTTCATCATATTTTCAAACTAGACCCACACCCATCATTAAGCTCAATACCAAACTGAATATTGAATCTAAATAGAACCAACCGAATCATTGCATCATTAGCAAACCAATCACTGAATCTTGATCAAACATTGCAACTATATCAAACCATTCCATAACAGACATAAATTATTAGAGCATACCAATGCACAACCATTCATCAATATAACAAACCATACACTATTATTCATCACAAACCAATTGATGTCACTACAAACCTTGATCAAACATACATCAGAATGGATACACTATTGTTCTGAAGCACACATATGTATATACACATTTCCTCTGTAGAAGACCTATGCACAGATATAAAATCACTGACTACCGAAATCTTTGTTAAACTGAATCACTAGGCCAATCACTGAATACTGAATCACAACAAATACATCAATACTGACTTACTGAAAACCCAATCATAATGCAACACCATCACTGATAAATATACCAAGTCTTATTCAACCCAATCAACACTACCAAACATAGATTATCATGATAGAGACATCATAGATAGACACAAAAAAATAAAACATAATTGATCAAATGTGACCATTAAGCCATATTATAAAACCCTAGAATATATACGCGACATTCACAAGACATATTTGCGTATGTATGTTCTTACCTTGCATAACATCTACGTACAAATTTCAACATAGTGCAAACTTTATCTCAGAATAGATACACGACCCTACAAGGATGGATCCGTGTATGAAAACTTTCACTGCAAACACAATTTCGCTCTCCGCAACCTTTACTGTTAGAATTACAGACTTCTGAATACTTCATTGAAATCATAACATCATTATAACCATAGAACTATCATTGTTAGTTACTTAGACATTTTCAACAAGTAAATCAAACAAGAATATATGTCAACATACTTCAGATCTTTCATAAATGAGTCTTATCCTTTCTCCCTCGTGCACACTTATTTTAGATTAGATTACACATGAATAACCCATTATATGCACATTTAACACCTTAATCTCCATCTCCTTATATATTTTTAGCCTTAGCTAATACCTTAGGTAAATCCCTTGGTAATGTTGTTAGTATTCTTTAACAGGATCAAATAACTGTTGTTACTAGGGCCAATACCATGGTAATGACCCCTAGTATCCAAAATACCATGGTTCAGTTTCTGTACACAACTTTTCTTCATAATACCTACATATGTACATGACCTTGCTTCTCAGTACCTGCGTATACTTTCTCAAAATTTACCTTTTCCATCCATCTATCTCTGAAATGACATTCCTTTGTCCATATCACCTGTAACATTTGTACTAGTTTGCATAACCATCATGTTGACATATTTATCAAGTAGGTTTCCATCAAGGACAACACATTAGCCATAATACCAACTACCCACATACGTTTCTAAGGAAATCTCTTATAGTCAAGCATATACTGTAGCTAACTGCTTCCTCTCCTTCTTCTGACAACATTTTTTTCCCTCCTTCCAAAATTTCAGTAGTTCTTCATCATATTCCTTTTCTAAAAACTTCACAATGGCTAGGTACCTTTTGTAGCTGCTACAACACCCTCCAAATTTTTGGCTTTCACTCAAATTTCAGAGCCTTCCTTGGTCCTTCCCGTGATTGTTGCAAACACTTAAGCTCATTTCACAAGCTTTCTCCAAGTTCTTTGAATCCTTTCACTTGGATTAATTTTTGTCTTTTGGCATGTTTGTCTGTTATGCCATGTTTGTGAACCTTTTTGGTGGTTTTGAAGGTTGGTTTTTGTGTATACGAGTTTTCCTAACCATGTAAACATCTAGCACGCTCATGCACAAAATTTCGAGCTTTGTCGCATAAGTGTCATCACAGTCATCCTAAAGTCTATCTCAAATGTCACACTTATTGCTTCTTGTCATGAGATAGTCACACAAAGGTTAATGTTTTGTTTGTTACTCCAGTGGTCTATGTTTTCGTGTTGTCGAAGTATGTTAAGTGTGTCATCACAAGTTCAAGTCCATCACAAAGCTATCTTCCTCCCAAGCTTAGCCATTTTCGGAAAATATTCCCAACCTGGAAACTTAGCTTCACCGAGGCTCGACTGAGCTACACACTGCGGACTCTCAACCCTCATTGATGTGACCTTGCTTCCTGAAACTATGCAGTGCGTAGTCATTGTCCTCCAGGGCATTTGTACTGTGCAAATCCAGAGTCCAGTAGCCTTCCTTGACTACCAAAATTGTGCAGTTGTTCCTCCCGGTCTGCCTTCAACTGCGAACTTCACACTTTCACTCCTCAAGCTTTTCCCTTAACTGCTGGAACCCCGCAATGCGTAGAGAGCCCAACCTCCCTTGGCCTCTATAACTACACAGATGTGTCCACCAGTGTCCTCCTTTTAGCCAGAGCTCACTGACCTAAAAAATTGTGCAGATTTTTCCTCTAGGCCTCTTTGCTACCCAACCCCCATTTCTTATGAAAACTTCACATAATTTACCTCTCAGGGCCTCATCCTGCATCAGCCACTACTAGCTTGAACTATGAAACCTGACTCCCAGTGGGCACTCCATAATTTCTTTCCCTAGTGGGGATTGTGTTGAAAAGTTGCTCAGTCAAGCCTGAGTTGTGCTCTGTGTAGTCTCAGTGGTCAAGATTTCTCCCTCTCACCTGGAACTACACAATGCACAATTGCTAGGCCCTCTCTCCAAGCCTGTCACTTGTCGCAGGTTCAGTTCATGGAAAATAATGCATCATCTTAGACTAGGGAGTTTTCAGATTGATGTCGTCCCATCATGGGTGGATTGCAGGAACATGTACACTATCAAGTCATGGCATGATGATGAAGTAGGAGAAGGAGGGAAGCATGCCTAAAGACTCACTTGTAGCTGAACGAGCGAGTGGACCTACCAAGAATAGGAAAAGGGACACAAAATTTCAACCACTTTCCAAGAACGAAGATCATTGAAGACCCCGTATTACCAAGCTATGCGAAGGAGAAGAGAAAGCACATCTAAGAACACATCTAGCACTCAACAACAACAATGACTTGACATTGCCACATCATCAAGCCAGTCCATGTTAGAAATTCCATGTCTAGTCATGTCATGAGTTGTCGTGTGCCACATCACTATTGTGGGCCATGTATATTGTAAATCAAATGTATTGTAAAGTGAAAGTCTAATGGACACACATGAGTATGAAGAGTCATGTAAGTTGAAAAGTCATAGGAAGTTGAACAATCATGAGGGTAGTCAAAGGGTCATAAGGGGTAAGAATCAAACCTTGGTTATATATACTCCCTCATTGTAACAGCAGGGGAATTTTCACCAGGGCTCCTCCTGTAAGGCATTAGAGAGACCAGCTAGTTCTTTGAGGAGCAAGGAGTGGCTCCAATGTCCCACTACTGGGGCTAGTGATGTACAATGTAAATATGTGTCTTGGAACTTTCTCATAATAAAAAAAGCCTTTTAAAGCCAACACATTCTTCATGCATGACTTATGAATGTTTGTAAGACTATTTTGTGGACGTTTGTATTTCATGTTTTCTTTCACTGTACTAAGATAATTGAACTATTTTGATTATTTTAGTGTTTATCTTGTTGAGAATGTGTTGTATTGGTTGTTATTATTGTCCCATCCTTGTGTACTATTCCATAAGATATTAGACATATATTTCCTTATTGGTTATAACAATTGTCAAATCCACTGTGGACTATTTGGCTAGATGTTAGAAGGATATTCCCTTGTTTTTTGGTTTTAATGACTATCACGTCCCCTGTGGACTATTTCGCAGGATGCTAGATAGGTCCTTTGGGTCTGTGTGTTTCTCTTCCTGGGTGGTACTATTACCTCTCATTTAGAGGCTCACTTTTCTCTACTCCCTTTGCAGTAAGAGAACCTAGACACAGTTGTGCTGCACACTCACCAACCACACTCGCATTGATTTTCGAAGATACCATTGCATCACTCTCTTGTGATGATAGCTAGAGCTAAGGAAAATCTTTAAGGATTTAGCAACTGGGCCTTTATACCGGATGTGACTCCTACACCAAATGGTGTGATGTCTGATTGGGACTTCATATCAGGGAGATCCCCTGAATGTTGGTGGGTCTAACAATGTCAACATTTCTGGCGCTAGAAGGAGGGTAGCTAGTATTTTATGGCTGATTATCCCACCGACCCCACTCATTCATCTTTTAGTGAAGGAAACAACATTCACTCTCTCTCCCCTTATTGTAATTCAGAAGTTGGTAACTATTCACCGCCTAGGCCTGAATGTGAAATCATGTATCATCAAGTTTGGGCCATCTACCCCATCACCCGTCAGTTTGCAAAGTTTGTTGGATTGATTCCAAGAGTAATCACTCTTCGATATTCTCAAAATAAGAACAAAACCACCCCCATAGGAGTAGTGGTCTCATCTATTGAAGATGTGGTCCTCGAGACTCTTGAATAACTAGTAGATGTTGTTGAAAGGGAAGAAAATCCTCTACTCTTTCAAGGAGGAGAAGGAGGTAACTCCTTACTCTCGAGTTTGACTTCTCATGGGACAAACAGAGAGGAAGAAAAGGAAGAGGAGGAGGAGGAACCATCAGATGCAGAATAGGAAGAGGAGGAGGAGGAACCATCAGATTTGGAAGAGGAAGAGGAGGAAAATGAAGAAGAAGACATGGCAGAGCAAAATCTGGATTGGATGACTCAGGGCCCACTGGAACTTTCGAGTGTCTTGCACAAGATGCCGAGGCATGCAGAGAAGGTTTTGACAAAAAATTACCCTGACAATACAGTGAATACCACTTGGACAACTTTTACCTACATTTGCAAACACTTGAGGTATGTTACAATGACGTTGCATGTAGAATTTTTCCATGTACCTTGGATGGTAGAGCAACTGTATAGTATCACAACCTTCCTCCAAAATCCATCTAGAATTGGAGGGGGTTCAGAAGAATCTTTCTTGAGAATTTTTTTGAAGATAAGACCCCCACCATGTTATTAAAGGAGTTGGGTAGTCTTAAGATGGACCAGAAGGAAAAAGTTAAAGATTTCAATCAAATGTTTAATCACATCTTGAACAAGTTTTCGGGTGACACAAAACCTCATGACTCCATCACCATATACTACTACACTTCTGCCTTGTTGAAAAGTATTGCACAATTTGTAAAGAGAACTATGAAACCGATATTAACAAAAAAATATGAAGAGGCTATTATCATTGAGAAGGACTTGTGTGCTATTGGATTCATCACAGATTATCAAAATGCTCCAAGGACACGAGCAAGAGGTCTCAAGCCTCCTTGAGCAAGGCTAAGGAAATGGAACTGAATGATCTTGAAAGCCTGACTCGTCTCGTGAATTCCCTGACCACTAAAATGGATGAAATAAAACAAAGGACAAGTGAGACTACCATGATTAGTAGGGCCCCAAAGTTCATGTTTAGAAGGACTTCAACTTCTGGTAGCAGCAACAATCAACCAAAAAATCTGCGCAGAGTTCCAATTTGGTTCTGAACATTGAGAAGATTGTCACATATTCATATTGCACGTTTCATAATGAGCATCATTTGGAGAATACATGCCCACAATGGAACCAACTCATGATCATAATGGCTGCCAATTTTGTTGACTCAGTCATGGTTGAGGAGTAGGCTAAGCTCGATGAAGATCAGGAAGAAGCTGTTGCAACTGATGAAGCTCCAAGCACTGGGCATGTAGTGAACTTGTATCATTGCATTCTCGTAGCCCATAAAAGTACTTCCAATAAGCAGACTCCGAGTGATGGTCTGACCTAGAAGCAGAGAAAGCGATACAACTTAAGAAGCCAAGGGCCAACCACTTTGATTGGGTGCCGAAACAGAAATTGAAAGAAAACTTGTTAAGAAAACTTAATCCTCTGGCGAAATCAACACTGAATACTCATAGCAACTTCGAGAAAGTAGTTTCAACGAAACGTGTTTTCATAAACAACAAAGACAGAATCATCCCTCTGGAAACCACAAATCTAGTTCCATCCCCAGACACCTCGACCAGTATTCCCACTGTAGATTATAACATTGTAGAGGATATGAAGAAATTTATTGCAAACACCTCCCTGTTTGAACTTACAAATATCATGAGCTAGTGAGACATCCATTTACAAGAACTTAGAAAAAATTCTACCGGTAACGCTACCTCTTTAGACAAGGGATCTAGTAAGTCTCCTGATGCTCTCACATATGTACTTAATGCACTCATGATGGAAGAAAACACACTCTACCCACCATTCTTGTTAACATTTGAAATATTCAACTTCAATGTACATAATTGCTTGGTTGATTTTGGTGCATCGGTGAATGTCATGCCACTATCTGTGGCCAAGAAGATCAATGCTAAATGGGACAAGACATATGCAAGATCATTCAGCTGGACATAACTCACATCCATGCAATTGGTGTAATTAGGGATGTCATCATTTGGTTATCATCTGACAAGCGAGTCCACCAATGTATCAATATAGTGATTGTGGACATTTTGGAAGCATATGGAGTGTCACTGAGTAGAGATTGGTCAAGAAAGCTTCAAGGGTACTTTTCTATAGATTTGTCACACTTATGGCTTCCGTATAAGGGCAAGAACAGTCAAATCTGGGTAGAGTCAGAGAGATACATGAAGCACACAGTGACTCCCTTGAATGGGCATAACCAGCCAATGGATTTTGCATAACTTCTATTTGGAAATTATTTTCTGGAAACACAATTGGGGTGATATCTTGCAGATCCATCACTAGTTCCACAAGATACACAGTTACATCTCCTTCCATGTCCAACTCATGATAATGAACTTTGTATAGTTAATAGTAGTAGTAGCAGTACTAGTGTAGTGAGCAATCCCTATACATATGATATGTGGAAAATGTACTTTGATGGATCCAAGACACAGGAGGGCTATGGAGCTAGTTGTGTTTTAATAGACCTGTTGCAGAGAAAACACTTGATCTCTATTTTCTTGGAATTCAAGTGCACGAATAACACTACAGAGTATGAAGCGCTCGTCTTGGGCTCACAGAAGGTCATTTACCTCAACGTTGTTGTTCTAAAAGTGGTAGGTGACTCAGAAATTGTGGTGCATTTGGTACGTAACACTATACACTGCGTGTCACCTCATCTTAAGAGCTATCAACAAGAGGTACGATGACTCATCTCTCGTTTCTAAGATTTCAATATTATTTCAGTACCAAGAATGTGTAACAAAAGCTGTGGATGCCTTAGCAAATGCTGTTGCTAGGATGTTACCTTCAAGGGATGACTTTTCTATTGAAATTTTGTATAAACTGTTCGTCCCAAATAACATAACTAACTTACACGTTTTTTATGATGACCAATAGATACTTTACTTTATGGTGAATGTTGACGTGTTCAAAGATGCATCGATCGAAGAGGACGAGCACGAACAGGCACTATAGGACGCAACAATAAAGGAAACCTCATCCCTAAGGGTGTGGTATCACTTGAAAAACTATATGATCTATAGAGCTACTTCTGAGGACCTATTAATGCCAAGACCAATAGTTCTACATTATCGCATGAGAAAATCAACTTGGGAACTGAGAAATATTCAAAATATGTCAATCTCAGTACTTGTAGCACATCACAAGAGCAACAAGCATTCATCCACTTATTCAAGTAGTAATATGATATATTTGCATGGAAATATGATGAACTCAAGACATATGACACGTGAATCATCCAACATGTGATACCAATCAAGGAAAGGGCCAAGCCATTTCAGTAGAAACTAAGGAAAGTTCACCCAATGCTTGAGCCCCTCATACAGAAGGATTTGAGAAAACTGTTGGATGCTCAGATCATCGAAAAGTTGCAGCATTCAACATGGGTATGAAACTTGGCCCCTGTGGGAAAGAAGTTTGGGGAGATCCACCTGTTCTTAGATTTTCACAATCTCAACCGCACCTCGGACAAGGATAATTACCCTATGTCATCCATGGAGAAAATATTGTAATTAGTATCAAGGGCTATAGGTTTTAACCCTGTAAAAAAATTACCTGCATACGAATTCTAAAACATAGAAAATAAACAATGCAAGAACATAACACATAAAACACATACACACAGAGATTTTCCCCTGGATCCCAACACATAGAGATTTTCCCCTAGATCCCAAAATCAGGACTACTAGCTTGATTTTTCATTATGTTCCTTCCAATGTTACAATATATATTTATACATGCTGAAGCATCCAATACCATGGACGGAAAACCATCGCGTCCAAAATCATGTGCGAAAAATCATGCACAAAAGGTAGGTCTGCCCAACCTCATATAAGGTCCAAAAATATAACACAACCCAACATTCTCCCACTTGTTGTTTTCTTTCCACAGGGGGCCACAAGAGAGCTTAGTCATTTATCCAGCCCTGCAACGCCCATTGTTTCTCTACACCAAGAGAACTTCTCAGAGCTCATAGATTTTGTCAATGCATCTGCAATATTCTTCAAAGTGTCCACCTTTACTAGCAACACCTTTTTGTCTTCTATCATATCCCTCACAAAGTGATAATAAACATCAATGTGCTTTGCCTTTGAATGATATGCAGGGTTCTTTGCCAAGAAAATTGCACTTTGGCTGTCACAGTCTATCCTTATAGCTCCCTGTACTAACCCCATACTTGAACACAATCTCTACAACCAAAATGCTTCCTTTCTTGCATGAGTGGATGCCATGTATTCTTCCTCTGTAGTTGATAGTGCCACTACAAATTGTTTCTTACTCATCCAACTGACTGCAACTCCAAATAGCTTAAACACATGCGCACTTGTAGATCTTCTCTGATCCAGATCTCCAGCCCAGTCTGCGTCAACAAAGCCACGAATATCCAACACTTTGTCTAATCCTGGTCTTCCTTCGTAGCACAAACCATAATCACTAGTGCAACGTAAATACCTGAAAACCTGCTTCACTATTGTCCAGTGCTCGTTCCCTGGTTTTGACATAAACCTGCTCAATACTCCCACTGCATGTGCAAAGTCTGGTCTAGTACAGACCATCGCATACATCAGGCTACCGACTTCACTTGCATATGGAACACGAGACATGTCCTCTTCCTCTTCTTGTGTCTTGGGACACTGTTCAGTAGATAACTTTACACCTACAGGAATAGGAACCTTCACTGGTATACTATCCTGCATATTAAACCTCTGCAATATTGTCTCAACGTACTTCCTCTGGTTTAACCAGAGCTTCCTCTTTGTTCGATCTCTTTTAATTTCCATGCCCAAAATATAGTTTGCAACACCAAGATCTTTCATGTCGAATTTGGAGGACAAATGGGTATTCAAATCCTGGATAATTTCTTTGTCATTTCCAACTAGCAACACATCATCCACATACAAGACCAGATAAATAACACGGTCACCAATTAATTTAAAATACACACAGTGATATGCTTTTCTTTTGGTGAAGCCAAGTCCCCGTATAAATGTATCAAATTTCTGATACCACGTCCTTGGTGAGTGTTTTAACCCATACATAGACTTCTTTAACTTGCACACCAATTCTTTCTTACCCTTCACCACAAAACCTTTAGGTTTCTTCATATAGATCTCCTCTTCCAGATCCCCGTGAAGAAATGATGTTTTCACATCCATCTATTCTACCTCAAAATCAAAAGCAATAGCAACAGATACAAGTAATCTAATAGAAGCTACCTTGGCAACAGGAGAAAAAATATCACCAAAATCAATTCCTGACACCTAGGAATAACCTTTTGCTACCAACTGAGCTTTGTATTTCTCCACCTTTCCTTCTACATTTGTCTTCTTCTTGAACACCCATTTGCTGCCAATGGGTTTCCTTCCAACCGACAACTCCACCAGATCCCAAGCCTCATTTTTGGGGCAAAGATGCCATTTCATCAACCATGGCCTCTTTCCAGAGTTTGCCATCCTCTGAATCTATTGCTTCCTTCATAGTTCTAGGATCATCGTCAGTAATAGATAAAGAAAAAATTGAACAGAAAGCAGATGGACTATACCTTTTGGGTTGCCTTCTTTCTTGACTGATCTTCTCACACCCGAAGTTTGTGGCTCTTCATCTTCTGATTCCTCCTCTGTTGTAGAGTTTGATTCTTCCTCCTTAAGCTAAAACTCTATATTCTCTGGTTCCTTTGGTTTGAATTCATGTTTAACAACATATTTTACCTCTCTGAACACCACATCTCGGCTGTACACAACCTTCCTTGTTACTGGGTTCCAAAGCTTATAACCCTTTAAACCATCCTTATACCAAATAAAGACACACTTTTATGATTTACTATCCAACTTGGTTCGTTTCTCCATTGGAACATGTACATATGCATCACATCCAAATACCCTCAGATGTGAAAGAGAGGGTTTCTTAACAATCCATACCTCTTGTGGAGTTTTATCCTCCAACGTTGATGAAGGTGATCTGTTGACCAGGTAACATGCAGTCTCCACCGCCTCTGCCCAGAATTTTTGTCCTAACCTGACATCGTCACACCACTTAGCATGCTTCTTGCCCTTTCCATCAACGTCTTGTTCATTCTTTATGCAAATTCATTTGCTGAGGTGTATATGGAGTAGTATTCTGCTGTGCTAGACCACACTTCTTACAGAATTCTTCAAATTCCTTATTGTAAAACTCTCCACCGTTATCTGTCCTCAACACCTTTATCTTCTTCTCTATCTAGTTTTCCACCAGAGCCTTAAATTCTTTAAACCTGTCAAAGTCTTCAGATTTCTTCTTAAGGAAATATATCCATGTATTCCTTGAGAAGTCATCTATAAATGATACATAGTACACATACTTCCCAGTGATGGAACCTTCACAGGTCCAAACAAAACATTGTGCACAAGCTCTAACATCTGTTTCACCCTCTTACCACCAGAGAGGAAACTCACCCGATTCTACTTCCCATATACACAATTTTCACAGAAATCAAAATCCAGGGAGCTATTACTCATACCTTCTACCATACCTTTACCATGAAGTATTCGAAGGCCCTTCTCTCCAATATGTCCAAGCCTTTGATGCCACAGCATGGTCTTCTCTCCAGAGACCACTAGATTTTCTACTCCACATTCAGGAACCATAGAACTGTTGTGTTAGAGCCTAGATTTGCCTCAGGCTGAAAAGGCAAGCTTCTAGGTTCAACATCAAACCACGCTCAGCCTCGTAGCTAGCCCTACGAGGACAGGAGAGGGCTCTCTCTGGGTCAATCTCAGCAAAAGATAATCGATGGGGCTTGAGATGACTTAAAATGGGAAACTGATTTTAGGCTAGTAAATAGATATGAAAGAGGTAGTTTAATAAATGATTGAGCTTTCAGGGCTGTATGGGACAAAGAACAACATGAGCTTGAGAAATTAAATCAACGACACAGATTGTTTCATGAGGCAAAATAGGCAGGAAGTTTAGCAATCAAATTTGAATAATATGGAGTGGAAAGACAGTTCAGAGGCTGAAAAGGGCATATGTGATGAATCCTTTTCATACAGAAGAAACCACACAGAACATGAACGCTTTCTCAAGGCAGAGCAGTAAACTGAATTCTACCTTTCTTACTTAAAAGCATTCAGCTGGACATGATTATAAATGAAATGTGAAACATCACAAGACACATATGAAACAGTAAGAAAACACTTATGCCAAACTCACACCACATGAATCTCATAAATCAGAGCTGCATCTTTTCATTAATCCTCTGCCAAATCTGTACAATGAAAGCGCTGGATTTTTCCTCCACACTTCTGCCAGAATTCCTCAAATTGTGTGTCTCAGATGGGGAAGAAAATGGGACTCCACTGGGGAAGAAAATGGTTTTCTTGTTGATGTCATTTGTTTTATAAGCTACAGACGGAGCCTAAAGTTATGCCAGGTAGCCTTCGAAACGATTTTGCTTTGCATCAGCGAAAGTATATAAACGCTGCTTCAGTCAATCTCCGTCTTGCTTGTAAACGTGACATCTAACTTGTTAATTGCCCCAGTACATCTATCAAGTTCAGATCTGATTGTTGATGGTGGACAACGATCAGACATAAAAAGGTTGAAATCATTCACCTGGCGAATCCATTCACTGAAAAATCCAGAAATCAATGCTTCATGGTGACTCCACTGTAGGAAAATCAGTAGCTTTAAGATTTTCAAGATGGAATGGGTTGCAAGAAGATATGCTCCCATGAGATGGGATCACATTCCAGGTTTTCCAAATAAAATTCGGAAGGTAGATTGGTCAAGGAATTTGCTTATGTTTAAAGATGATGGTAGGAAGGATGTTGCTTTACATCTGGTTAGATTTCACATGCATATTCGCAAGTTGAAGGTTGATTTTCCTGAAGATTGCTTGATGAAGATATTCCTGGCCACTCTGGAAGGCGAAGCCCAATCTTGGTATGAAAGTTTGCCGCCTGCTTGTATTTACTATTTGAAGGATTTTCATGCCATGTTCTTTGAAAGGTATAAAGAATCTTATCCATCATTAAGTTTAGTTCAGGACTGCTGCAAACATGCTTATAGTTTTATTGAGAGCCTTGAGAAATATTATGAAGATGATAATTTCATGGATGATGAGATCATGGAAGCCCTGTATGAGAATCCATTTCAGCAACATGAAGAGAACCTAGAGGATTCTCATCAAAATGCTTAGGAAAATTTGCAGCAAAATCAAGATCTTAGTACGGTGGAAGATGATGAAAGAGAAGGTTTTATTACAGATCTGTCCATAGAAGAAGACAGCATGAAAGGAAGTCCAGTTCTAACTTTAGAATGGGATAATGTCAAGACAGCTATTTCAGATCCAGATTCAGATTGTGATGACCAAGAATAAATTGCACTGAAACTCATGAAAGAGAACTCTGCTGTTGAAATCATCTGGAATGAAGAGGACAAAGTTATGTATCCAACCATTCTCATGTCATTAGAACAAAGCCTTCATAAAGAGGTAATCCAGTCAGTTCATGAACAACAAGATGAAAATTTTGGTCAAGTAAGTGAAAAAGTTTCTCCGGATGAATGTGTGGTAGATGATATAAATGACAATGTTGGGTTTCAAGAATCATTTGAAGTTTCTTTTCTCATGATTGATGAATGTAATGAGAATCTGGCTGTCATATCATATGAAGATGACCTACAATATATTCAGACTACAAAATATTAGACCATTCAGGATTCCCTTTCAGATTCTTCTTCATATGCCTCATGTTTTGAAATGTTTTTCCAAGAGGAGATCTGCTCATCTATTTGTTCAGAATTTTTTGAGGACCAAGAACATACTCTTATTGAAGTACATTATGAAGAAAGACCAGAATCAAGAGAAAAAGATACCTTGTTTTTCCAGCAGGAGGTCAATCTTCATGTTTTTCAGGATCCAATGGCAGATTTGTTGCAGGCAGAAGTGAAGGTGATTATTACAGTGTTCAGTGATGAAGGAGATCATGGTCAATTAGCTTTTTGGATGCCTAGTTACAAGTATCTATTGTTGACCAGAAGATCTGATCAGGAGAATCAATCAAGAAGGCATATGCTTGATTGGTTACCTTGGCATTTTGATATAGTTTGATCGTATATTGTCTTGTAAGAAACACAGGTGGTCATGTACTACCTTCAAGCTTTAAGTTTTAAGTTCAGGTCTTAGTCACTTTGAGTTAGTCTATTAAAGTCAAGTTTTTCAGTCATTTCAGTTTCAAAATTTAGTCAGATTTTCAGTCAATAAATAAGTTAACAGTCTTGTGTCGATTTTTCAAAATCATGGACTCCATAGCCCAATGGATGTAGGCATTGTCTGCTCACCCAAAGATCTGCAGTTCTTGTCACCTCCAAGGAGCTACCATCCCCATTGGAGCCAATGTTAGAGTCGGTCTATTCAGCCCTCCGTCAGAGATCAAAATCTATTTATTGCATTTCATTTTTAGGTGTCTCATTCAGCTCATTAATCTGCATTCCATTAGGGGCATGCCATTGTCTGACGGAAGGGCGTGGTTTTCTCATTCCCCTCATGTTTGTATCTACTGGCTTGTGATTGATCATTAAAGTTCATCAGAATTCATCAAAGTCAATGTTTCAGTCATTTATAGTCATGGATGGTCTTTGGTCAGCAAAGAGTCTTTTAGAGTTTTTAGGTCTAGGGTTTTGTCGACTGAGTCTGCATGAGAGGTTCCAAATCAGTTTCCATTACAAAATTTCATCATCAAATAATGCTCAAGAGAGATTCTCCTTCAAAACTCTGTTTTGAAGAAGAAATCATTAAATTTACTTTCAAATATGAAATTATTCAAAGTTTTTCAGTTGAAGATGTTCACATGCAGCCTTGCCATGATCCTTTGCCGAATTCAACATTAGTCATCTCTGCAAAAATAGCCAAAAAGAACTGTCATTTAAGTCAAAAAATCAAGGAGGAAATAAAAGGAACAGAGCTTGCATTAAAATTAAAAGGTGCCAATTAGTTAATGGGTTTCTAGACACAAAATTTGAGGTCTTGATCATATAAGACATTTTGATGTTTTTCCTTTGCATCCAAAGAAACCGCTCCTAAACTCTGTACAGGAAACTGCTTGGTACCATTCCTGAGGGGTTCGAAAACTTTTTAGGAGCATATTTCCAAGAAGTATACAAAGTTTTTTCTCAACACTGCTTCGATCAAGAATGTTTTAAAAAGTACCTCAGAAATTGCAAAATTTAAAAGCTGTGAAGGTGTATTTCTATCGACATTCATGTGTCTAATTAGGCTTGTATTTGCAAAGGCACTGCAGGTGGAAGGTGAAATTCTTGAAACGTGACTAATGAATTTTGTTGCTGTCTTTGACAATCCATTTGCATCAAAAGGCATCAAAGAAACTGAGTTAAATTGTCAAAGAGTGAAAACAGTGTTTGAAAGGTCGAATTGTGTTGAAGGCCACCTGCGCGGCGCACTGGGAGAAGGCGCGGCGCACCCACTGAGTGCGGCGTGTAGAGCCAAAATGCACAGTGCAAAATTGCACTGGCGCAGCACATCCAGCCTGCGCGGCGCGTTGGGCTGGAGCGCGGTGCACAGAACCAAAAGACCAAATTTCATCAATTTTTCATCGAATTTCTAAGTCGATTCACTCTTTTGCTCCGAGTAAAAGTTTATGCGTCCTTGCCAATGATGTTAGCTCATGTTCTGATTTGAAGAAGAGGCATTGAATTTCTCGTATTAGTGACTAATTACTTCAGATGATAAATGCGCTGGTAAAGATAGTCGATACAGTCAGTGAAATCTATAAATCATTAAACAAGAAAGGAGTTTGCTAGGGTGCAAAAACATGGTGTGGGAAATAGCGTCTTTGTTATAAAGGTAAAACCGTTTCTTCAATTGAAAGCACGTGGAGCTTGTCATTATTACAAAAAGACAGGTATTTTCGGCAAATAGATATGTGTTCGCTGGTAGTGAAGGAGGTATTTTCGAGCTTAGCAAATTTACAGCTGAGATCATTCATTTTTCCCTTTATTAAAGGTGAAATTTTAGTTTAAAAAGCTATTTTTATTAAGAAAATGTTTTTTTTAAAACGGAAAATGTAAAGTGAAAGTCAAAAACCGAAACTTAAAATAGAGCGAAGATGTCTATCACAGTAGAGCAATCAGATTAGATGGTCTATTTTTTGTCTTCAGTTGCAATTCAAAGGGTCTACACCATAGGTTCCGCATTCTTATTGGTTATCAACAAACAACATGTAACGTTGCTTTTTTTCAGAACAGATGGTTGCTTCTTGATGTTAAAGAGCTCCCTATTCTGGTCGATCTGTTTTCCCACATTTGAGTCTATTTATTGTATTGTAAATCGTTTGTAAAGCGTTCTGAGTTCTGGGAGAAGTGTGGAGGAAAAATCTAGCACTTTCATTGTACAGTTTTGGCAGAGGATTAATGAAAAGATGCAACTCTGATTTATGAGATTCATGTGGTGTGAGTTTGGCATAAGTGTTTTCTTACTGTTTCATATGTGTCTTGTGATGTTTCACATTTCATTCATAATCATGTCCAGCTGAATGCTTTTAAGTAAGAAAGGTAGAATTCAGTTTACTGCTCTGCCTTGAGAAAGCGTTCATGTTCTGTGTAGTTTCTTCTGTCTGAAAAGGATTCATCACAGATGCCCTTTTCAGCCTCTCAACTGTCTTTCCACTCCATATTATTCAAATTTGATTGCTAAACTTCCTACTTATCTTGCCTCATGAAACAATATGTGTCTTTGATTTAATTTCTCAAGCTCATGTTGTTCTTTTTCCCATACAGCCCCGAAAATTCAGTCATTTATTAAACTACCTCTTTCATATCTATTTACTAGCCTAAAATCAGTTTCCCATTTTAATTCATCTCAAGCCCCATTGATTATCTTTTGCTAAGATTGACCTGGAGAGAGCCCTCTCCTGTCTTCGTAGGGCTAGCTACGAGGCTGAGCGTGGTTTGATGTTGAACCTAGAAGCTTTCCTTTTCAGCCTGAGGCAAATCTAGGCTCTAACATGTTGCACCCATCAACAACAATGCTACCTTGTAGCTTGTACAAAGTTCCAATCCAAACTCCCCGAATCAATACCAGTGATCCCCGAACCATATTGCAGGTATCCTTCTCGAACACTATTTTTACACCTGCATCATCTAGCTTGCTTAACAAAATCATATTTCTGGCCAATGCAGGAATATGCAGAACACCCAGAAGTGTTCTAACCCTTCCACCTTGCAACTTCAACTTTACTTTTCTTTGACCAAAAATTCTAGCCTTCCTATCATCCCCTAAGAAGACATCACCACCATCGTATTTCTCATACTCACAGAACCAGTCTCTATGGGGAGTGAAGTGAAAGGATGCACCTGAGTCAATCAACCATGCTTCATGATCTACATGTGTACTTGAAGAAGCCAAGTACACATCCCCACCTTCGTTTGAGGTGGTTTTCGCCTTTGCAGAAGGAGCATCATCAGATCCCTTTCCTTTGTCAAGAGCTTTAGATTTGTAGTCCCTTTTGTAGTGCCCTTCCTTTATGAATTTCCAGTAAACCACCTTTACAGGTTTTCCTGGAGATTTAGATCTCCCACTCGATGACTTATTTTTGTTTCTGTTCTGGGACTGTCCTCATACAGACAAGGCATCACCATTCTAGCTTTCCATATTTTTCCAACTCATCTCCTCCGTCAACAAGGATGAGACTATTTCATCAAACTGCAAGGTAATTACATTGATACCTATTTCAATAACCAGACTATCCCATGAATCTAGTAGAGAACACAAAAAATTGATGCACTTATCTTCATCTGAAATTTTAATATCAACATATAATAACTGACTTACCACAATATTAAATGCGTTTAGATGCTTTGTCACCGAGTCTCCATCTTTCATCCTCAGGTTATACATCTTTTTCTGTAGGAACAATTTATTCACTAGAGACTTAGATTGGTATAAAGTCCCTAACTTGTCCCACAAAGCCTTCACTGTAGCTTCCCCTGATACATTCAGCAATACTGAATCTGATACACACAATCGTATTGTGCTCTTTGCCTTCCGATCCAACTTCTTCCATTCTTCATCAGACACTCCTGTTGGTTTACTACCCAGATCTACCACGATCCACTGATCTTTATCCACCAACAGATCCTCCATCTTGAGTTTCCACAACTCAAAACTCTAACCATTAAATTTATCGATCTTTATCTTTGCACTGCTCACCATATTCTTTCACCACTAGAATCAATCTCACAGATCTCCCACTGAACAGGGTCTACCACAGGCCCGAGCAAAACTCCTCAGCAACAAAGGCATCCTCTTGAAGCAAAAAATAGCTCTGATATCAAATGTAGGTTTTAATCCTGTACATAAATTACCTGCATATGAATTCTAAAACATAGATAATAAATAATGCGAGAGAATAACACATAAAACACATACACACAGAGATTTTCCCCTGGATCCCAAAACCGGGACTACCAGCTTGATTTTTCATTATGTTCTTTTCAATGTTACAATACATATTTTACATGCTGAAGAATCCAATACCATGGACCGAAAACCATCGCGTCCAAAACCATGTGTAAAAAATAATGCACAAAACCATAGGTACACCTGCCCAACCTAATATAGGGTCCAAAAACAAAATTTTCTGGCGCACTGCCTCAGACCCCATAGAGTGGGGCTACCTGCACCCCTCAAACCCCTTGTGACCCCCCCACTACGCAATTGGCGCAACAAAGGGGGGCCTCTGCTCCCCTTCTAAGCCCTTGGTTAACTACATGGGCTAGTCGTGGAAAGAATATAACATAGCCCAACATAGGCCAAAATGTTTTCTTTGCTCAATGGATTCTTAAGATACAACCAGGTTCTCGTAGTAGAGCTTGTCAGACTGAAAACTACGTTCAAGACAAAGAGGGGAACATTCGCATTTCGACGAATGTCGTTTGGGCTAGTCAATGTCGATGCAGATTCCAACGTGCGATGTAAATCACCTTTAGGAGACTTATTGGATAAAGCGTAGTGGTCTACCTTGATGATGTGATAATATTTTCCAAACAGAGGTTAGACCACCTACGCCATCTAAAGAAGATTTTTGAGTGATCTCGTAAATACAGAATATCCTCGAATGGAAATAAGAGTATCTTTGCAGTGTCCAAAGGTAACCTCATGGGACACACCATAGATAAAAGTGGGATCAAAGTAGACCCAGATAGGGTCAGGACCATCGCATAGATTTCCCACCCAGTGAACAAGAAATCCATGCACTCTTTCTTGGGGAAGTTCAACTTGCTTTGAAAGTTCATATCTAACTATGATCAAATTGTTAAACCAATACAATATATGATCAAGAAGGATGCAATTTATAAATGGGACAAGAGGTAAAATGACACATTTTACCATATCAAGCAAGCTATAGCAGAAGCACCCATGTTGTACAACCCAAGCTTCGGTAAATACTTCTTGCTCTACATTTTTGCTTCCAACACCTCTCTTGTTGTTGTGCTTACTCAGAAGGATGAGTTGAACAATGAACGACCTATCTCCTTCATGAGTGCAAACCTAAAAGGATCAGAGCTCAATTACCCCATCGTGGTCAAACAAGCTTATGTAGTGTACAAGGCAATAAAGCACTTCAGACCCTATTTGTTAAGAAACCGTTTATTATCTTTATTCCACACATAGTAGTCAGATCACTTCTTATTCAACAAGCACTGGGTAAAAGGAGGGCAAACTGGATGACTGAACTATAGGAATATGATATTGACATCAATCCAATTCACACAATCAAGGGTCATTGTATTTGCAAATTAGTAGCAAAAGAAAGTAATGCAAAAGAGGAAGAAGAAGAGCTCGTAGGATGGGAGCAAGAGATTGAAATGTACAATGTTGAGTGAACCTCCCCCACCTCAAGCATAAACTCTTGGTACATGGATGTGCTCAAATACCTTGAGCATGTCATAGTGCCCTCTCATTTATCTATGCAACAGAAGAGGGCACACCGGCTTAAATTATTGTCATATCAGTTGGTGCATGGGGTGTTGTTCAGGAAGCACCACAATGGATTACTACATAGGTGTTTGGAGGCACATGATTAAGAAGAGGTGTTATGTGATATCCGTGATGGACCAGCTGGGGGAAACTTTGCAGGAAACACGACAACACATAAGGTCATGCACGCGGAATTCTACTAGCTTACATTATTCAAGGATGCTCGTGCATATGCCCGCACGTGTTTGGTCTCTCAAAGCTGTGCCAACCGAAATCATAAGTCAGCAGCCTCACTGCATCCCATTGTAGTGGAAGAACCCTTTCAACAGTGGGGCTTGGATATCATTGGGAAAATTTTCCTGCTCTCATCAAAGCAACGCTGCTATATTCTAAATGCTACTGATTATTTCACGCAGTGGACAAAAGCAGTTTTGCTAAAATAGGTGAACGATCACAAAGTCATCAACTTTCTGCGGCAAAACATCATCTCCAAGTTCGACGTTCCTACGTCACTTGTTTTTGACAATGCAACATACTTCTCATCGTTAAGACTTTATGATTTTTCATTGGAAAATGGTATTATATTGAAACATTTAGCTAATTATTATCCACAAGGGAATGGTATTGCTGAATCCATGAACAAGAACCTCATCCATATCATCAAAAAGACCATATTCTCTAAACAACGAAACTGGCACTCTGCTTTGGTGAATGCTTTATGGGCTAACCGAGTCATGCCTAAACCTTCTCTGAACACCTCCCCTTACTTCCTGGTGTACAGAAAAGAAGCCATCCTCCCTCTGAACATCTACTTTCCCACTCTCCAATTGTCCCAAGAATCCAAAGGCAAGCCATGTATTTTAGTTCAGCGTAGGATGGACACTTTGCACAAGGTACATGAAGAAAGGCTGAAAGAAAAATGAAAATTTTCACTTCACCAGAGTCGTATCAAGAGATTGTTTGATAGAAAATCTGTAGGGAGGACAAAGGAAAATGCACTAATTTTCAGCCCCTATGGATTGGTCCATACACAGTCCACGAAAAGGTTGTCCAACACACAACATCTTCAATCACTTGACGAGGAGATTGACTCTCTCCCTATCAATAGCCAAGACTTAGAAATATTTTCAATGAAGATCTCGGGCTGCGCCCCACACTATGTACACAATATTTTGTTCTTTGCTTTTTATGTCTTTGTTTTAGTTTTGTGTTCTTTTGTCATGTGAATAATTGTTGTACCTGACCGCAGTGTGTGTGTGGCTGAAGTCTAAAGAATATTGTGAACTGGAGCACTTGGCTAGCCTTCTGTCTATCTTCCTTGTGTTGGTTGCATATTTTGGCTGATGATGTTCTGACAGAAAATACGATCCATTTGTAAGGATAGTTTCGGTCCAACCATGAACCCATGTCTAGTATGGAAACTTCATGCCTATACTCAATTTTCTGCTTTAGTGTTTTTAAGCCTATCTAACTAGTAAAAGTGGAGAAGGGGGAAATATAAATGAGAAAACCTCAATCATAGGTCTTTATATTCTTATATGAAGGAACAACCTCTCCTACTCTTAGTAAGTCAGGATCCCTCTTCCGCCCAAAAATAAATAAGTGTTGATTCATAATTCTCTTTAAATAAATAAATAAAGACAAAAGAAGAGAAAGACTTCCTGCACAGAGAGGTGAAGTAAGCAACTCTGCCGGGGTACTGTCCAGGCTCATTGGCAACGGAGCAATGTTTGTTTTCTTGTGTGACTCCATCGGGGTACTGTCCAGGGTTGGTAATAATAGAGCAACATCATAGATGAAAATGTTGGGTTCTGTTATATTCTTTCCATGACTGGCGGACCTACCTATGGTTTTCGGTCCATGGTTTTGGACGCGATGGTTTTGGTTGATGATTTTGGACGCGATGGTTTTCAGTCCATGGTATTGGATGCTTTGGCATGTATAAATATGTATTGTAACATTGAAAGGAATATAATGACAAATCAAGCTGGTAGTCTCGGTTTTGGGATCCAAGGGAAAATCTCTGTGTATATGTGTTTTATGTGTTATACTCTCGCATTGTTTATTTTTGTGTTTAGAATTTGCATGTAGGTAATTTCTTTACGGGGTTAAAACCTACATTTGGTATCAGAGCTATTTTGGCTTCAAGGGGACACCTTTGTTGTCGAGGGGTTTCGCTCAGGCCTGTGGTAGACCTTGTTCAGTGGGAGATCTGCGATATCGATTCTGGTGGTGAAAGAAGACGTCGTGCAGTGGAAAGATATAGATCGAGAAATTTAATGGTTAGAGTTTTGAGTTGTGGAAATTCAAGATGGAGGATCTGTTGGTGGATAAAGATCAATGGATCACGGTAGATATAGGTACTAAACCAATGGGAGTGTCCGATGAATAATGGAAGAAGTTGGATCGAAAGGCAAAGAGCACAATATGATTGTGTGTCTCAGATTCAGTATTTGTGAATGTATTAGGGGAAGCTACGGCTAAGGCTTTGTGGGAAAAGTTAGGGACTTTGTACGAATCTAAGTCTCTAGTGAATAAACTGTTCCTACGGAAAAAGCTGTATAACCTGAGGATGAAAGATGGAGACTCAGTGACAGAGCATCTGAATGCATTTAATACTGTGGTAAGTCAGTTATTGTTTGTTGATATTAAAATTTCAGATGAAGATAAGTGCATCAGTTTGTTGTGTTCTCTACCAGATTCGTGGGATAGTCTAGTTATCGCAATAGGTAGCAATACAACTGCCTTACAGTTTGATGAAATAGTCTCATCCTTGCTGATAGAGGAGATGAGACGGAAAAATATGGAGAGCCAAAATGGTGATGCCTTGTCTGTACGAGGACGGTCCCAGAACAGAAACAAAAATAAGTCATCGAGTGGGATATCTAAATCTAGAGGGAGATATAAATATCCAGGAAAACCTGTAAAGGTGGTTTGCTAGAAATGCGGAAAGGAAGGGCACTAAAAGGGACTGTAAATCTAAAGCTCCTGACAAAGGAAAGGGATATGATGATGCTCCTTCTGCAGAGACAAAAACCACCTCAGAAGGAGGTGGGGATGTGTACTTGGCTTCTTCAAGTACACATGTAGATCATGAGGCATGGTAGATTGACTCAAGTGCATCCTTTCACTTCACTCCCCATAGAGAGTGGTTCTGCGAGTATGAGAAATATGATGGCGGTGATTTCTTCTTGGGGGATGACAGGAAGGCTAGAATCGTTGGTCGCGGAAAATTAAAGTTGAAGTTGCAAGGTGGAAGGGTTAGAACACTTCCGAGTGGTCTACATATTCCTTTATTAGCCAGAAATTTGATTTCCGTAAGCAAGCTGGATGATGCAGGTGTAAAATAGTGTTCGCGAAGGATACCTGCAAGATGGTTAGGGGAGAACCATTATTGATGCGAGGTGTTTGGATTGGAACTTTATACAAGCTGCAAGGTAGCACTTTTGTTGATGGGTGCAACAGTTTTGTGGTTCCTAAAAGTGGAGCAGAAATTCTAGTGGTCTCTGGAGAGAAGACCATGCTGTGGCATCAAAGGCTTGGACATATTGGAGAGAAGGGCCTTCGAATACTTCATGGTAAAGGTACGGTAGAAGTTATGAGTAATAGCTCTCTGGATTTTGATTTCTGTGAAAATTGTGTATATGGGAAGCAGAATCGGGTGAGTTTCCCCTCTATGGTAAGAGGGAGAAATAGATATTAGAGCTTGTTCATAGTGATGTGTTTGGACCTGTTAAGGTTCCATCACTGGTCAAGTCTGTGTACTATGTATCATTTATAGATGACTTCTCAAGGAATACATGGATATATTTCCTTAAGAATAAATTTGAAGTCTTTGACAGGTTTAAAGAATTTAAGGCTCTGGTGGAAAACTAGACAAAGAAGAAGATAAAGGTGTTGAGGACAAATAATGGTGGAGAGTTTTGTAGTAAGGAATTTGAAGAATTATGTAAGAAGTGTGGTATAGCACGACAGAAGACTACTCCATACACACCTGAGAAAAATGGTGTTGCAGAAAGAATGAACAAGACATTGATGGAAAGGGCAAGAAGCATGCTCAGTGGTGTTGGGTTAGGACAAGAATTCTAGGCAGAGGCAGTGGAGACAGGATGTTATTTGGTCAACATATCACCTTCATCATTGTTGGAGGATAAGACTCCACAAGAGGCATGGACTGGTAAGAAACCCTCTCTTTCACATCTAAAGGTATTTGGATGTGATGCATATGTACATGTTCAAAGGAGAAACGAACCAAGTTGGATAGTAAATTTGAAAAGTGCATCATTATTGGGTATAAGGATGGTTTAAAGGGTTATAAGCTTTGGACCCTAGTAACAAGGAAGGTTGTGTACAACCGAGATGTGGTGTTCAAAGAGGTAAAATATGTTATTAAACATGAAGTCCAACCAAAGGAACCTAAGAAGATAGAGTTTGAGCTTAAGGAGGAAGAATCAAACTCTACAACAGAGGAGGAATCAGAAGATGAAGAGCCACAAACTCCGAGTGTGAGAAGATTAGTTCGAGAAAGAAGATAGCCAGAAAGGTATAGTCCATCTGCTTTCTGTTCAAATTTTGCTTTATCTATTATTGATGACGGTCCCAAAACTATGAAGGAAGCAGTAGATTCAGAGGATGGAAAACTCTGGAAAGAGGCCATGGTTGATGAAATGGCATGTTTGCACAAAAATGAGGCTTGGGATTTGGTGGAGATGCTGGCTGGAAGGAAACCCATTGGTAGCAAATGGGTGCTCAAGAAGAAGACAAATGTAGAAGGAAAGGTGGAGAAATACAAAGCTCATTTGGTAGCAAAATGTTATTCCCAGGTGTCGAGAATTGATTTTGGTGATATTTTTTTCTTCTGTTGCCAAGGTAGCTTCTATTATATTACTTTTATCTGTTGCTACTGCTTTTGATTTTGAGGTAGAACAGATGGATGTGAAGACAACATTTCTTCATGGGGATCTGGAAGAGGAGATCTACATGAAGCAACCTGAAGGCTTTGTGGTGAAGGGTAAGAAAGAATTGGTATGCAAGTTAAAGAAGTCTTTGTATGGGTTAAAACAGTCACTAAGGATGTGGTATCAGAAATTTGATACATTTATATGGGGAATTGGCTTCACTAGAAGCAAAGCAGATCACTGTGTGTATTTCAAATTAATTGGTGACCGTGTTATTTATATGGTCTTGTATGTGGATGATATGTTGCTGGTTGGAAATGACAAGGAAATTATCCAGGATTTGAAGATCGAATTGTCCTCCAAATTCGACATGAAAGATCTTGGTGCTGCAAACTATGTTTTGGGCATGGAAATTAAAAGAGATCAGGCAAAGAGGAAGCTCTGGTTAAACCAGAGGAAATATGTCGAGACAATATTATAGAGGTTTAATATGCAGGATAGTAAACCAGTGAAGGTTCCTATTCCTGTAGGTGTAAAGTTATCTGCTGAATAGTGTCCCAAGACACAAGAAGAGGAAGAGGATATGTCCTGTGTTCCATATGCAAGTGCAATCGGTAGCCTGATGTATGCGATGGTCTGTACTAGACTAGACATTGCACATGCAGTGGGAGTATTGAGCAGGTTTATGTCAAAACCAGGGAAGGAGCATTGGACAATAGTGAAGTGGGTTTTCAGGTATTTGCATGGCACTAGTGATTATGGTTTGTGCTATCAAGGAAGACCAAGATTGGACAGGGTTTCAGATATCTGTGGCTTTGTTGATGCGGAATGGGCTAGAGATATGGATCAAAGAAGATCTTCAAGTGGGTATGTGTTTAACCTATTTGGAGGTGCAGTCAGTTGGATGAGTAAGAAACAATCTGTAGTGGCACTATCAACTACAGAGGCATAATACATGGCAACCACTCATGCAAGAAAGGAAGCGGTTTGGTTGCAGAAATTGTGTTAAAGTATGGGGTTAGTACAGGGAGCTATAAGGATAGACTGTGACAGCCAAAGTGCAATTTTCTTGGCAAAGAACCCTGCTTATTATTCAAAGACAAAGCACATTGATGTTCAGTATCACTTTGTGAGGGATATGATAGAAGACAAAAAGGTGTTGTTGGTAAAGGTGTACACTTTGAAGAACACTGTAGATGCATTGACGAAATCTATGAGCTCTGAGAAGTTCTCTTGGTGTAGAGAAACAATGGGCATTTCAGGGTTGGATAAACGACTAAGCTCTCCTGTGCCCCCCTATGGAAAGAAAAAAATAAGTGGGAGAATAATGAGTTTTGTTATATTCTTTCCACGACTAGCCCACATAGTGAGTCGGGGGTTAGAGGGGGGCGGGTAGCCACCCTCTACGGGGTCCAGGGCAGTGCCCCTGATTTTTTTTTTTGGACCCTATATTAGGTTGGGTGGACCTACCTATGGTTTTTAGTCCATGGTTTTGGACGCGATGGTTTTCGGTCCATGGTATTGGATGCTTCGGCATGTATAAATATGTATTGTAACATTGAAAGGAATATAATGAAAAATCAAGATGGTAGTCTCGGTTTTGGGATCCAGGGGAAAATCTTTGTGTATATGTGTTTTATGTGTTATGCTCTCGCATTGTTTATTTTTTGTGTTTTAGAATTCGTATGTAGGTAATTTCTGTACGGGTTAAAACCTACAGAAAAACTATACTCTGAAAATATTAAGCTCGCAAGCTAAACTACCCTTCCCAAATCAAAACATTGTGATGCTAAATCTTATGTTGTGTTCAAATGAGAAGGTATATAGGGGACCATGTCTTCCCATGGGGTAAGTGGGGAAGCCAAAGTAATCTACATGATGAATCAATACTACTTGAAGGATCAAAACCCTGAACAGAAGAAAATAACCAAGACAGAGAAGCTGGTATTCAACGAGTGTGTCGCCAAGTGTTGTGTTGTTGTAACACTCTCAAAAATTTTGTCTTGCACTCAAATTTCAGAGCCTTCCTTGGTCATTCCCTTGATTTTTGCAAACAATTAAGCTCATTTCACGAGCTTTCTCCAAGTTAATGAATCATTTTGCTTGTTGGATTAATTTTCATATTTTGACATGTTTGTATGTTATGTCATGTTTGCGAACCTTTCTAGTGGTTTCGAAGGTTGGATTTTGTGCATACAAGTTTTCCTGACCATGTAAACATATGATGCACTCATACACACAGTTTTGAGCTCTGTTGCACAAGTGTCATCACGGTCATATTAAAGTATATCTCAAGTGTCACACTTGTTGCTTCTTGTCATGAGAAAATCATATAAAGGGTAATGATTTATTTGTTGCTTCGGTGGTCTATGTTTTCGTGTCATCGAAGTATGCTAAGTGTGTGATCACAAGTTCAAGTCCATCACGATATCTTCATCCCACACTTAGCCATTTTTGGAAAATCTTCCCAACTAGGAAACTCAGTTTCACTGGGCCCGATTGAGCTGCGCACTACACAGTCTCAACTCTCATTGATGTGACCTTGCTGCCTAGAATTGCACAATGCACAATCACTATCCTTCAGGTCAGTTGTACTATGCAATTCCAAGGCCCAACAACCTTCCTTGACCCCCAGATTTGCGTAGTTATGCCTCCCAATCTGCTTTGAACTGTACACTTTGCACTTTCACTCCTAAATATTTTCCCTTTCCTGTTGGAACCCCACAATTTGCAGAGGTCCAAACCTCCCTTGGCCTAAAAAACTACACAGATGTGTCCTCTAGTGTCCTTCCCTTAGCCAAAACTCCCTGACCTCAAGAAGTGCACAAATTTTTCCTCTAAGCCTCTCTGTTGCCCAACCCCCCTTGCCTCTAAAAATTGCGTAGAACTGACCTCTCAGGTCCTGATCCTGCATCAATCACTGATGGCTTGAACTGCGCAAAACTGACTCCCAGTGGCCACTACGTAATTTCTTTCCCCATTGGGGACTATGCTAAAAAGTTTGTCAGTCAACCCCGAGTTGCGCTCTGCACAGACTCAGTGATCAAGCTCTCCCCCTTTCACCTAGAACTGTGCAATTCTCAGTTATTGGGCCCTATCTCCTAGCCTGTCACTTGTCCCGGTCTTAGTTCACGGAAAATAATGCATCATCTTAGACTAGGGATTTTTCAGATTGATTTCAACCCGTCACGAGTGGATTGCAAGAAGAGACACACTATCAAGTCATGGCGAGATGATGAACAAGGAAAAGAAGGAGGGAAGCATGCCTAAAGACTCACTTGTAGCTAAACAAGTAAGTGGACTTACCAAGAAAAAGCAAAGGGACATAATTTTGCAACCACCTTCCAAAACCAAAGATCATTGAAGACCCCACATTACTAAGCTATGCGGAGGAGAAGCGAAATCATATCCAAGAACACATCTAGCACTCAGCAACAATAACGATTTGACATTTCCACATCATCAAGCCAATCCATGTCAGTAGTGTCATGTCAAGTCGTGTCATGAGTTTTCATGTTCCACATCACTATTGTGGGCCATGTATATTGTAAATCAAATGGATTGTAAAGTGGAAGTCCAATGGACACATATGAATATGAAGAGTCATGTAAGTTGTAAAGTAATAGGAAGTTGAATAGTCATGAGGGTAGTCAAAGAGTCACAAGGGGTAAGAATCACCCCTTGGTTATATATACCCCCTCATTGTATAAGCATGGGACTTTTCACCAAGGCTCCTCCCACAAGGCATTAGAGATACCATCTAGTTCTTTGAGGAGCAAGGAGTGGCTCCAATGTCCCACTACTAGGGCTAGTGTTGTACAATATAAATATGTTTCTTGGAACTTTTTCATAATAACAAAATCCTTTTAAGGCTAGTAGATTCTTCATGCATGACTTCTGAACATTTGTAAGACTATTTTGTGGACGTTTGTATTTCATGTTTGATTTCACATGTATTATGATAGTTGAACTATTTCAGTTATTTTAGTGCTTATCTTCTTGAGAATGTGTTTTAGTGGTTGTTATTGTTGTCCCATCCTTGTGGAATATTTCGTAAGATACTACACATATATTTCCTTTCTTATTTGTCATAACGATCATCAGATCCATTGTGGACTATTCCACTGGATGTTAGACGAATCTTCCCTTATTTGTTGGTTGTAATGATTGTCGCATCTGGTGTGGAATATTCCATTGGATGCTAGATAGGTATTTCTAGTTCGTGTGTGTCTCCTCCTGGGTGGTACTATTACCTCTCATTTATAGGCTCACTTTTCTCTCCCCCCTTTGTAGTAAGAGAACCTAGACATAGTTGTGCCATACACTCACCAGGGACACTCACCTTGCTTTTTGAAGACACTATTGTATCACTCTCTTGTGCTGACAGTTAGAGCCAAAGAAAATATTTAAGGATTTGGAAACTGAGCCTTTATACCAGATGGGAATCCTACACCAAATGGTGTGAGGTTTGCTAGTTGAACTATTTCAGTTATTTTAGTGCTTATCTTCTTGAGAATGTGTTGTAGTGGTTGTTATTTCTGTCCCATCCTTGTGGAATATTTCGTAAAATAATACACATATATTTCCTTTCTTATTGGTTACAACGATCGTCAGATCCATTGTGGACTATTCCACTAGATGTTAGATGAATCTTCCCTTATTTGTTGGTTGTAATGACCATTGAATCTGGTGTGGAATATTCCACTGGATGCTAGATAGGTATTTCTAGTTCATGTGTGTCTCCTCCTGGGTGGTACTATTACCTCTCATTTATAGGCTCACTTTTCTCTCCCCCCTTTGTAGTAAGAGAACCTAGACATAGTTGTGCCATACACTCACCAGGGACACTCACCTTGCTTTTTGAAGATACTATTGTATCACTCTCTTGTGCTAACAGTTAGAGCCAAAGAAAATATTTAAGGATTTGGAAACTGAGCCTTTATACCAGATGGGAATCCTAAACCAAATGGTGTGAGGTTTGATTGGGATTTCATATCAGGGATATCCCCTAAATGTTGGCAGGTCCAACACCGTCAACAATACCATTGTGAGACTACTTCTTCTAGGCAGCTTCTACAAACTGCAATTTCATCCTCAACAAGTTCTATACTTGCACTAAGACAATTTTATACTCTTCTTATCAAGATGTTGGTCACAATATACCTTAAGCAGCTTAAGACTTCTTGGTTGTCTTTGCCTTTAATAAACCAATTTCAGTCTCCTTCTTCTTGAGGATTTTCTGGATGCTTTCAGTCTTCTTCTTCTTTTGGAACAATCATCAAGTGTTGTCCATTGTTTATTAGATTTCATTTCTCTTGGTATCCTTGGAGAAATTTTTTCTTCCACTCATCCTCTTGGATTATATTCCCAACCTTGGGTACTACAAAATATGCATCCACATAAAGTATATTAGTTTTAAAAATATGAGGTATTCCAACCTCTTATTCTATCATTTTTAGTAGTTCCTCTTTCTGGTGGATTTGATAAGACATGGTTATCTCATCATCTCCTATGGCAGATTTCAAACTTTGTCTTCCTTCCACATCTTGGGAGGGTACTTCTCCACCCCCCTCATTCCTATGACAGTCATACATAAATGTCATTTTTAGTCATCTCTAGGACCTGAATCCATGCACAAAATATCATATTCAAAATTATAAGGCTCTTTAGCCTCATTCAAGGCCTCTACACTTAAATCTCCATGTCGATATGAATTCTCTCCTAGATTCAGTATTTATTCACAGTCTTCCCTTTTTTGCAGGGTTATAAATCCTTTATCCAATGCTTGCGGGTCACATTTCTCAACTATATTTTCTTCCAACTCCATCTTAGATTGTTATATGCATACCTTCAAATCAACTATCCTCCTCTCCGGGGAATTAAACTCTTTATACAATAAAAAAAACTAATTTGAATTAGAGTTACAATTTCATCCTCTGCCAACCATCTTTCTCCCTCAAAATTCTGGCTGCATTTCTTCCAACAACCAAATTTCTTCATTATATTCCTTGAGAATTATAATTGGACTCTTTCTAACATCTATCTCATCCATACATAGAGATTCTCTTCTTAGCACTCGGTTATTTCCTATGTCTCCCAAAGGCAATTCTATATTCTCTCCTTCTTTCATGACAATTTCTGATGATTGTCTTGCCTCGTGGCCTTCCTAAATTGCACATGAACAAAACTCATTAGTTTCAAACATGTGAGGCTCTTGAGCCTTTGTTGATTCTCCTAGCATCATTCATTGTTATGTACATTTCCCATAGTCCATGAGACTTCCTGTTAGTCTCTTCTCTTCATCCTCATCATCACCTTCACTCTCTTGTATAATATCTTCCGAGGGCCTTTTTTTTTCCCTCAGCATCATTGTTCTCATATACTATCGTGGCTACCTTTGACATCTCTTTACATCACTTATTATTTTCTTACCCTTTATTTTGAGATGAATTTCTTGCACCCTCTTTTCTCTGCAGGATATTTTGTCCATACATTTGGTTTGTATTACATAAAGCTGACCAACATTAAAGAAAAAATACCATCTAGCCTCTTCTGGTATATCTACTACTAGCCTTTCTTGTTGACCTTCCGTTAGACCTTCATACAATATCTCACCATCGTCTCCTAATTGCAACTTCCTCATTGCTTTGGACTCTCCATGTAGTCCATGAGACTTTCAAATAGTCTCACCTCAACATATTTCCCCTCTCCAAGGGGTGTGCATTGCTTAGGTCAACAATGGTGAACTTCTCTCTTATTCTCAAATTCTTTAAGATTTTCTTCCTTCAACTAAACACTCAATAGGTGATTTATATTCTTCCTTATATTTCTGGCTTTGTGGTTTTTTCTCTTAAAAATTCTCTACCTAACAAGTATTTTGAACCTCCTTCTCAGGTCCCATCTTTGCCTTTAGTCTTCTCTTTCCAGCGTCATTTTAACGATGTTGAATCTATCCTTCACCTCAGCCATATTTATATCAAATTATTCTTGGATCATGCCATTAACCTTGGAATTATTCTCTCTCATACTATGGATTCTTTTAGAACCCTAACCATGGCCATCAATAACCATATTCTTTCCTCCCTTCTTATGAGCTTCCACTTTCCCAATGTGAGTTGTAGATACGCCCTTGTAGCAATTCTTCTCCATCAGTTGTTACTCAATACCTCTTCCACTTCTCCTCAACTTGGGCTATTGGTATTACTTTAGCTCTCTCCTATGGAACCCCTTGATCACTCCTTGCTCTTCTACTCACTCCTTGAGAACCTCTCTTGTTCTCTCATATGGAGGACTTCCAGTCTAAGTTGGAACACTTCCTTACTTTAGCGGCCTTTTTGCTACAACGGTTCTTTGCCACATGCTTTGAGAATGTTATCGATTATCTACTACAACCTCCATCATTGTAGTCCACATCTTCACTTGTTTCTACTACCTGCAAGGGTTCATTTCTTGAAAACAAATTTAATAAAATTACAGACCAGTTACCTATCAGCTCCTCCACTTCAACAATCTCAATATCTTAGCTCTTTTCCATCTCTTCTCCTTTGCTGGGAATCTCTTCCTTTGCACTGTATCATGAGTCTTGTTCCTTAAATGAAGTATTATTAGGTTGAGTTAGCTTTCTTATCCAAATCTGCTTCCTCAACGAGAAATCCCTATAATTTCTCTATTTGAAATCTGTCTTCAACCTTCTCTACCTAAAAATCTTCAATATCCTTCGTATTTTTTATACCCAAAGAGCTTTTAGAGCTACAATACCACTTTGACGTAGTGGGCAATGGTGAATCCCTTATTCTCTGATTCCAGTTCCATTGAAAAATGAATAAACCTGATATTCAATCAAAATCAACCTTCCCCATGTATAATTCCCTCTTCTCATCCTTATATTGAATTAACACCGATTTTGTTTAACTAATTTCCACCTTTCTCATGGAGTCATCGCTTGTACTTGGCTTAGTCAGGGGTTGGAGGTGACTCACTGGTCGGAGGTCAAGATTTATTTTTCTTCTCAGGTCGCATGCTTGGATAACTCAGGCCCGACCTATCAAATGGATCCCACCTAAGTGGGGCATCGGGACAATCCTTCCTTTCCATTTTTGGCGATTGGTCCTGACTAGCTTAAGGTTAGACCACTTCAAGGCTTGGGCTCTGATTGTTGTGAGGGCCCACCCCGAGTCGAGGGTCGATGCTTATGCTAAGGTCGAGGTAGTCGGGGGGTCAATCCAGTTTGTTCTACACTCATTTCCCTTTAAGCCCGAAGGCCTGACTACACTTCTCCTAACTAAGACTAGGTTTCATTCTCTTCATAGAGGATTCCTTCTTTGTTTGTTCGTCATATTCTCATAATTTTCTAAGGAAACTACTGCTCTTTTCCTTAGCCATATTTTCCAACCAACATTTTAGTGAGGATTACTTAAATGGATTCTAACGCTACACAGTAGAAAAATGAAGGGCTCATATCCAATTCCCAATTAAACCATTTGATTCAAAGTGGTGCTATAGGAATATAAACATTCAACAAATTGTTACACAAAACTTACAAAGAAAATGAAAACAAAATATATTTACCAAGGGAATTCTTCAGAGCTTCTAACCATTCAGGACTATTCTGTTCTTGCAATATACACTTGTTCATGTTGCGGGTTATGTGATCCAAAGCAGAGTCATACAAGCGCTTTGCATTAGATTTAAGACCACAATATATTACAAGAGAACACTTCTAGGCATCACAATAAATTCACCTATTTTATAGGTCACGTAAACAGAGGAATTAAGTCACCGAATTTTAATCTGATTTCTATTGCTCCGAACAATGATATGTACAAAGGGTTTACGAGACTATTCATTTCCCTATTACTTCTAGAGCTCTATCTCACTTGTTTCTCTTCTCTACCAAGAGCTCTCTTCTCTCCTCCATGGGAAAGAAATTCCAACAAACTTCTCTATATCGAACAATACAAAATATCTTGATAACATTTACAAATGGGACACCTACCCCAATAATATGAAACTGCCTAAATCCTAACCTTGAAATTTGTTACTTTTGCAAAGGCCCACTTGTCTATAAAGCACCATCTCACCCAAAATATCCTAACAATCCAATAGTTTCTAATATTTCTAGGCTCATGACACTTAGCTTTACAAAAACAATTCATAATTTATATTCCATACAAATTTATATTGGGAAAATTCTATGGCCCCCTATGGGTCAAGGAAAAATAGTTTTCCCTAGGTTGATGCACGTGCATCACTTGCACATCTTGACTCTCATTAACATTAATGGTGAGTAGTCTTGTGTTGGTTAATGACATTCACTAATGGCTAATAATCCAATAATTTTTTTGTATGTTTGACATCGGCCAAATTTATTCACATAAATAAGAATTATGCCACGATGTAGATATGAATGAAGACTATATGGTTTCAGTAGCTTGCTGCAATGTTCTAATAAATCAATATTCAACTCTAGAGTTCAATACCAGTAGCTTAGTTCCATAAATAAGAAGGTATAAGTTCCAATTTTTTATCTTATCATCTATTCATTCAACGAAGAGAAATGAACAAACAAATTAAATTCTTTCACTTTACAATCCACGATCCAATAGTAACAAATAATATTTCTCAGATGCATAGCTTATGGAGTTTTCAGGTAGGTGAAGATATGTTGTTTTCTTTTCTTTAATCAATAATTCCTTGAATGTGAAAATACATGTATTTGGATGAATTTTCTTTCCCCATTTTCCAAATACAAAAAACACCTTCAGTTGAGGGGACGTGGGGGAGGGGGGTGGAATATTCATTGCCATTTTTTAATTCCATATTCTATAACCTTATATATTGTTGAACAACATGCTTCTCCCAATTGATTGTTGTTGATATTTGCTTCAAAGATGGATACGTTTTTAAATGATTCATATTATGAGAAAGCACCAGTTAATATGTATATGAAGGAGTATTCATTTTGATTATGAAGGAGTATTCATTTTGATTGCATTATCAAGTATTCTTTGTTCCATCCAGAAGAAGAGAAAAAGAAAAATATTGCCACATAATAACCAACCACAAGAGTTGGCACTAAGATATATTTCAAAGAAAGAAGACTTTCCACAATAATAAGCTCTTAAGAAAAAGAAACAATTGAAGAGGTCTTTGCAAAATATGCAAACCTTGGAGAAGTATCTCAAGCCACAAAATGGCATGTGGACAAAACATAAACTTTTACTCCTCAAGGCTGTATAAAAGAGAGCAAAAGGCTACATAAAATGAGATGACTTCAATTCATGAGAATCAATGCAAGTTGCACGAGGACATGCAACATATTCAATTGGGGGAAAAGGGGAAAGGACCATGTGATATTGAATTAAAATTTAGTTTTTTTGGATTTTGTTGGAGATTTCAATAGAGGAGAATGGGTCAATCCTCCCTTCTCCTTGAACCCTTAACTTATAGTTAAAACAACATAATGCAACATTAAATTTGATTTTAATTTTTACTGTCATTGAAATATAAATAAAAAATATGCAAGTAAATTGTCTAGCAAAAGAATATTAAGTAAATCATTTATAATTTTTTAAAATAACAATATTATTTTATATAAAATAGTCTAATTAAAAGTAATATAAATTGGGTTTTATATTATTTAATTAAATATATTTTGTTAGGTAATGCAAGTTGTGAGATGACTGGCATACTTAATATGTGATTTTAGTATATGCGACCCAAGGGCATCTAAGCTGTCAAAATCACCCAGAAATTGCCCCCGACTTGATCTACACCAACCCTTAACATGACTAAAATTCTTCTCACGAAATTTCAAACCAATATTTTTTTTGACCACAAAATATGTTAAGAAAATACCCTATCACCATTTATTATATACCCCATAAACATATTATTTACTTAATTTAATATATTATAATTAATTAAATAAAAACCCTTAATGATAAGAAATTTAATAATTAAATACTTTAATACACATTTGATTTTTACTTTAATACATAAGTTTAATTCTTTTAAATGGTGAAATTGTAAATACAAATGTCTATAATTTTCCACACATATATACACTTACATTATCAACCAACCAAAAAATAATATACACACCGTAATCTCTTTTCACGCCTTCATTTCTTTACATAATAGTGGCAAAAATAGTGAAAATGTATATCATGGTTACCTTACATACACATATACACTTTCATTATCCACAAACCAAAGAATATATAGAGACCTTTACATAATAGTGGAAAAGATAGTGAAAATGTATGTCATGGTTATCCTAATACGCTTACAAAAGGATGAAAATATATGTCATATTTATGTTAAGAAATAAGTTAAAATATATATTTATTGTAATTCTGATCAATAAAATAAAATATATTATAAAATTGTGATTTATAAAATATATTATAAAATTGTGATTTATAATAATAATAATAATAATAATTTTTTTGTCAAAAATTTATAAATAAAGTAAAAAAACTATATATTTTATTTATTTTTCAAATTAAAATATTATTATTTATTGCATATAGAATAAATTGTGATGGGTACACTTTAAGTTACTTCTTGATGTGAAGGTTAATAATAATAATAATAATAATATCTATTTTTAAGGTCATAGCCAAGCCAGACACCAAATTGGTGTATGAGACCCCCTTGTTTGTGGGACAAGGGACCCACCTCTGTGCAACGATTTGACTGCTAAGTCTACGAAGGCATACATACTCTACCCCCCTCTGGTTTTGAACCTGTGACCTCTTAGGAGGAAACACATGCTCTTAACCATTAGGCCCACTCAAGTTAAGGGTGGTGTGGCCCAAATAAAGTACAATTTTCAAGTGATTTTGATAGTTTAAATGCCTAGCTCTCAAGTGATTTTTACAACTTTTCTCAAGCTACAAGTCAAACTTTATGTAATATCCGATCTAAACTCAAACCACTTGATGAAATTTTTTTATTATTTCTTATAAAAATTAATATATTAACTTTTACAATTTTATAATAAAAATAATTCAATAATCTTTATAATAAAAAATAATTGAAATCCGATAAAGAAAAAATATTAACAATTACATTAAATAAAATTATTATCCCTTATAAAAAGTAATATATTAAATTTTACATTTTTATAATAAAAATAATTCAATAATCTTTATGATGATGATGATGATGGTGGTTAATGTCCACTGAGACCAAACTTTGGTCTATCGGACTTAAAGAAAACGAATTATTTAGTTTGATTTAAGGTTTTATTCGTATGCTCAAAAAGCTTGGAGAGAAGCCTCCCGAGCTCAATATAATTTTGAAAACGAATTGTTTAGTTTGATTTAAGGTTTTATTCCTATGCTCAAAAAGCTTGGAGAGAAGCCTCCCGAGCTCACTATAATTTTGAAATCGAAAAAGGCTAGGAAGGTCAGTATTGCAACAAAGATTATGAAACTGAGATCTAATGTGGTTGTACGTGGGGCACTCTAAGAGGAAGTGATTTTCATCCTTGATGTTCATATTCTCACTGAGATTGTTATGAAACTAGCTCACAAAAAGATAGAAAAGAGAGATAAACGCCTTATAATTCAGCCTCTTCGAGGGGGCAACCTCCTTTACATTACACAAATGAACAATTTTTGGATGATAAAAATGATAAGACCTCCTTTCTATATATAGGAGTCTAAGGGGTCATAATATAATCAGAGCCGACATAACAATAATAATGTAAGGGCACAATAATAACAATAGTGGACTTATATGGGGCACAATAATAACAATATGGGGACTACATGGGCACAACAATATAATAAGTGGGTTGTACTAATAACAATAAGGGGTTACACTAGTAGTATAGGGACCTAACATGCCCCTCTCCTTCAAAAAGTGTTGTCCTCAGCGCTTGAGTAGTTCTTAATGCTTCTGTATAAATTCTTGTCCTCCCATGAGGAATCTTCAGTGGGTAAGTTCTTCCACTTGATGAGATGCTCTGAAATTGATCTATTTCGTAGCTATCGATTTCTCGGTTCTGTGACTTCTTCAGGTTCCAATATGATTTTTCCTTCCTTGTCAAGTTCCCACAATACTGTTTGAATTGAGATCTTTTGCAACTTTGGAATGACTTCCCACTCCTTTGGGCATATGGATATCTGTAAGGCCTGATGTTTGGAGGAACACTTCCTAGAATCAAATGAATAGCATGATCATGATCACGAATAGGTGGGAGGCCTTTGGGAGTCTCAAATACCTTGGAATTATTGTCCCAAACGTTTTGGAGATCTAGAGAAATACATGATTTCGATGTGGGATCCTCTAGTGAACATAATTGTGCAATTACGCCCCGTTGTTCTTTATTTAGAAGCTTTGTCATGCTGTTAGAGTTGATGATATTTCACTTCTTGAACATTTTTCTTCTTGATATGTCCTTCTATATTGATAGTTTGAGGAGTGGTAATTCCGGCCAATGCATTACAAGATATGGTCGGATTCATTTCTTCTTTCTCGATGTGATCTTTCACTTCTTGAACCTTTTTCTTCTTGATATGTCCTTCTATCTTGAGAGTTTGAGGAGTGGTAATTCTTTCCAATGCTTTACAAGATATGGTCGGATTCATTTCTTTTTTCTCTAGGGTGGGATCCTGCTGTATATCCTCTTCTTTTGATGTTTCTTGATCCTTATTTGCTATCACAATTGTAACAAAGCCCTTTTTCTCTTTTTTCTTCCAATTGTTGTGGTTTAAACCTTGTAGGTTGTGGAAGGTTAGGAGAAAAAACACTTCCATAGTTATAGTCGTGAGTGGTGGGATTCCTTGTTTCCATAATTTCTCTTTCAATTTTTCTTTCCAACTTGAATGCCTTCTCTAATGAATCAGGTTCCCAAAGACAAACCTCGTGCTGAATGTTATCCTTTAAAGTCCCTATGAAGACATCAACCATTTTTTTCTCTTGAATATCATTTACCCTTATATTCAATTTTTGGAAGTCCTCAATGTGCTCTGCCATTGGATGCTTTTGTTTGAGATTTATCAATTGGCTAAAGAAGGTGTTTCTCTTTGTATCCTCATAATGTGCTATCATTTCCTCCGTGAAAATTGACCACGTGACAAGTGGTTTACGAGAACAAAGCCCTTTATACCATAAAATTTGATTTGATTCTAAATAATTAGATGCAATACCTACCTTTTGTGACATTGGTACACCATGTAGATCAAAATATTTCTCCATCTGTAGTATCCAATTTATCGATCCTTGCCATCAAACTTCCTCATATCGCTTTTTCTTGATTTTAGGAGCTCGATCTTGAAACGACTGTAACTATGTACTTTAAGATCTTTAAGGTTTGAAATTTTTGTTTGTAATAGCCCTCTGGGTCCTCTTTCTAACTCCATAAGTCTGATCACAATCGGATTCCTGCAGAAAGATTTATTCCCAATCTCCCGCGATGACCTAATTATAGACTAGTTCAATAGAGTGAACTTGTACGATGTGCCACATGTCATTGTTTCAACCTTAGGTTCTAAAAATTATACCCAAACAAAATAAAGTCCGTCCTGTTTCTGTAACTTCTTACGAAATTTCAATCTGATGCTTAGAGAGAAAGTTATGAGGATTTTCCCAAGGTGACCTGTTTGGAATGTAATTCGGGGGTCTGCAAACACCCTAACTTCCTCAGATTATATCTCTGAAAATATAGCAATCCAGGATCTGAAATTTAGAGCCGAGGTTCATACCGATTTCTTCTCAAATGGGTTTCTTTTTTAGCTTTTGAAGCTTCGTAGCGAAAGCGTTATAGAGAACATTCCATGATGACCTGTTTTAGATGAAATTCAGGAGCTTGCAAAAACCCTAACTTCCTCAAATCATATCTTCGAAAATATAGTGAGACAAAATCTGAAATTCGGACTTGAGGTTCAGTAAGATTAATTATCAAATGAGTTTTTTTGTTAGCTTCTAAAACGTCGCAGAACAAAATTTATAGCGAAAATTCCACAATGACCTGTTTGGAGCAACGAAACCCTAGAATCCAAAGCTCTAACACCAAATGTTATGAAACTAGCTCACAAAAAGATAGAAAAGAGAGATAAATGCCTTATAATTCGGCCTCTTCGAGGGGGAAACCTCCTTTACATTACACAAAAGAAAAATTATTGGATGATGCAAATGACAAGACCTCCATTCTATATATAGGAGTCTAAGGGGTCATAATATAATCAAAGTCGACATAACAATAATAATGTAAGGGCACAATAATAACAATAGTGGGCTTATATGGGGCACAATAATAACAATATGGGGACTACATGAGCACAAAAATATAATAAGGGGGTTGTACTAATAACAATAAGGGGTTACACTAGTAGTATAGGGACCTAACAGAGATGGTAGATCCTTTCGGTGTTTCAGGAACCACCCAATGAACTGTTTCACTATGGAGCTCATGAGCTTTCGTTCTAATCTTGGCTATATTAATTTTCTTCTTTGCGCTAGTTAAAACCGAGAGATACTTTTGATATTCTAGGGTGGGGTTGATGACCTCCTTATAACATCTTAATTTTATTTTAGCTGCTAAATCTTTCTCACACCACATGTTTTTTTGAACTTAGAAGTAACAATATTTTTAATGTTATTAATGTTTTGCAATGCAACATTCTTGTCGATCTCCCAATGGTTTAACCAGGCCCTAGTGTCTTTATACCAGCCTCGTTTGAGTCTTAGGTGGTTTTGGCTGGAATTTAAAGCTAGCTTAGGAAGTCTATGGTCTCCTATGTTATTGATTTTGTGCTTGTACAATAGAAGCCTAGTCATAGCTAGGCTCTCAATAGGGGAAAGACCCACTTCTATAAGGAGAATAAGATAGGGTGTATTGCTTTTAATTTTGAGGTTATACTTTATAAAGCGCTTCTGGATTTGTTCAATCCTTCTCCAGGATTCTCTAGAGATGCTGCAACCTCAAACCTCACATCCATATAAGATAACAGGAGTGACTAAAGTTTCAAAGAGGAACTTCTTTCTATCCCACATTACGAGGTTCTCCGTTTTACAATTATTTTCAAGACCAAAATAAGCTTTCCACCCTCCTTTTATCCTTTTCTCAATGCTATAGTTCCAGTTGAGCTTGTGATGAATATCAATTCCTAGGTACTTGTAGGAAGACACTTCCTCCAAGTTACTATTGTCTTACATAAAATTAGCGTAAGTCTCCTTCTTGGATTTGATAATCATAACTTTTTTTTTGTCGGTGTTAACAATCATACCCATGGTAGAGTAGAAATCCTTTAGAATTCTAAGTTGCTTATCAAGATCAGATGGGAAACTTGTGAGAAGAATAATATCGTCAACATAGAGAAGAAGGATAATGATTATCCCAGCTAAGATCATGCCAACACATCCTGCTTCCTCTAAACAACCTTCTAGCTTGTCGATGTAAATGCCAAAAAGTACATAGACATTTCTGTTACCCTTTAGGGATATAGAAAAACTGACTTTTGATGGATAACTCATTTGGCACAACCCATCCCACAAGGATGGGTTAGGATCCAGGTTGCCCCCTCAGGTCCACCAGTTACTTTCACCTGAAACGAGTGGTACCGCCGTAATGAGGCAAAGAGGCCCGAATCCCTAACCAGGGACACCCCATCCCTCATTGAGCTTCTTACTTTGATCTTTTTTTTTGTTTTTGTTGTTGTTGTTGTTGTTTTTTATAAGGAAAATCGTAAGTAAATTATCGATTAATATCGTGACCTATTTTTCTAAAATAAAGTCCTTAAGCTTAACTTGTGCCCTATCCTAGCAGGCTTTTGGCTTCTGATGGTAGCTGCAATATTGAGCGTGATGCAATAATGAGCGCTTAAGTCATTAGGGTGCAAATAATAGTATGCCACACCTTTAAAAAGGGCCTCAAAACCCCTATGCCTTGCCTTGGAATCACTATGGTGACTCAGTCAAGGTGGAATCGCGCTAGCCTCCCAATCTGGCTCTCAGCTATGAGTATAGTTCAGTTACACTACTCTAGTTCCAGGGGAAGTGTTAGCACGACCACCAAGGCTTTTTACCTATAGGAAATGGTTGTATAGTCCATGCATCCTATCTTTTTTTGTTCAGGTATTTTTTCTTCACCACATATTAGGAGACCCTCCCTATTGTGACTTTTTGTTGTTCCGGTACTTTTTCCTTTCCCCATATTAGGAGACCTCCCTACTCTGCCGGGCTGTTTTCTTGGGAATGTTTTTCTTGTGCAGTTTTTCGAATAAAAGAGGATTAACAAAAAACTTTTAACTCTTTAGAAAGGGGCCCCATCAAGGCTCATGGCTCAAAGGCTCAAGGAGGGGCCCCATCAAGGCTTCAACCCGTTAGGCAAGACCACTGAAATGAATAAAGAACTTGCCCGACGGGTTGAAGCCTTGATGGGGCCCCTCCTTGAGCCTTGATGGGGCCCCTTTCTAAAGAGTTAAAAGTTTTTTGTTAATCCTTTTTTATTCGAAAAACTGCACAAGAAAAATGTTCCCAAGAAAACAACCCGACACAGTAGGGAAGGTCTCCTAATATGGGGCAAGGAAAAAGTACCTAAACAACAAAAAGTCAAGTAGGGAGGGTATCCTAATATGGGGCTAAGAAAAAATACCTGAACAAAAAGTCAAGTAGGGAGGGTATCCTAATATGGGGCGTTGTGTTTTGTTTGCCTAGAACTTGCATGGCAAGAAACACCGTTAAAATAATTAATGTGATGCAAAGTACATAGAAGTTGTTGGACTCAAAATTAACATGTTAAAAATGTAAATAATGAATTGGAAAAAGTCAAAAGTAACCAATAAAAATTTTTGAAATTCATATAATATCTCTTTATTATTTATATTTTAATATTAATTTTTATTATTAAATCTTTTTATTTTCTTAAAGACTATAAATGATTTTTGTGGTAAAAAAATATAAATTATATTATTTTTGTTACTATTAATCCATTAAATATATTAATATTATTATTAAGATGAATTAGACAAGATGATTCCAAATTCTTCAACTTAATTTTTTACATAATTTTTAAGAAAATATCTCTCAACATATCATAGAATCTGAATTCAGATATTTAAAATATTAGTTTTTTTTCTTTAATTTTTTTAGCATTCTTTTCCATGGTTATATTTGTTTAATCTTTTGAATTGTAAATCAAATAACTATTTTTTATACTTTTTATTTTTATCTTTGAGATATTAAAATTCTTTCCCTATTTATTTATTGAGCTTGATTAAATTTTGTTTATCATTTATATGGATTCTCTTCCATGGTTATATTTGTTTAATCTTTTGAATTGTATATCAAATAATTATTTTTTATACTTCCATTTTTTATCTTTGAGATATCAAAATTCCTTCCCTATTTATTTATTGCGCTTGATTAGATTTTGTTTATCATTTATCTTGAAAATAAATATTCTCTTCCATGATTATATTTGTTTAATCTTTTGAATTGTAAATTAAATAATTACTTTTTATATTTTTGTTTTATTTTTAAAATATCAAATTTCTTTCTTTATTTATTTTATTAAATTTGATTAGATTTTATTTATTATTTATCTAAAAGATAGAACACATTTCATAATAAAAAAATTATAATAGTTATAATAAATTAGGAAAATAATTTCAAATTAATTCTAATTACAAAAGGCTCATTTCAAGAATAATAATTAACTGTTAAAATGTTAACTTAAAAAACATAAAAATACAATTAAAGTTAGGAAATTTTAAATATAATTCAATATAAAACATATATTGGATTTAAATAATGTATTATAAAATTTTAAACAAAAACCTAGGAATAGTTTAAATCAAAGGTCACTATTATGTTTTTATGAGGAGATATGGAAATTTTTGCGATATGAGTGAGACCAATAATATTATATAATTTTAGTCATTAAAAAAAAGCAGTGCAGTGCAGTGGTTTAAGGAAAAACTATGATGTTTTATGTTTTTTATTAATATCACACCAATTAAAATAAAATGACAAGTTGTTTTCAATAATATGTTTCGTAAAGCTTAACATATTTTTCATGAACAAAATGATCATGGATTATGCAAAGACTACAATACGTATGGAACAATTCCAGAAACAATAATTCTATTATATTGATGATGATGATGGTGGTGTTTAACATCCACTGAGACTAAACTTTGGTCTATCGGACCTAAAGAATTGAATTACTTAGTTTGATTTAAGATTTTATTTCTATGCTCCAAAAGTTTGGAGAGAAGCCTCCCAAGCTCACTGTAATTTTAACAACGTCAGTATTGCAAAAAATATTTTGAAACTAAGATCTAATGTAGTTGTACACAAGGCACTCTAAGAGGAAGTGATTTTCATCCTCGATGTTCGTATTCTCATAGAGATGGCTTAACCTTTCCATCTTTTGAAACTAAAATCTAATGTAGTTGTACACAAGGCACTCTAAGAGGAAGTGATTTTCATCCTCGATGTTCGTATTCTCATAGAGATGGCTTAACCTTTCCATCCATGGTGTTTTAGGAACTACCCAACCACCCGTTTCACTATTGAGCTCATGAGAGTTCGTTCTAATCTTGGCTATATTAATTTTCTTCTTTGAGCTAGTTAAAACAAAGAGATACTTTTGATCTTCTAGGGTGGGGTTTGATGACCTCCTTATAATATCTTAATTTTCTTTTAGTTGCTAAATCTTTCTCACACCACTTTGAACTTAGAAGTAACAATATTTTTAATGTTATTAATGTTTTGCAATGCAACATTCTCGTCGATATCCCAATGGTTTAACAAGGCCTTGGTGTCCTTATAGCAATTTGAGCCTTAGGTGATTTTGGCTAGAAATTAAAGCTACCTTAAGAAGTCTACAGTCTCCTATGTTATTGAGTTTGTGCTTGTACAACAAAAGCCTAGTCATAGCTAGGCTCTCGATAGGGGAAAGACCCACTTCTATAAGGAGAATATGATAGAGTGTGTTTCTTTTAATTTTAAGGTTTTACATTATAAAACACTTCTGGATTTGCTCAATCTTTCTCCATGATTCTCTAGAGATGCTACAACCCCAAACCTTACATCCATATAAGATAACCGAAGTGACTGAAGTTTCAAAGAGGAAATTCTTTCTATCCCACATTACGAGGTTTGCCATTTTACAATTATTTTCAAGACCAAAATAAGCTTTCCATCCCCCATTAATCTTTTTTCTCAATGCTATAGTTCCAGTTGAGCTTGTGATGGATATCAATTCCTAGGTACTTGTAGGAAGACACTTCCTCCAAGTTACTATTGCCATACATAAAATTAGCGTAATTGTCCTTCTTTGATTTGATAATCATAACTTTTGTTTTGTCAGTGTTAACAATCATACCCATGGTAGAGCAAAAATCCTTAAGAAGTATAAGTTGCTTATCAAGATTAGATGGGCACCTTGCGAGAAGAACAATATTAAATGCCAAATAGGGTAGTGGAGAGGGGGCAAAGTATAATTTGCAGATTTATATATTTTGCATCACTTTTTTCCTTGAGTTTCAATAATGGTAAACTTTGAAATAATGAGAATTGCACACACCTTTAGCATTAAAAAAAATTATAAGAAAAAATAATATATTATTAAATATCATATGTAATACAATTGAATAAATTATTTAACAAATATAATACAATTGGAATATAGTTATAATTTTTATTTAAAAAATAAAATAAAATGAATGTTTAGAATTATTATAAGAGTTGTTTTTAGTATTATTTTTTGGATTTTTTGGTGTCAGAATTTGGTGGAAAATTTTGAGATGAAATGTTAATGTGTGTTATTTAAATTGGTTTTTTTACTGTATATGCAGATTTAGCACCCTGAAAAATCATTATGGATTTAGGTAGATTCATCATGAATGCGCTCTTTAAGTGCATATATAAAATGTAATTTTGTTTATATTGATAAATAAAGTTATAGCTTTTTTCCTTGGAAAATAAAAGTATCACAAATGAAAATAAAAAAATTATTATTGTTAAAACATATAAAACATTGTATTAGTGTGTTGCTCAAGATGAAGGAGTTGTCTTATTCCTTCCATGCTTAGCATAGAGTTGACACACACAACCAATATCTGTTCATGTTAACCTTGAATTTATCAAGTATCAAGAGGGATGAAATATTTGGAGGTGCAAATATTTCATCAAATTTTACACTGTAAAAGAAGTTTACACCTTAAGAGATTTGAAGATGCTCAACTCTTAATAAATCTAATTTAAATAAAAAATACATATTTTTTTATATATTTTTATATTTTAACTTTATGAATATTAAATATGAGAAAAAAAATTAATAATCAAAATATTTCTAAATAATTTGAATTATAAAAAACTTAAATAATAATATAATTTCCAAACATATTAATATAGAAAAAATATATTAACAAAATCATTATTTTAAATGGTGAAGATAGAAAATATTAACATTATGTTTTACATATACAAATAAACCAAAAACATACATAGACAAATACACATATATCCTTTCCCTTTTGATCTTTGTAGTAGAGGTTAGGATAATAAGGGTTTCTCTTTCAGTCATGCTATGAAAAAGGCTCATCAATTTTTATGTACCAAGCTCTTGGAGTTTGTTTTGCACCATAGAGATATTTGGTTAACTTACACACCTTTGTTTCTTGTCCAGGTGCTACCTTTAATTGATTTGTCGATTAAACATTGGGTGGGTATTATCAGGTCGGTAGATCATAGCCTCCCCATCATAACTACCACTTAGTTTAACTGATCTAAAGTAAGTTTCATTATCGGTCACTAGGGTAGGGGGACTCTAGATAATCTAATTCAAGAAAAATTTCACAATCATATGCCTAATGATGTGGATAAGGAGAATGGCTTCTACCTACTAGGTAACGTAATTTGTAGACATGAAACTTTAAAACAAATAAAACTAGCAATTTCCTCAAAAGGTGTAAAAGGAGGCCGATACGTTTTTTAAATTGGAAAAATTGTAATAAAATTGGAGAAATAGTATGAAAATCACATTTGTAGATATATATGCCATATATCATATGTATTGGTAAATTTAAATTTTATATAGATATTGTAAAAGATGATATTTTAGTTATATATATATATATATATATATATATATATATATATATATATATATATATCAAAATAAAAACCTAATTTGATATATTTCTAAAAAAATACTAAAAATAGAGAATAACGACTGTTGGAAACCACATAACATCTACCGTCTAAATTATATTATTAATTAATATTTTTATTTTAAATTAATTAAAATTTATTTACAGCTTATTTTAATTTTATATATAATCCAAATTAAAATACAAAACAATGAAATTTTGTAATGAAGATTAAGTTTTGGATGAACAAAGGCATAAAGTTGAAAACTAAACCCTTGAATAGTATGCAAAAAGAATATCCAACCAATCCACAAAACTAAACAAGATTGGTAAAATTGTAACAAACCTTTTCCACCAGAAATCATTATTGAATATCAGAGCATCACTAACAACAAATTTCTCTTTCTCAAGAAGCTCAATCTGAGACAAGTGAAAAATCTAGCCTTGCAAGGTTCAATAACCTAGAAATTCTTCATCTCCAAAGCTAGTATTAGACATAAATTCGTTGAGCTCTTTAGTCTTTATGCTGACCCGTCACAAAAATGCAATTAAAAAAATGAGTCTACTCAAAGAGAGGAAATTCTTCATCTCCAGAGTTAGTGCTAGACATAAATTCATTGAGCTCTTCAGTCTTTGTGTTCACCTGTGACATAAAAATGCAATTAAAAAAATGAGTCTGCTCAAAGAGAGGGGTGAGACTGTAACACATTCAGTACCTCAGTACCTTCAGTTGCAAGAGTAAGTTGCCTGTAACAAAAATGCAATTAAACAAATGAGCCTGCTCAAAGAGAGGGTCCTTCAGTTGCAAGAGTATGTCACCCATGACAAAAATGCAGTTAAACAAATGAGCCTGTAACAAATAGCAGATTCAGTACCTTCAGTTGCAATAGTTAAAATTTCTAATCAGAACTACATTCATTATTAAAAATATTGTGTACATTTTGAAGTACCTTCAGTTGCAAGCAGTGGCAATAGTTCAAATTTATAATCAAGACTACATTCATTATTTAAAATATTGTATACATTTATTTAAAATATTGTGTACATTTTGAAGTCGTGATCATAGAGTGGAAAGAGAAAGTAAATTGTTAATTATAAATGATCTCATATAAACTATATTGTATTTAAAATGTTTGTTTAGATTTTAATTAAGCTTTTATATATATATATATATATATATATATATCAAAACATTTCAATAAAATTAATAATTTTATTATAATCCTAAATATTTTACAAATTATTTATTATATTATTTTTATTTCTAATTTGACAAATAAAATATTTTATAAATTATATTTTATTTTAATATTTGTTAAAAATTTAATAAAAATTATTAACAAATATTTTAGAAAATAAAAATCGTTTACAAATATTTTAAAAATAATAAATTAGTTTATATAATACATTTTGAATAAATTACTGTAATGGATGAAAATCACTAAATACTATTTTCATCGTTAGCGATGTTATCTCAGGACTACGTACTATTGTGAGTATAATAAAATGTAACTCTGTATATATATAAATTAAGTGAAAATAAAAATATTTTATCAAAATCATCACAAATTTCTTAACTTGAAATCTATTAAAAGTTAACAAAATTCAAATTTTTAACCATATAATTTTTTTTCAAATTTTATGTAGAATTTTTTTTTACATGTTGTCATGGCCAGCTTTCGGAAGTATATCTAAGTAAATATTTTGTTTTTTGCAGATATTTTCTCCCAAATATATTTTTTTTCCCACATATTTTCTCCCAAATATTTTGTCTTTTAACGATATTTTCTCGCATGATTGGGTCGTTGGCCACATCTGCTTTTTCCATCTAATCTGACAGAGCGATTAATCACGAAGCAAGTCCATGGCAGACTATACGAGGGATGAAATAGGTAGAGGAAGCCTACTCAACCCCACACTCTCGGAGAACGTACTGTAACTCTCCAACTCCGACGTTGTCTCCATCACCGCCTCCAGAGCCTCCTCCAATTCCGTTCTCATTTCCATGCTTAAACTACTTAATATTGCAACCCTGTCCATCTCCATGATCAGAAGCTTGATGCTAAATCTTCTAATACTCAAGAACTCCTTTGACGGATGCAGGTACCTCCAGAGAACCCTTGAAAGTTCCAAAAACAGAGATCTCCTTGTCACATCTCCGCCGGATTCTTCGAACAGACGATCGAAATCCGATTTGGTTATGAACTTGAATATCTGAGCAGCAAGTTCTATTGTTGCTTCCTGATGCTCACCTCGTTTCTCCATCACAAACTGCAAGACCTGACAAAAAAAAAATATCACAATAAATTAATCCATCGGATAAAACTGTTGTGAGATCCAGCCCCAGTACAGAGTTGTAATTTCAAAAAGACTGCCGTTGCAGTGATTTTCCTCAATTCAACGTAATCTGCCTCTGAATATGAGCACAGATTCCGAAGAATTCTCGCAGCATGAAAACCCTGAATTGGGTCGTTCAGCACAGAGATGAGACTCGCGATCAACTCCGGGCGATGTTTTCCGCAGCTTAAGGCTCATCATTCTTCTGCGGTTTTGTTTATTCTCCAGTGAAAGCAGAGCCAGGGCTTCTCCTGCCTTCCTCACGAGCTCCCTAGCTTCATCTTCGCCCGGTCCTCTTGTAATATTATTATTAATATTAGTCCTCTCCATGTGAAACACAGAGAAGAGACAACGCAAAACATCGCCAGTGCCGCCGATGCTCTCTCGACCCTCTTCTTCGAGAGCCAGACTCGTCAATGTGTCGATGGCCAGGATTTGCAGACCATGCGTCGTTACTTCTCTGTAATGAAGAACGTCTCTTAGATTACTTATGGCGAAGACTACTTCAGAGATGCCTCTCCTTAAGGCCTTTTCTATCGAACCTAGTGTACTGCTTGCCAGCATTCTCATGAGATCCAGAGCGAGCTCTGCCGTCTTGATCTGGGATTCGGGCGAATTAGGATTTTGTTTTGTGAGTCCTATGATTAGCACAGTTTTCGTGCTCGATGGCCAATCTTTTCAGTTCCGCAGTCCCAACATACTTAAAACCGTGTAATTATATGCATCCCCATACTGTCTCGAATGGATTTCAATCTGTTTGTTATCGTAAAGCAAAGACGCTATAGATTCCATGGACCCGGCAATGGCCGTGACCCGAACGCGATTCCGGTATTTCTTAACCAATTTGGAGATGATCTCTGCAGCCGCTCTTCGAATGCCCTGCTCCTGATGGTTCTTCCAATTCAGCATCTGGATTAGTCTCTCCACCACATCTCGCATGCTTATGGTTGCCCTCAAAGTGTCATCGACAAACTCATCTTTATTCACAAGCGCCGACAGAACTCGAGCCCTTGTCAACTGTCGATCACTTATACCGCAGGACTGCAGCAGCTCCAGGTTGCATGACACAAATTCCATCTTCAAACCATTGAAAACGCCTCCATTGAGGCACCGCGAATATGTGTCATAGAAAAATCGTCGAACGGTGGGGAGCTCTGAATCACTGAAGCCATATTCTGTGTTCACCTGTAACAACAACTTTCATTCATTGATCTTCCATTGCCAGTAGACCTTCTCTAGCAGGAACAGAAGCGCTACGACTAGGTACAGGCCATAGAAAATAATGAGAGAAGCTTTCCTATTCTTGGTGTCGCTACCTGCTAGAATAAGGCTCCTGCCAACTGCTCAAAACAATCCACTTTTGTTGCTACTGCAAGGAAAATCAGTATGTACGTGAAGGCTATCACATAGTAAATTATTTAAGATTTGTCGTAACTCGAAAGTTTTTAAGAATCGACCGGATCTCAAAGTTCATGAAAATTTATCAATGAACAATGCCTGAACTAGACTCTTTTACTCATTCATCAATCATATATTATATTAATTTTAATGGTAAGTTTAATATTAATAAATTTTTTAAAGTTAATATTAATAAATATGTTAAACATTAAAGTTAATTAATTTTAATGTTAAATTTCATATTAATATTAAAGTATGTTGATTGGTTTTATTTATACAAGTTGGTTGATTGGCATATAAATGATAAAAAATGATGTTTTTAGTGTATATCAATTATGGTTAATCATGGCTAACCATCATCCAACATCCCATTGTGACAAAGATTGTCTCAATATGAAAACCAATCATGGTCAACCATAGTCCAACACCTTATTGTGATAGAGATTGTGTCAATATCAAATCAACTATGGTAAGCCATGATCAACCATGTTTATTTTAAGGTTTATAGTATTTATCCTAGGGTTTAATAATTATCATAGGGTTTAATATTTATCCTAGGGTCTAATGTTTATAATATTTATCCTAGGGTGTAATATTATTCATAGGGTTATAATATAAATCCTTGGGTTTAATATAAATCCCTTGGGCTTATAATCATGGTCAATCATAGTCCAATGTCACATTATGACAAATATTTTCTCAATATGAAAATCAACCATAATCCAACATCACAATGTGGCAAAGATTGTCTCCATATAAAAATAAATCATGATCAACCATGGTCTAATGTCGGTTTGGGACAAAAATTGTCTCAATATGAAAATGAACCATGATCAACCATGTTTTTTAGGGTTTATAATATCTATCTTAAGGTTTATATACCTTGTGTTTATAATATTAATCCATTGAGTTTATATATTATTTCTTTGGGTTTATAATACATTAGGGTTTTAGAATAATCTCTTGGGTTTATTATTTCGTTCATTTTATAATGTCAAACCCTTGGATTTATTAATCTAAGGGTTCATATTCCTAGGGTATAATATTATTCATAGGGTTTAGAACATTATTCATAGTGTTTATAATATTAATCCTAAGGTTTAATATAAATCCCTTGGGTTTACAATCATGGTCAATGATGGTCCAATGTCACATTGTGCTAAATATTATCTCAATATGAAAATAAAGCATGGTCAACGATGTTTCAACGTCGCATTGTGATAAAGATTGTCCCAATATGAAAATCAACCATGGTAAATCATGGTCAACCATGTTCACATTGTGACAAAGATTGTCTCTTAGTCCAACATCACATTGTGACAAACATGGTCATCCATGGTCAACCATGGTCCAACATCGCATTATGACAAATACTGTCTCAATATGAAAATCGACCATGGTCAACCATTGTCCCATGTCACATTGTGATAAATTTTGTCTTAATACAAAACTCAATCATGGTCAACCATAGTTCAATGTCACATTGTGACAAAGATTATGTCAATATGAAAATCAACTGTGGTTAACTATGGTTAACCATTTTTATTTTATGGTTTATAATATTTATCTTAGGGTTTATATACCTTGGGTTTATAATATTTATTCTTTGGTTTTAATATTATTCCCTTGGGTTTGTCTCATTGGGTTTATTCCATCATGATCAAAGATGGTCAACCATGGTCAAACATCACATTGTGACAATGATTGTCTTAATATGGAATTCAACCATGTTATTTCAGGGTTTATAATATTTATTTTATGGTTTATATATCTTGGGTTTATAATTTTTATCCCTTGGGTTTATTAATCTAAGGGTTCATATTCCTAGGGTTTAATATTATTCACTTAGGTTTATAGTCCCTTGGGTTTTTAGTATTTATCCCTAGTGTTTATTATTCCCTTGGGTTTATAATTTCAATGATTGTCAACCATGGTTAACCATGTTTATTTTATTTTAGGGTTTATATTATTTTAGGGTTTATATACTTCATGCTTTTAATATTAATACATATGGTTTATGATTCCCTTTGGTTTATAATATTGATCATAGTGAACCATGGTCCAACGTCGCATTGTGACAAATATTGTCTCAATATGAGAATCAACCATGGTCAAGCATGGTCCAATGTCGCATTGTGACAAATATTTTGTCGATTTGAAAATTAGTCATGGTCAAGCATGGTCAATCATCATCCAATGTCACATTTGACAAGGATTGTGTCAATATGAAAATCAACCATAGTCAACCATGGTTAACCATTTTTATTTTAGTGTTTATAATATTTATCTTAGGGTTTATATACCCTGGGTTTATAGTATTAGTCCCTTGGGTTTAACATTATTCAACCAGTGTCAACAATGTTTAATAAAATCAATGGTGGTCAACCATGGTTAATCATGGTCAACTATGGTTAATCATGGTCAACCATTGTCCAATGTCATATTGTGAAAAGAGTGTCTTAATATTAAAATCAATAATTGTCTCAACCATGGTTAAGCATGGCTAACCATGGTCCAATGTCACATTGTGAAAAGGATTCTCTCAATATGAAAATCATTAACCATGGTCAACCATGTTTATTTTAGTATTTATAATATTTAACTTATGGTGTAGATACCTTGGGTTTATAATATTAGTCCCTTGGGTTTAATATTATCCAACCAAGCTCAATCGTGATTGATCAAGTTTTATAAAAACAATAGTGGTCAAATATGGTCCAACATCGTATTGTGATAAAGATTGTATCAATATAAAAATCAATCATTTTCTTAACCATGTTTTAACATCACATTATGACAAAGATTATCTCAATATGATAATCATCGTCAACTTCCATGAAAAATCTTTTGTGCTTGTTTTGTTGTTTATATCTTTTAAATATTCAACACTGTGTTTAACGGATTTTCGGTAGTGTGGCGGGCATCTCCCTCCCAATGATAGTCGTCGAAATAGTTTCAATTATATATGCCGATGAAGTATCCTTTTATAATCGTAGAAATTATGTTTGTGTGTGAGCAACAATGGTATTACATGCTCCCCACCAGGTTTTGATCTCGATGCTGCGCAGCAACTTATATTTGATGTAATGTAGTTGTCTCGTTGTACATATGGTCCCGTTATACAGACGTATATGATGTAATATGATTGTAACATGTGGCTTCTTCAGCGGGGATCCTTCCCCCAAAAAAACAATGATATTACATGCCTGAGTTGGTCATGATTTCATTACCCTGTGGACCGTGACGAACATGGTGAACCCGATGAGAATAAGTTAGGACAGATGCTGATTTGAATAGGTTTCCCCGTTTGTGGCAGATAATCACGTATGATTTGAATAGGTTTCACCCTTTGTTTTTAATTTGCAGACCCATTTATGGATTATTGTTTATATTTATGTATTCTCCTAGATATTGTTGAACCATTGCAGGTTTTATATTCGCCAGTTTGAGCTAAATAAATAAATTCTCAGTGATTTTGGCCAATTTGACGCTAATTCCCTTATTAGTGTTATGGTAACACAATAACGTGTGTATTTTAGGCTGCTTAGTGCTGAAAATTATTACTCTTTTTGTCTTGTACCTGCAATAGTATTCTTTTCTTTTTCGAAATCCGTTTGTGTGTCAACGTACAGATAACCTTCTATTGAAGTAACATGGAAAGAGTACGAAACGTACAGATAACCTTCTATTGAAGTAACATGGAAAGAGTACGAAAGCCTAACAAAGGAAAATATATGTTAGATAGTGTTTGAGTGGTTAAGATGAATAATTTATATAGATTTAAAATATTTAAATTTTTTACTTTAATAAACAAAAATTGATTTATAAATAATATATAAATTAAAATAGAATATTTAAAAAGTAATAATAAAATTAAAATGTAAAAATAGGAAGGGTTAGGGGATGCACTTAGTTTGTTTGAAATATCTTTTATTTAAAATTTTGTGGAGTGTTTTTATAAACAATTGTAAGATTTTGGATATGTTGTAGCAGTTTTTTTTGTTTTGTTTTGTTTTTTTTAAGAAAAAAATGTAGGAAATTCAATTAATATGAAAAATCTAGTATATATATATATGAAGTTGTTTTTCATATCTAAGCTAAAACACCAATTCATAAAAACAACATATAAATTATCACCTTAATAGGTATATTTAACCATGCTATCCTAATACGCAACATAAAGTTCAAATAAGAGTTCTTTTACAACAAAAACCATAGAATTTGTCCATCCTCTACAATCAATTCTAAAAAAAATAAAAAATAAAAATACATTCATCCTCGCAAAAATAAAACTATTAGCATATAAGCGTTGAACCTTCCCCCTACACCTCTCCATCATATCTAATATTGCAGTGAAAAGCGAGTAGAGCAGCGTTCAATCCTTTCTTTGACATCCATCTACCATGACATTTGACTCCCTACACAAATGTAGACAAGATATACTTGCAAAGGATTGCTTTAAATTCTCAATTCGTAACAACAAATTTTTGAAGTTGGGAGAAGATATATTTGCTTTTCTAGCGACCCATTCGATAATGGTCTTTGAATCACCATATCTTGAAATCTAATCCATATTGTGGTTCCTAGCCATATATAACAACCACTATAGAGCAAGGGCCTCTACTCTAGTATTTGTGCCCCCTCCTCTGAACTAGAAAATTTGAATCTGCAAATTAGAATTGATCAAAATCAAAGCCCCACAGCCACATCACCCATGTTGAGATGCACCCTCAAAATATCCTAGTGGATAGATCACCTGGTGGAAATTCTTAAGCATCTTGGGCACCTTTTCAATTTTTTTTTTCCAGATATAACCATCAAAACAAAGTTCAATGTGCTTGTAGATTCAAGCAATGTTTATAGGGCTACCATCAAATATCATAACATTCCTCGCTTGCCATAATTCCTAGGTGATGAACAGAGGTAATGCTTTATACTTCCCACACTTGTTAAACAACCATTTATAACATGCCTCTAACAAATAGAAAACCCAACCTGAAGATAATTAGAAACCATCTAGAACCCACAACCACACCACAACAACAAATGTGCACTACAAAAATAAATGAAGGGAGTTCTCTTGTGAGCACCTACAAAAAATACACCAACCCGAACCATTGATACCTCTTTTACAAATATTGTCCCAAGTGAGAATGTGATTCTTCCACTCTAACCACCCAAACATAATAATCTACAAAGGAATGTTTCAATGCCACACCCCCTGTACCAACAATTATTTACAATACCTTAAAAAGTGCATGAGATGTATTTATATATTTATGAAACCACAACATTCCTGTCCTGTAGGGATCCATTCCAACAAAATACATATTCACATCCCCTCATAAAAATGTCTCCCATTTATAAATCATAAATGTGTTGAGTCCATCTATCAAAGTTGGGGCCTACAAGCCAACATCCTTTGCCCCTTTCCATGACGGGTAATGGAGCATATTATCATAGCGCACATAAGCTTGTGCTAGGAAGAAAATATTATTTGCATGCATTGCATATAAGGCCTGCATCGGAAGGGTGTGTTTTTTCCACATACCTTGGATAACATCAACCCTCGCTAAGATCTTTCAACCATTACTAAATGACCACTAAAAATTTTCAAAAATCCATCTCCTAATTTTTAAGAATCCATTCCAGATATATTATCCCTTCATAATAGCAACATCCTCACACCTGAACCACTCTAGAAGTGACATATCCTTCAAATATTTATCGTTTATGATGTCCTACCATATACCCTTACCATTTAGAGCTCTCCATAGACTCTTGGTTATTAGAGGACAACCAAAAATCTTTAGATCCATTAAACCCCAAGCATTAGACTCCTTACCCTAAGTAATTGCATCCAAACAAACGAAATGAAATTTACGATCCCCTTAGACCCCAACCACAAGAAATGAGTAAGAACAACCTTAATCCCCTGAATGATCTCTATCTGCAACATGTAAAGGTGCATCCAATACATCGAAATATGTTGGAGAACCAATTGTATGAGAGTATATCTACCCCTCATAGACAACCAATGATGAGACGAAAGAGACAAACACTTTTGAAATTTGTTCAAGAGCAAATTCCAATCCATGATCCGGTACTTATTTGGCTTCATCATGAATCCCAAGTATGAGATGCCAACTTCAAGACCAAAAACAATGACCCCAAAGAGTCTAGAAATTTTAGCAACCTCCTCGATGATTTTAGATGAATGAATCAAAATAGATTTTGGCTATTAGGATTTAATCCCAATGCATCACTGAATATAGAAATACTAGAATGTAAAACATTTTATTGAGCCAATTATACCTGTCCAAAAGTAAGCACATCGTCCACGAACATTAAATGAGAAACATAGACCCTTCTAGTTACTTGTAGAATTCAAAAAGGGCCTCCAATCCACATCTCACTAATATTCCTGCTCAAGCCATCAATAACCATGATAAATAACAGTGAAGATTATACACCCTTATCTGAGACCTATGAAAGCTCGAAAAAAAAATTGATGGAATTCCATTAATTAGGACTACAAAATTAACTAATGTGACACACACCATAACCTAGTCAATATTGTCTAGGAATAGTCGAGTCTTGATAAGAATCATTCACAGAAAAGGCTAGTCAACATAGTTGTAAGCCTTGTGTAAATCCAACTTTAGAACCAATGCATCTTTCTTCTCCTCTTGGATACAATGAATGCATTCGTAAGCTATTGCAACAACATCTTGAATCTGCCAATTCTGGAGGAAACTGAATTGCTTCATGGAAATATAAACAAATAGCATGCCTTTTAACATGTATGCATAGAGAAATCTGGTTGAAATCGATGAAACAAGTTGGGTGGGAATACTTCGAAATGACAGAAATAAAAGTGTAATTTATTGGCTTAGTAGCAATGTAGTGCACCATGACTCCACCATATTCAGAAGATCATTGCCCATAATGTCAAAAAAATGTATGAAAATATCTACCATCCACCCTTCCGAGTCAAAGCATTTATCCGTCGAGAAGGAACATAAGACAATGGAAATCTCATCCAAAGAAATAGGTTGACCGACCACTGTATTAGCTTTAGCCGAGAACATAGTAGGATATGCCTCAAAGCACCATAATTGATTTTGGATGTCCAACAATGTATGTTCTTTATAAATACCCTCAAAATATCTAACAACTTCCTTTTAGATCTCTTCAATTCTAAAATCTCTCCCACCAGAGTTGGACTCCATTTCCCATATGGTATTTGTATTCCTTCTCTATGTGGCTTAATGCTGGAATAAACAGGAATTTCGATCTCCCTCTTTTACCCCAATCACATGACTTTTCAAATGCCAAGAGGCTTCCTACAACTTTAGAATGTGTCTTTTCTCCAATTCCAATTCCTTGAGAAAAAATTGTTATAAAGGGGATGGAGCCACTAGATCCAAGCCCCAAAATAGTTAATCCATTTCTACCGCAATCTCCGCATGGTCCTCCCTCATATTTTTTTTTTCATTCCCAATAACGAACTGCATGCTTTAACCTCCTTAGCTTATCCATAATTTAGCTCATCGCAAATCTATCATATGAATATTCAAATGATTACCAAAAAACATAGGCCATCTGGTCGAAATCCTTCTCATCGAGCTAGGAATGGTTGAATTTGAAGGGGAGTTCATCCCCACCTTTCTCACCCCATTGAAAAATAATGGGAGTATGATCTCATATTTTAGCATGAAATACCAACGACCAAATATTACCCAGAGTTTCCAAAATATTGTCATGCATGAAAAACCTGTCAAGTCTTTTTCCAATGTGGTCAATACATGTTCTACCATTGCTCCAAGTAGGGACCAAACCTCCACCGGCGAGCATGGAGGATATGTTGTGGCAGTTAATAGAGTGAAGTATAATTATATTCTTAAGCCTTCCAAGCTTATTACGATTAGTGATGAAACCTCCTATAGCGTAACTGTAATCACTAAATGAGATAATTCACGAGTTTCCGTAATGTTTTTCCATCAACGCGAGACCTCTAACTCCTCTTTAAGCTCCAATAACGGACAAGAAATTTGCCATATATGTTTTGTTCACTGATGTGTTCGTATGCCTTCATATAATATCGACATGTTGAAGAATCGTTAATCTAAACGATTTTAATTCCTTTAAAAAAAATGACTATTTTTTAAAAAATTGAGCAAGTCAAAATTGATTTTGTTTTGTTTGTTTTCTTTCTTTTAAATTCCTAGACCATTGTCTTTTTTTAAACTAATTGATATTTTAAAAAATAAAATTTTATGTTTAAACAATTTATTAATAAATTTAAATTATATTTTAAAAAATTATATGAAATTTGGATAATAATTATTTACTAAATCTCAAATAAATTAAATTATATTTTTTTAATAAAAAGCGTAGTTTTCAAAAATATTATATAAAATTTAGCTAATAATTATTTATAAATAAAAAACATTTAAGATGAATAAAATTAATTGAAAATCGAATTATAAATTTCAAAAAAACATATCAAATTTAGATAAAATGAGACTCACTCAATAATATTGGGTGGTATGGTTGAATCCAATATTTAGAGAGATTTTTTTGTCACTTGGTTTTTCTATACTTTATCTTTCTTTTATATTTGATTTTTTTTTTTTTTTTACAACTTATTCTATGTTTTTCACTAAAATTATGTTATGGAATTTAAAATATTTTGATTGATTTTCCTTGCACACATGCCATCTCTAAATATCGATTCCTTGAATAGGGAATAATTCATTATTCAATAACATCAATAGGTGATTATTAATATTATAAGTCCAAGGGATTTTTTTTTTTTTTTCTAAGTTGACTTTTTCTATTAATTCAAAATGATATTACATCGTGAGAAGAGCATTTCCCATCGTTGCAAGCCCTCAATCCGACTAGATTTGTTGACCATTAAGTACATACATAAAATAACATATAATATCTCCACAAAACTAGAGGATTTCCTATCTAAAGGCCAACATGTGCAAACTTTATCAAAAACCCAAACATATCCCAATTTTTCATTACAGATTGCTTTCATTCAGAGTGTGAGAAACATTACCAACATTCCCATATTTTTTTGGACAGTGAAAGGCCTCATGGATATGAGATTCCATGTCGGCCACCTGCCCTTCGAAGCCGTCCATCGAGTCATGCAATCATTGCTATTTATGATGTAGTGAAACCTAATGATCCAACATAAGGTCATGATTATGCAAAATGTCAAAGAATAAGCTAATGATGTCACTGCAATCAGTTTTCTTATCCTAAGCAAGTTGGTCCACTAAGGCATCGACTACTCAAATATGGGCTTCAGTTGATTCAAATAGGGGTGGCAGATCAACATTGCCTAGTAAACCTCCTTGGGTCAAGTCCATCTCTCCCTCCTTTGGCTGCTCCCTAGGGCATCTCTCTCCCTTGCCCCTTTGGCCACCACCATGGCAAGGACATCCTTGTTGTCTCAACATGAGTCTGACGATGCTGATATGGGATTTTCCAAGAGAGAACGAGCACCTTGACTAATTCTTGCTAGAGATAAGCACCCGTGTCCGCAAGCCCTTTCTCAATTGACGACCAGAATAATTTCGCCTATGATTTGAAACTTTTAAAGCTCAAGTGATCCAGGCGTGGGGTACTAACTAGTGGTCCCCTCTAAGAGATAGCAGCCACCTATATCCACCCTTCCAAATGGATTTGATGACATTAAAAAGTTGGATACTAGCTTTCTCCACAAGCAACTGATCCGGAATAGAAAGAAAACAGACTTCACAAACACCCTTAAACCCCACACACCAAACCCACTCAGCCAACCTACGGGTAAGCCCAAACCACACATAGAAGAAATCCCAAAGCAGATCACTAGGTGGAGGCGATGTGCAGATAATTCTTGGATGGGTAATTAAACTATATAAAACCACCAAAGTTGTAGTGAAAAAAATTACCACCCTTCTGCGTCCCACCAAAGTGGTGTGATTAACATGTAGTTGAGGTTCCTCCATGTAGTGGATTCCACATAGATCCGAACCTGGATCCCACATAATGCATCCATAAATAACAAGTATTAAAAAATGGAGAAAACCACTCTTTCTCTGCAGTAAGGGCTCCCCCATACAACTAATGAATAGCTTGGAGGACCGAGAGGTCCATGCACATAAAAGGAGTAATGATCACTCACATTATAACTCTGGTACATTTCAATCGCAAAACCACCATCTCACCAGACCTACGTGACCCTAGTTATACCATATGCTACCTCGAGAATGTTCTCTATGACGATACTTGATTCCATCTCGCTGGCATGTATTGTTATTACCATCGCCACATGGGCAATTAATGAGTGAGACCAATCTTGTACTCTCCTCAGTTCACACCCCCATTAGGGATTGATTATCAATTCTTATCAGTGCTTCTATTGGGGCCAGGTCCCCAGTGTTGATATCTGGAGACCATCCTAAAGAATTTTTTTGATTATGCTCTAACTTTCCCTGATTTGCTAACAAATCTGATACGTTATTTCCCATCCTCATGGTGTGTGTAGCTAACATGTATGGGAAGGAGAATAATAACTTGCAGATTCCTGTGATCTTCTTTTCCAGGCACCAACTCCGAATCACCTTGGAGGTAGGTGCTCCATTAAGTAGCCTTTGAGCAACTTGTATTACCAACTTCAATTCTCCAGGATTTGAATCTTAGGTATTTCCAATCTTTTGGCTAGTTGAAGACCTATCTCAAGTGTTGTGAGCTCAACCACATTGTTGGTTGTGGTACCACACAAGCCTACAAAAGCTCCTATTGGATGGCCTTGCAAGTCCCAGAGGATATCTCCATATCATGTTGGACTAGGGTTCCCTTTATAAGCTCCATTAAATTTGAGTTTAAAAAAATCCTCAGGGGGGAGTGTGAATATCAAGGGAAATTCACCTGATCTTGGGCTTTTGAGGGGATTTTTGGTGCCATAATAGATGGGGCAAGATCGAGGAGAGCGAGGATTGAGGCCACCTCTTTGTAATATTTCTAGTCCTCTTCTCCCCATTTTTGTGCCAAAAATGGTCTCTCGAATGTTTTCCTTTGTGGTTTTCCAAATAATTTGAATTGAAGGTACTTGGTCTTTGAAAATGCCTCTATTACGACACTTCTAGATGTTCCAAGGAGAAATCCTATTACGAAAACACATGCTTAGTTAACAATAGGGTTCTTAAAAAATGTCATTATCCATTGTTCCGTGGTTTCTATCATGTTATTTCTCATTCAATCCATATGATTGAAGCTGTTATGGACCCATCCCCATAGGGTTTTAGCAACGAGGAAAGTTTTTAAGAGGTGCTCCAAATTTTCTTCTTCTTGTTGACATATAGGGCATCTTGAAGGCCTATTATACCCATTTATAATCAGTTGATCCCATGTCAACATGCATATTCTCCCTACCATCTAAAGAAAATGGGATAGTTTTGGCCATAAGTTAGAGGTCCATATCTTCCTCCACATTGGCTCCTTAAGAAGGTTTATATGATTTGTTGCAATTGGATAGGCTTCCTTGATTAAGTACATTCCCTGTCTTATAGCCCCATCACAACTTATCTAGCTGGTGTGATATCGGGATCTGATGTTCCTTTAAGATATATGTGAAGGGAGGCCAACTTTGGATAGTTTCTGATTGCTGCCAATTTGCTTCTATTTTCCAAATTCTCCATTCAACTTGAGGGAGTAATTTCTTCCAGTAGTTAGCTACCTTATTAGCACTTTGAGAATCTAGGAGGGCTTTGAATTTGGCTAACTCAAGGATCCTAGCCAATTTTGGTAGCTATTGCAATGAGTCTTCCCAAAAGGAAGAGGAAGTCTTGTCATGAATTTCCCAAAAGAAGTGGTCTTTAATAATGCATCTATTTTGACAAGCTAGGTTCCACAACTAAGATCCTGAAGGAGAGTTTGTAGATATGAGGAGCTCTATTAAAGTGTGATCTCTTCCATACCTTTTACTCCATATTTTCTTCCGGAGTTTTGTCCCTCCTTACAATAATCACCATCAGAGTTTTTCTCCCATCATTTGATTAAGTAGTTATGGATCTCACAACCATAGACCTCCTTCAAACTTCGGCAAGCTTTCCCCAAGAAACCAAATATCATTTTGTAGTGGGCTTCGAACCCTGCCAAAGAAATTTACGGAAGATGGAGACTATTTCCTGATATATATCCTTTGGGGCTAGGAGAACAAAAAATTGGTAGATCATAATTGCTTGAAGGGCTGATTTTGGGAGGATGTCCCTCCTCGGCAGATTGAGAGATTGAAATGTCTAGTTAGAGATCCTATTCAATAATTTACTATAGACCTCTTTCTAGCAGGTTCTCCTTAGGGGGTTTGCCACTAGTGTGACCCCTAGGTACATGGTTGGTAGGGTATCAATAGTGAAGCCCATGATATGCAACATATGCTTCTGGACTGGAATAGGCATATTAAAAAAATATAGATTGGGTTTTTATTTATTGAAAGACACACCTAAAGCTTCCTGGAATTCATTAAGTATCTGAGTTATGGCTCTGGCTTCATGATCTATTGGTTCTCTAAATAGTAGGTTATCATCTATGAATTTTTGGTGGGGCATTGAGAGATCTGTGTAAGGTACCTTGTGGGCTCTTAGGAGCCCTAGACCCATCATTTCCTACATCAATCTACCTTTCCCCTCTACTTCTATAATGAAGAGGAAGAGATAACGAATATCCTTGGCAGAGACCCCTACTAGGACAAAAGTTTCTAGTTGGGGAGCCATTTAGAAGAATGGAGAAGAAAGGAGTTGAAATCATTGACTTTATCTAAATAATCCATCCTTCAGAGAAACCAAAGGCTGTCAGAACTCAAATGAGAAATTTCCAACTAAGACAGACATATGCCTTAGAAAGATCCAGTTTCACTAGCATGCTAGATTGTTTTCTTCACTTTAGAGAATGGATAATCTCATGAGCTAAGACTATCCCATCTAGTATTTGATGACCCTCCACAAATCCAATTTTTCACGACTAATGATGAGGTGAAGCAAGGGATTCAATCTATGCACTATAATTGTTGATATGATATTGTAAATTACATTGCGTAGGGAAATGGCTCGAAATCCATTTGCCTCATTTTCCTCGTTATTCATGGGGATCAAGGTGAGGAATGTTGCATTTAATCCTAAACAAGTTTGTTGCTATCTTCAGGATTTCTCTGCCAGTGCAACAATTTCATCTCCAAGGAAGGGTTGATTTTCTTTGAAAAACTCAGCCGTGAAACCATGTGGCCTTGGAGATTTATTTGTTAGCAGTTCTTTTACCACTATTTCCACTTCTTCCCTTGAGATCACTCTGAGTAATGTTTCACTCTGCTCCTCACATATTAGTCTCAGAATTTTATTTATTACATGATCAATTTCCTCGGTTAGATCTTGGTCTCCTTCAGTCATAAAGCTGGAGAAATGTGAAAGAAATTACTCCTCCATGTCTTGGTGCTCAAGGAGTCTATCTCCACTACTCAATTGGAGGGAGAAGATATGATTCACATGCCTGTGATTGATCATGGATCAGTGAAAGAATCAAGTGTTCCTTTATCCCTCTTTGAACCATTAGATGCAATTTTTTTGTCTCCAAAGAATCTCCTCTTGCTTGCACCTCTATTCTAATTCTTGAATAACTCTTCCCTCCTCTATGGCTAGTGAGTTAAATAATCCATGTCTGATGATTTGGCTTTGGAATGCGTCCATCCTGTCTTATAGTTTCCTTTCATCCTTCATAATATCCCCAAAATCATGTGTTCCATGTTTTGATATTAATCCTTAATTCCTTCATTTTACTTTAAAATGTATTCATCTAGGTGCTTCCCTCTACTTCACTCTCACCCCACCATTTTTCCAACAGATCAATGAACCCTGGGTTTCTCATCCATAGACTCTCAAACCTGAAGGGTATGTTCTTGGGGGTTGATTTCATGTCAATATGCATACCAATGGGTTAATGGTACCAACTCATGCTTGAGAGGATCACAATTTCAATAAAATCATCATGGATAAGGATTTATTCTGAGATGACTTGATCTAGTTTGTTGGCTATATGATGATGTCCTCCTCTTTGATTATTCTAGGTATGGACACCATTTTAGGTTTCTCCATCTGAAATATTTAGATCTTGAATAATATAATTGAAGAGGGGAACAATAGTGTCTAGTATTTGAATCCCACCTCTCTTTTCCTCCATATTATGGATCATATTAATGTCTCCCATGATGATCTAGCTAGGTTCATCCATTTATTCCCGCAATCCCCTGAGCTTGCCTAAAATTATTTCTTTCATACCTGGAGTGGGAGAGCCATAAACCATCATTAAACTTGTACATGCCTCCACTCCAATACATTAGAATTTTTTGGTCAAGTGGTGGGTCGTTCCTAATCAATCTTGTAAAACCACTGATGTTGTGTTCCATAGGACTAAAATTCCCCCTACTGTACCCCGAGCATCAATGGCCATGGCATTGTTTCCCCTCCAAAACTTAGGTAGGATGTTTCCTAATTTTTCTCTTGATATTTTGGTTTCCTACAACAAAATGATCTCCATCTTTTCCTTTTAATCTTAGTTTTTAGGTAATGGAGCTTACCTTATAAATTTAAGAATTGAATGTTCCATGATATTATTTTCATTGGGAAAGATGGGGGGTGTGAGGAAAGTACTCCATTAACTGGCTCATTTTCCCTAAGTTCAATAAGAATAACATGGCTTCCTTCAATGCCTCATTTTTCATTTCCTTCCTATTTTGTCACATTTTACTACAACCAACTCCAATTGTTGAAGGGACAGTTGTCCACTATCCTTATTTAACTTGAGATATTTCTGATCTCCATCCAACTGGGAAAATATCGCACACCATTGATTGAATAAGTTCGTAAAATGGGCTAATTGGCTGGGGGCATACCCTTGACCTCTGCTTTGACCGACACTTGGAAATAATCTAGCATTATATTTTCATCTACATTTAATCGATTGTGTTTCTCCTCAACTTCCAAGATTTCATTGGTGTGTATTAGAACTTCATTTAGCCTACGATCATCTTCCTTATCCTCTTGTGATTTCCTTTCAAGTGTGGCCTTGTCTCCCCCCTTTTATTTTCGCTGATTAATCTCTATCACTTGTATTGTTACCTGCTATTCCGAACTCTTAGCAGCTTTAGTTGCTTCCAAATTTTCCAAAATAGTAAAGGGGTTGTTACCTATAGCATATTTGGGTTTTCTCTGTGCTACTTGGGCCTTTATCATTAGCAAAGTTCTTGATGGTGGAGTAGAGTGTCCACCTAGAAGGTGCTGGTGGTTTCACAACTATCTTCCCTTTCTTGGTCCAATGGTTTGAAATCCATAATTGTCTTTTTTCTCGTTTTACTTTTTCTCTTTAGCTATTGTGAGTTGGAAATCTAGGAACAAATAGCCATATTCATGGCATATACAACATTTCAAGGGTACGTGTTCATAATCCAAGGGTTGGGTCTAGGTCATGTCATGATATTTTAGATCGATTGATGCAGGTAGCGGTTGAGAGATATTCATATGAACATAGATCCAGGTGTAAGCTACATGTCGTTGTCTCTTTGTGATCTCTGAGATTTTCACAAATCATGTAATAGAATTTCTGATCCCTTATAGAACATTCGGTTCCTAGAAGTATTGGGGTAGGGAGAAGAGTCAAACACACACTGGAGTTGTTAGGAATTGTTCTTTCTTTGGATTGTGACATTCTTCCCATAGCTGGATGAAGAATCCTACATTGTTCATGAACTACAACCTATTTTCTAATATTTTTCCTGATCTAATAGATCTGTAAAAATCATTGTAAAGAAGCCTTTTGCTCTCATGCTCAGTTTGATTAGCCCACTAGGGTTCCATTTTGCTTGGATCCATTGGATGATCTCTTGCTCTTTCAACCAGATCCCCATGAACTTGCATATGAGGGAGTGATATTTCAAAATTTTTTGGATTTTTTCCAATTAGTTTTTTGGAATCACAAATTTTGGATTATTGGTAGCTTTTGGCAGGCATTTCCCTTAGTTCCTTGCTTGCCATTGGGTTTCCATTACAAGCATTTCTTCCTATTCTTTCCCACCTATATATGCACTAACAGGTCCTAACATGTCGTTGTGCACTCCAGTAACGACATGGCTAAATGAGGAGGGCCCTCCCCCTCCTCTCGAGGGTCCACTCATGAAAAAACCATGATAAAGAATGATAACAACACAAATGACCTTGAGGCTAGGATTCATTGGGTGTTACTCTACCCACTTGCTACTATTGAACCTTCTGTAAGTGGCTAAACCTAGCTAAACGCAAGGGATTATTAATATTATAAACTTAAGGGATTAATATTATAAATTCAAAGGACTATTAATATTATAAACCTAAGGGATTAGTAAACCCAAGTGATTATTAATATTATAAACCCAGTGAATTAACTATGGAATAATGCAATATTCAATAAAATCAATAAAAAATTAGTCAATAGGTGATTATTAATATTATAAACTCAAGGGATTAATATTATAAACCAAAGGTATTATTAATATTACAAACCTAAGGAATTATTAATATTATTAAGCCAAAGTGATTAATAATCCCAATGTATTATTAATATTATAAGCTGAAGGGATTAATATCAAAAACCCAAAGGATTAATGAACCCAAGGAATTAGTAAACACATGGGAATAATATTATAAACCCAATGTATTAATAAACCAAAGGAATTAATATTATACACTGAGGGGATTAATAAGCCCAAGGGATTAATATTTTAAACCAAATGGGTTATTAATATTATAAGTCCAAGGGATTATTAATATTAGAAACCTAAGGGATTAATATTATAAACCCAAGTGATTAATATTATAAACACAAGGGATTAATAAACCCAAGTGATTAATATTAAAAATTCAAAAGATTAATATTTTAAACCCAAATTATTAATGAACCTAAGGGATTAATATTACAAACCCAAGGGACTAATATTATAAACACAATGGATTAATAAACATAAGGGATTAATATTTTAAAGCGAAGGGATTATTAATATTATAAACCCAACCGGTTAATAAACCCAAGGGATTAATATTATAAACCCAATGGATTAATAAACCCAAACGATTATTAATATTACAAACCTAAGGGATTATTAATATTATAAATTGAAGGGTGGATTAATATTAGAAACCAAAGAGATTAATAGTATAAATTCAAGGGATAAATGTGGTCAATTATGTTAGGGTTTATAATATTTCTACATTAACACATATTGGCTATGGTTGACTATTATTGACATGGTCAACGTTAGTCAACACGAGAATCATAATCACCAATAGTCAACATATCTACCACAGTAAACCATACTTACCTTGGGAATCATGGTCTATCTATAAGTGCACTTTAATGCACCATATTGGAGGCTTATAGTGGATGGGTAGGGTTAACAATATTAATCTTGAAGTTTATAATATTGATCCTATGGTTTCATATATTAATCCTAAGGTTTTTAATCTTAGGGTTTATTATATTGGATTTTATATTGTTATGGTTTTGTATTACGGTTCAATATTGTGATATTGGAATGGTACAAAATCCTATCCAATGTTGAATTGTGATAAACATTGTCTCAATGAAAAAATGAATCTAATAATCATTGTCACAATGTTACATTATATTGCAATTTATTCAACATTGCTTTGTGACATTACAAAATTGGGGTTTAAAATTAGGGTTTGTAATATTCAGGTTTTAATATTGGGTTTATAATATTAGGTTAATATTGGGTTTATAACTTATAATAGTGAGGTTTAATGTCAAGGTTTATAATATTAATCTTAGTGTTTATTATATTGGGTTTAATAATGTAAGGGTTTTATATTAGAATTTAATATTGTGATGTTAGAATGGTACACAAATTTATCTAACTTCCCATTGCGACAAACATTTTCTCAATATGACAATCAATCTCACAATCATTGTCACAATGTTACATTACTTTGCAACTTATTCAATGTCACATTGTTACATCACAAAACTAGGGTTTAATACTAGGTTTATAATATTAGATATTTTTAATATTATGTTTATAATATTAAGGTTTAATAGTGGGGCTATAATTTATAATATTAGGATTTACAATATATAGGTTTATAATAGTAATATTAGGGTTTATAATATTATAAACCCTATCTCTTGGGTTTATAATATTAAGGTTTAATATTGGATTTATAATTTATAATATTAAGGTTTATAATATTGATTCTTTGGGTTTATTAATCCATTAGGTTTATAATATTAATCCCTAGGGTTTATATTACTAATCCCTAATGGGTTAACATAAAACCTAAATGTTAGGCTTTATTAGCCCCTTTGCCTTTCAGTTGTTTTGTTTTCATTTTCCGCCATTGTGGCTTTACTTCTATGGAGAGGGTTAGGGTTTAATCCCATCCCCTTTAGCTTTTCTATTCATCAAAGTATTACATCCTCCTTTCTACATTCTAGTGTCCTCTTTTTATCAAATGAATTTAAGTTCCATGCAACTATACCTATTGAGAAATAGGTTTTACATTACAATTTTTCCTTTCTATATTAGTCTCATTTTCATTACTTAAATTTCCCATCTTTTGTTGTTTAATCGCCCAATTTTTGTTTTGTACAGGCTACAAGAATGGTTGATTTTATTATGACAAGGACGAGACCCTTCCAATGTCTCCTCTTCTTCCAACATGTTTTATATTCATGGATGAATTATGCTTGTTTGGTTTTAGGGCTTCATCAAAATACCCATTAAATTAGGTAAAAGGTGGGTAAAATAAAACCCTTGCTTTTACTCGTAGGCCATTTTTTTGTTATTATTGTTGATTGAAATGTATATGACTAGAAACTTCTTCTTGACGTCTTTCCGAGTGATTACATGTAATATCTCTTTCTTCCTTAAAGGTTTACCTTTCAAACCCTTATTTTTTGGATTCGTTCCAATCCTTGAGGCATGAGTTTTTCCTTTGTATCAGGATTTCCATTTTTGTTTCATGGGTTGAGTTAGGGTGATCTTGCATCTTATACTCATAGCCGAATTATGGTGGTTTTTGATTCATGGCTCTGGCCTTTGACCTACATGAGAGTTGTGGTTTTTCGATAGAATCTACCCGATAGGGTTTAACCCTATTAAGGTTTCTAGGGTTTACCCTATTTTTTTTTTTCCAGGAATTAAACCTGCCTAATTGTTTACAAATTTGCATACATTGTTCACGGGGGCTTCCCCGAGGGAGCAATACCATACCACGCGCATTCATATTCAGGGATATATATTGAGTAAAAAATGACATAATATATTGAGCATATAATAGGGGTAAAGGGTTTTTATATTGGCAAATATAAAATTAAGCTCAAAGTTAATGAAAAAATATAAATGGGTATTGTTAATGAAAAATAGATACCTACAATATGTAGTGAAAGTAAGGGTTTTTATAATTGGGAAGGTGTATTGGATTCGTATTAGTAGAGGGTTAAATAATGTGACTTTTAGAGGTATTTTCCAATATGTAGTCAAATTAGGGGTATTGCTTAGTATGCCACGAACACACGTGATATGTCAGAGGTTCATTGAGTGAAGCCCCCGTGACATTGTTGTAATTTTTCGTGTCTTGTATGGGTTAATTCATGAAGATGGGTTACACTTTTGGGCCAAATGTGGCGATGAAATTTCAAAATTTTACTCTTTTATCGAATTGAAGCCTTCAAAATCATATAAGAATTATGAATTTTGATTCAAAGTAAAAAGATAATATGTAGAGAATTATTTTGTTGTCATAATGATATTTTTGAAAAATAAATTAGTGTTGTATACTATCTGAATTTTGCATTAAATGAAATGCTTGTCCTTGCAAATTTTTGCAAATCTTAAGAGGCATGTGTGTGTTCACGTAGCATAATTTAGTCTAAAATGTGTATTTTTTAAAATATATGTATATGTATATGTATATGTATGTATATGTATATGTATATGTATATGTATATATATATATATATATATATATATATATATATATATATATATATATATATATATATATATATATATATATATATATATATATAGAGAGAGAGAGAGAGAGAGAGAGAGAGAGAGAGAGCATGATCTACACAAAGAGAACTAAGTTTTGCATATTAAGTTTTATTTTTTATGCAAAATTATATTTTTGTTATTTTTCGAGGTTGGCAAAGTAATGTTTCAATTGCATTTACAGACACGTGTTCATGTAATATTTTTTTCTATTGTCTAAATAAATTCAAAAACCAAGAGTACCCTTTTCAAAAGGACTAGTAAACGAAGGTATTTGTATTTTTAATTTTTTTCTCTTTTTTTTGTATATTTTATGTTATAGATTTTTAATTCAACCCTTTTGAAACTGTCCAAAAAAGTTTCAAACATTATGTTTAAAAGAAATTAGACAAAAAAATATCATATGAATTCGAAAATTTCAAACTCATATGCCATTGGATAGGGGGTTCCTTCCCGAACCCAACATTATCATTAGGGGATTTTTGAGGTCTAAAATGGGCCTCCTAAGAAAAATATACAACCAAAATAAACTTTATAAGAACCAATAGGATTCAAGATGATGATGTCAACCATGGGGGGTGATTCACCATTTTTGGAGTAAAAATGTAAATAGATTAAAAAATAATAAAATAATAATACTACTTTTTCAACTCATATTTTCAAATTATCTCCCCAAAGTTTTACTCAAATTTCAAGCGGGAGTACTCATTGGATGAAAATTTTGATTCCTCGTCCAAGGATAATGTAGGAGCATTTGGCACTCTTAATCAAACGAGAAATCCAAAGCAGAGCAAGCGGGATGTGGACCATCGGAGCTAAATAGGGGACATTTCTGTTAAATTAGATCTAGTTTGATGGACTTAATTAAATGTAATCAGCCATATGTATGCATATAGAGAGATTGGTTGAGAGATTTGAGGAAAGGATGTGATCAGATCCTTCACAGTGATCCGATCCAATGTTCCCTTATATATATATATATATATATATATATATGATGAACCTACGTGTTCAATAGGGGAGAGACGAGACAAAGTGATAGAAAAATATTTGTAAACCAGAGTGTTCAAAATGTAATCGAGAGGGAGCTTGTTTCTAAGGCTGAAATGCCTTAGCTTGTAATCATACCGTATAAAATAGAAAAGTGTGCTTTGTGTTGAATTGTGTGCCTATGTATTATTGTATAGAGTTAGTCCTGTGTTCTGAGATTGTTGATCGATCATCAAATCACTGTATGGATCAATGGTGATCTAAAATATCAATTATATGAATATCGTGTGTTAAATGGAGTGCGGCAAAGGAAAACCTGAGAAAGGCGTAAATCCATCAAAATAAGCGAAATCAAGTAAAGGACAAAACAAACAGAGAATGCAAAAGATCCGCTGGATCTCATAGATCAACGGTCATCGCATGGTGGAAGAGCGCGGAAGATAATTAGCAAAGAGGTGGTTTCTCAAGTCAAAGTGGTATTTCAGGTGAGGTAGAAGTGGTAAGCGGTAATTTTGGGTGAGCACCCGATTCCACTAACCGAGCGACACGTAGCACTTGGGAGGAGAGAGAAAACTACTTTTTAGGGTGGGTAATCCCCGTGCTATTTGTCTACCCGAAATCAATTTCAACCATCGGATCAAAAGGACGTGATCAACGGTGGAGATCGAGGGGACTGGTTGGTGATCAGGATAAGCGACAACCGTTGGATCGAGTGTCAGATCAACGGTCAAGATTTAATTGCAAATCACATTAGACAAAGGTCAAGGGATGGCGGAGATGGAATAGCGATATGCAATGAGGCATGATCGGAAAGCGCTGCGGAGGTGTCTTTTATGTATGGACCCGACAATTATGAATGCGGGTTCATTCTTTTTAAGATCCGGATTATGGGTTTGAAGTGAATGTTTCCATGTTTCCGTGTGCATTCCTGTGTATCGATTAAGTTGAATGGTCTTGGGTTTAAAGGCTTAAGGCCTCAAATAAACGCTTCCGATAGGTTTGTGGGCCATAACCCACAGGCCTCAAGATTGAAAAATTAATATAGGGATTTTCCTTACCCCAAAATCTCCTTTCATCATTTGGTATCAGAGCAGAGAAAGGGAAGAAGATTTCCTGCGAGAAGGGGGAAGAGTTTGCAAGTAGAAGGAGAAGAGGTACAGTTGTTGATGTATGGTGAGTTTATGGTCTTTACTACCATGCAGATAGCGGTAGCCGAAGGTGAGGAAAATTGCAGCAAACTTAAAGCAAGGAGTGCTCAATTGGTTCCAGAGGGGAGAACCAGAAGGATGCCAAAAGACTAAGCTCAGAGGAGAAAGCTTGGTGAGGTATCGTGTAGCAGAGGAAGACTGTTACTGCAGAGGTTTGGATGCAACTCACAGAAGATCATGAAGGCAGTTCCACTGAGAAGTGGGTAGAAATTGCTAAGGATAAGGAGAAGCATATGACCAGGAGGTCATAAATTTTTGTGCCTCGGGAGTCTGATGCAGGAGCATCCGACACTCTTAATCAAACAAGGAATCCAAAGCAAAGCAAGGAGTACGTGGACCATCGGAGCTAAACAGGGGACATTTCTGTTAAAATAGAGCTAGTTTGATGGACTTAATTAAATGTAATCTCTCATATGTATGCATATAGAGAGATTAGTTGAGAGATTTGAGGAAAGGATGTGATCAGATCCTTCACAGTGATCCGATCCAATGTTCCCTTATATATATATATATATATATATATATATATATATATATATATATATATATATATGATGAACCTGTGTGTTCAATAGTGGGGAGACGAGATAGAGTGATAGAAAAAGATTTGTAAACCAGAGTGTTCAAAATGTAACTGAGAGGGAGCTTGTTTCTAACGCTAAAATGCCTTAGCTTGTAATCATACTATATAAAATAGAAAAGTGTGCTTTGTGTTGAATTGTGCGCCTGTCTATTATTGTATAGAGTTAGTCCTGTGTTGTGAGATTGTTGATCGACCATCGATCACTGTATGGATTGATGGCGATCTAAAATATTAATTATATGAATGTTGTGTGCTAAACGGAGTGTGGCAGAGGAAAACCTGAGAAAGGCATAAATCCATCAAAAAAAGCGAAATTAAGTTAAGGAGGAAATAGATGGAGAATGCACAGGATCCGTTGGATCTCATAGATCAATGGTCATGGCATGGTGGAAGAGCACGGAAGATAATTACAGAAGAGGTGGTTTCTCGAGACAAAGTGGTATTTCATGCGAGGTAGAAGTGGTAAGCGGTATTTCAGGGTGAGCAACCTATTCCACTAACCGAGCAACACGTAGCACTTGAGAGGAGAGAGAAAACCGATTTTTTGGGTGGGTAATCCCTGTGCTATTTGTCTTCCCGAAATCAATGCCAACCGTTGGAACAAAAGGAGGTGATCAACGGTGGAGATTGAGCGGACTGGTTGGTGATTAGGCTAAGTGACAACTGTTGGATCGAGCGCCAGATCAACGGTCAAGATTTAATTGCAAATCACATTAGACAAAGGTCAAGGGACAACAGAGATGGAATAGCGATATGCGATGAGGCACGATCGGAAAGCGCTGCGGAGGTGTCTTTGATGTGCGGACCTGACAATTTATGAACGAGGGTTCATTATTTTTTAGATCCGGCTTATGGGTTTGAAGTGGCTGTTTCCATGTTTTTGTGTGCATTCCTGTGTATCGATTAATCTGAATGGTCCTGGGTTTAAAGGCTTAAGGCCTCAAATAAACGCTTCCAATAGGTTTGTGAGCCATAACCCATAGGCCTCAGGATCGAAAAATTTATATGAAAGGGATTTTTCCTTACCCCAAAATCTCCTTTCGTCAAAGGAGTACCCATGTTTCATACTTTTGATGGACCTTGCTACATGGAAAATGAGAAATACATGAAAAAATGTGATTACAATCACGTTTTTCATATATTTCTCATTTTTCATGTAGTAGGGTTCATCAAAAGTATGCAACTGTTGGCATTATGGCACAGGATTGGAGCTATGGCACAGGTGTTGTCCTTGATGGCAACTCTCTTTGGTAACAGATCTCAGTTCAGGCCTTCAGAATGAAGGAAATGTCATATACGCATGTTCATCTAGACAAAGGTGCGTATACACACGGGTTAGTCGTTTCAAGGGCGCGTGTGCGTATACATGCACTTTCATGCAAGGAAAAGCACATATATGTTGGAGAACTTACCTTTGGTCCGTGGTAGTTAGTCCTTGGTATTTGAACCTATGGTTTTGGACCATGGTACCTCGTCAGAAGTGTTGATCCCAAGTATTGGGTCCGTGGTATTGGTGTATTATGGTTTTGGACTGTGGTATTGTGGAAGGCCTAAAACTATAAAAGAGGAAGGAGATCATTTGGAAAAGGATGATCTGAATTATTATTGAATATCTGATAAAGTACAAGATCTGAAATATTGGTGATTAGCGTTGTGGAGCAGATCTGGATCTGAATGAAGGAGGAACCTTAGCGAAAAGAAGGATAAGTTCTATTGATGGGTCATAATCTCTTGGCTTGAATGATAATATCTTTGCATGATTTTGATCTATTATATATGGCGCATGCGTGATCTATAAATCTGATAATCTAGGTTAATCAGTGCCTGAATATTTGAAAGAGTGAATTATCTTTTGTAGATCTGTATGCAGGTTCAGTTCAGCTAAGGCGTGTATATACGCAGGTTCAGTGAAGGAAAATAGCGTATATGCAGGTTGTTCCATACGCAGAAGCGTATGCACGCAGGTTTCAGGCTATTAAAGTAGCGTATATATTTTGAGTTGTGATCTTGCTGCTTCTGTTTATTACTGCAGTGTTCTGGGTTCAAATTTGGTGTGTGGTATTGTTACTGTGATCTGGGTACAGTCGTCAGAGAAGTTTTTGTTTTGATTGGTGAAAAGGTGATTAGTTGATGCAGAAATTCTTGATGTTTGATTGATGTTATTTTTGGATCCAGTCTGAAAATTTATGAAACGTGGTCCCTGAAAGAAAGAGAAGGTTGTAGCCTTCTGTAGGCCAACACCTACGTACTAGTATCTTGGCTAGTGCAAGAGCTAAGGAGGTTGTAGCTCCCTTCCAGGAGAAGCTGGAAAACAAGAGAGGGTTGTATCTCTCTGCAGGTTGCAGCCTGCGTACTGGTAAAGGACTGCACCAGTACATTTGTAAAAATAAGTTTCTAATTAAAGAGAAGATAGAGATGAATTGCAGCACATGGTTTTCACCCACATTGGGTTTCCACCTTATATCTTGTGTTCTTGTGTGAGATTGTCTTTCTGCTCTATTTTACTGGTTTTGGTTACTGGTTATTTGCTTCTGAATCACAGATTAACAATCAACATCAGAAAGATAAAGTAAATTAAAAGTTTGCATTATATACGCAGGTTTTCTTCTGCATAGTTGCGTATATACGCGGGTTTAATTAACTGAAGTAGCGTATATCATTTGATTTTGAAAAAGGAATATTTGACTTAATAATACTGATTCACCCCCCCCCCTCTCAGTATTATTTCCAACAGCAACATGGGTACTCCTTAGATGAGGAATCAAATTACACATCCAATGAGTGTTTCCTCTCGAAATTTGAGTAAACCCATAGGAGATAAGTTGAAAATACGAGTTGAAAAAATAGTTTTTTCTTTTTTCCCTCTAAAATTTGTTGATGTAATCTAATCTTATTTTATTATTTCTTCTATTATTTTATAATTTTTTAGGAGGCCCATTTTAGACCTCAAAAATCCCCTAATGCAACTTCGCCACTTAAGGACAAATTTTGCTTGGAGTCTGCTACGGTACAAAATTATGTCGCAAATAAATATACAAAAGAGGAGCTAAAACTTTGTTTTTTAGGCCCTCAACAGCTTGATTGCGTGCTTAAAATGCTCCATTGAGGGTTTTAAAAACCCTTGATTGAGCACTTAACGTGGTTAAATGGGGCTCGATCGAGCTATCATAATAATGTGAAAAAAAAGAAAAGAAAAAAGGAAGCCTCTCAATACTTGTCTTTAGGCGAATTATAAAATTTATTTATTCCAAAAACATGTTTTTATAAATATTCAAATATATTCCAAACTATAATTTTTCTTAATTATAAATCCAAATTTTATTCTATTTTACCAAGAAAATAACTATAAAATATATAGTTAACTTTTTATAACAAATTTTAACTTTGCTTTTTCAATTTTGAAATTCTTAAAAATTATTTTTTTTCCAACTGTGGTTCACGGCCCCTGAATGTTTGCTACACCACAACTAATAATCTCGGTAGACCCACCTGAAGGGATCTACCTGCTGTCTTATCTGGTTAGGTTCTAACCCCAAGGGCGTCGAGGAAATTTGACCCTATGACCTTCGAATTGGCAAGGTACATAGAAACGTTAATTTGATAAATTGAGCTATCCCTTGGGGCTAAATTCTTAAAAATGATAATTTGTTTATTGTTTTGATTTTAAATATAACATATTTTTATAATTAATCATTTTATAATTTTTTTGTGTAGAATTTTTCAATAAAAATAAAACAAATTATAATAAAGAAATAAAAAAATACAACAAACTAAACTAAACTAAATTTTATAATATTATTATTATTTTAAAAATAACTTCATACACACATTAAAATTTAGATTACTCACATTCAAATTAGTTAAATAATATTTTAAAATTTATGATTTTCGTATGTTTTTATTATTTTAAAATTATATCTTGCAAAACTAAGTGAGGAGTAAAAATTTCTATATATACTTCACACTTGTGCACACTGAGGAAAGAATTGAGTGGAATCACATTTTACAGGTTGAGAGAGATTTATAACCACAGATACCATTGCATCCATTTCAACTATATTAATTATAACTTAAAACTACTACAACTATATAATTATCACTGCACATTTCTTTTCCTTAATATCCATATATATATATATATATATATATATGTATGTATGTATGTATGTATGTATGTATGTATGTATGTATGTATGTATGATTATGACCAAGGGAATCATGTTTATTAACTCTTCAGTGAATTTTATAAAATGCACATTTCTAGCAATGTCAAATTCGTATTTTTGAGTTACACTTATTCATATAAAAAATTATAATATTTATTAAAATTGAATTGATAATTGTTCTTATGTTTAATAAATTTATTATTTAAATTATGTTTAGAATAAATTTATTATTTAAATTATAACATTGAAAATTTAAATCATATTAAAAATGAATTTTTAAGTTACCAAATTATAAATAAGAGAATATTACAATTTCAACTGCAAGTGGGATAGAATCATTTTTCAAATCTATACACCAAAACACTAGAAATGTAAAGCGAAATTAATCCACACCATTGTTAATTACCTATTCAAACGTAATTAGTAATTAAATTTATTTTTTTTAACTATAAAATACTTACAATTTTAAAGTTTGCATATTATTATTTATATTTACATAAAATTTAAAATTTTGAGCTTTAGGGCTAGATCGATCCATAAAGATCAATCGATATCCTAACATGGGGTTACAATGAAGCATGATCAAGAGTTATTTTTAATGCTCCATCGAGATTTTTTTTTAGCGCTCAAGGAACTCAATCGAGCACTTAAAAATGACTCGATCGAGCGCTTAAAATGCTCAATTGAGCCATCTTTTCTTCACCTAAATGTGCCCTCTCTTTCCAAAAGTGTAATGGAGCTTCATGCTTTGACTTGTATGTTGTAGTTTGTTTCACCTTAGGATAAGGAATGACATGTCCACCGACTGCCCAGGTAATTTAGATGAACCTCATGGAAGCCCCCATTTACAAATATTAATTTTTTTCTTACCTCTATTGCTTAATAATGTCTATTATTTATCAGTACAGAAAATTTGAGATCTAAAATGGGCCTCCTAAGGGAATTATAAAATAATAGTGGAAATAATAAAATAAGATTAGATTACATCATCAAATTTTAGAGGGAAAAAATAGAAACTATTTTTTTCAACTTGTATTTTCATCTTATCTCCCTATGGGTTTACTCAAATTTCAGGCAGTAACACTCATTGGATGTAGAATTTGGTTCCTCATCCAAGGAGTAGCCATGTTTCATACATTTGATGGATCTTGCTACACGAAAAATGAGAAATACATGAAAAACGTTATTGCAATAATGTTTTTTCATGCATTTCTCATTTTTCGTGTATTAGAGTCCATCAAAAGTATGCAACATGGGTACTCCTTGGATGAGGAATTAGATTTTGCATCCAATGAGTACCCCCGCTTGAAATTTGGGTAAAACTTTAGGGAGATAAGTTGAAAATATGAGTTAAAAAAGTAGTTTAATTATTTTATTATTTTTTAATATTTTTACTTTTTTACTCCAAAAATGGTGAATCATCCCCCATGGTTGACATCATAATCTTGAATCATATCGGTTCTTAAAAAAATTATTTTGGTTGTACATTTTTCTTAGGATACCCATTTTAGACCTCAAAATTCCCCTACTGATTATGGTTTAAAGTGGTTTACTAACAAGCTTCATTACCACTATGTCCTCACCGAGATCTTCTCCACAACAAAGAGATCTGAGATATATAATAGAGCTACACTTAGATTCATCGAGAAAGTGATATTCTCTATTAAGGTCTTGACTGTAGTTATATTGAGATCATTATTACATATGTTATGACTGCTTCGGAAATAAGATAGAGTGTTAGTTCAGAATATTTATCTTCACACATGACGAGATAGTGAGGCTTCTTCACTGTGTTAGTAGGCCAAGATTGTGACCATTATTGAGACCTTCATTACTACTGCTTTACTAAGATAATGGTTGATATCCTTGTACTGAGATTATTATTGCAGATATGCTGAGATTTCCATCAGTGAGGCGTATTAGACTACAATTTTCTTCACTATAATTGCCTACAAAATTTCAGAGGCATCCGAGAACCTTCATGCACCCATCCATAGTTGTGCCATCCGAGATCCTACGCCTCTTGTACCCATTTGAATTTTACCCTGTGACAAACCCAAAAATCTTAGACAAGTCCGAGTTCTGTGTCTCTGTTTTATGGATACCCTAGCTTGGTATATATAGTGGTTTCATCCCCATATTTAGCCAACCTATCAGTGTAAATAGATGTGTCTCTATTTGTAAGTCGACATGACTTTTATTTAGTTCATTTGCTGGCCAACTTCCTCCAGAGGATTGTCCTTGTCTTTGAGGGTTGTTCTAGATATTCAGTTTGAGCCATATACATTACACATAGGCTCAAGAAGAACTCTTCAATTTTCTTTTGACTCTTTGAATTTCCTAGACCTATGGAATGAGCAAGAAACTCATTCATATAATTTATAAAAATAATAATTATTTTTCCTTGACAAGTAAAAAGATCAAAATTACATTGAGAAATACCGAACCTAGTTACCCTTTTCTTCAACACTCCCTCTTAACTGGGGAGGTATTTACAATAGTACTTGGTTATTATCATTCTGAAGAATTTCTCACAAGAAGAATCGGATTGGTAATCCCATGTGTATATCATCATATTAATCAACATTTTCATAGTGTAAGGCCTTGACTAAAAACTGCCTCTCTCCATGAGACCATGAACTACAATGCTGGCAAGACCAATGATTTATAGATACCTTCATCAATGTCTCTCAAGGTACATACCCACTTGGGTGTTCGCTAAGTATGACCTTCTAGGAATATTTTTATCTTGGGTTCCTAGCCCTCAAAGAATATCAGTCCTCTTGCGTACTCTTATCTTGGATGCCCTACATATCCTCAAAGAGTATCAGATGCTAGATGATTACCTAATCCTCCCAATCTTTCTTCCCAAGTGAAGACAAGAATGTTGCATCTATCATGCTTTTACATTTCCATTCATGGCCTTCATCTAGACTTATGGGTATTAATCCTGGTCTAGTGCATGACACATGAAATGGAAAAACACAATTGTCACTCCTTTGTAATCAGGGGTGATATAATTCAAACTCCCTCTTGATTGGGGACCTGTTGGAGATCCCTCTTAGCTAGGGACTCTTTTATACATCAACAGCTTCTTCTTCATGGGCTCTTCAACTTCTTGATCAACTTCTCTCCTTGATGTCATGAAATTTAGTTGAGCTTCTTCCTTGTAGGGAAACAACCATCGATCACTTTCCTTCTTGTTCCGTCATGTCATTGCTTTCTTCATGGAAAGTGGCCTTGTTGGCATACATATGGAACTTTCTTCATATGGCTACTTCTTTTCTCTCCATGTTTCTTTCAGGAGTTTCCATCCATCAAATGAATGTTGGTTGTACTTGTACTTACAAGTCTTGTTCTAGTAGCCCTACATGAACTCATCTAGATATTATTCAAGAAATCAAAACATCATATTAAATTAAATCATACATTACGAGATGGCTCTTCATCATGACATCTTCGTGTAGGTATCAACATCCTTTACACTTATTGACATATCTCCCAAAGATATCCATTGTCAAGGGTCTTCATCTTTTTCAGACTTTCATCAGAGTCTTTATATCTTTCTAGGATATTTCCTAGTCAAATCTTCTTGGTCTTTTGGATGTTGATTTCCTTCATCATGGTTTCATATCTCATGATCTCTTCCTTCCTTACACATTCCATTTCATAGAGATTTTAATCAAATTTTCTTAGTCAACTACCTTATACTTCATGTGAGGACATATTATGTTAATTTCATCTAGTGTGACTTATGCCTTCTTGCATTCTTTCAGAGGAGAAGATCAATTTTCTCTTGATCATTCTTCTCAAGATAGAAGTAATGATCCATTGTTACCAGCAACCATATGACATGAAATTATAATATTAAATACAATCATACATACCTCATTAGTACCTTTAGGTCATCTAGTCCTTTTACAACAGCTTCCTTAATTGAAGAGATCTCCAATCCCTTGATCTTCTTCATGTCATCACACCATTATCCCATGAATTCCATAAGTTGGATTTTTTGATGAAACACGTGCTTCCTCTCTAGATTAGTAATCCTCCAATGACGATTCCATCAGAGAACGTTGAGGATCTTGCATATCCCCATCTGGAAAATGTTTCTTGATGTATGATGAGCCTTGTCATTGATGCCATCTTTCTTTCCTTTAATGTTTAATGAGATTCCCAAGAGTTATATCCTTCATGTTTGACTGCCATGGATTTTTTCCTTTTTGTCCTTCATGATTCCCATGGTGATGTCACGAGCTCTTTCTTCTAATGCTTTCATGATGTCGTGATGCATCTTATTATCATTGTCATATCTTATAACACAAGATATATGAGCTTATGATATGATCCTTTTGTGAGGTATAGTATCTTACTCATAGGAGAGATTTGATACTCCTTCTTTCCTTGGCCCTTTTCTTTAGCTTCCTCCATCTTTCAGTGATATGAGCTTCCAAAATATTTCTATAGCATTGAATCTTAACTATACTTATTTTTGTCTTTGCTTGAGGACCAACCTTTCCTTTCCTTCTTGCACATGGTTGAATTCTTTTATCTTTTAATACTATATACTGCAACTTGTCTTTTTCTATCTAGCATAGAGACCACAAATTTTCGAGTGAGGTAACCTTCTTTGTTCATTGATATTTGTTACCTTGCTCATTAATGATGACTACCTTCTTATCATATTTCCTAGATCTTCATGAAGTTATTCCTTAATTCTTTGATACCTTTACTACTGTGTAGGTCTAAGTGACCTTCTTTACTTTAATTTCCGCGAGTATATCTAGCATTTCATATATCTCTCTTTATGTCTCCTCTTTTTCTATTTAGGTATGAGAGGAATTTTGAGTGATATCATATGAATCCTATGAATATCTTGATGGATTCAAAAAATGCTTGAACTTCATAGAAATTTTCATAGATATCAATGATTTCTCTTTTCTATGAGGATTATGACAATCCTCCTTATTTTATGCAAGGACTTTCGATTATCCAACCGATCTATAAATCCCCTTGCAATCATGAAATAATTTAACCAAATCTGATTATAAAATTGAAAGATACTTACTTGGTGTGTGAAGAGGAGATCTTCACCTTGATGCTTCTTTTCCTTGAGCTTGCCATCATTTGTATCCTTTCATCACTTCCTTGGAGACCTTCTAGCACCATGACATTAGTAGTATTGACATCATCGAGACTGCTTCACAACCTTCCCAATTAATTTTTAAGATACTTTTGACTTCAACATATTATTGACATGTTAGTGATACTATGTTCTGATCTGAGCACCATGTTATTGAGATCATAATCTGATCAAGTGCTCAGTATTTAGCTCAAAAATCAAAGTTCTTAGGTTCACTCAAAACCTGAATGACCGCATCCGTCTCGGCGATACGATCCCAACACAACTCGCTTCACTCAAAACAGAGCTCGTATGAAGAAGATATCGCGTTCTGTTCACTTTCCCAAACATAATAAATTTTGCAAAAGTAGTACAACCACTGCACAGTCAGCAGTCCATACAACTGACGTGGCAGGTGACTGGACAGGTCAAAGGGATGGTCAATTTCCAATAAGGAATCACCAAGTGGTGAGTTGTGGTTGGTATGTAGGGTTGATGAATTGGCGTTTTCTTATTGGTGGAGAATGGGCCAATGAAGAGGGGACATATGGCAAGCCCGGAGGCCACCACATGTTCCTCCCCAAAGGACCGGACATATTAGCATGCTTAGAAACATTTAAGGGAAAGTTGGCAGAGTCGAACCCGCAACCTCGTCCGCATAGGCCTGGAGCAATACCACTACACCACCACTTTGTGACTTAACCTATAACGGGTTCATGTTCTATTTAAAGTTTTAAACATTTCAGTTTGGGGGGAGGAGAGGGCCAGCCCCCTCCCATGTGACCATTACCACAAAACCATAGGCTATGTAAACCATAACTGTTGACATTACTGCCATCATGTGTCCACTATTGCATAACCGTCGGCTAACGGTTAGCACAACCGCACGAATTAAGCTCTAATTGCAAGTTTAACATTAACTGCGCTTAACATTTAATTAAACTATAGTTAAGATGGCGGAATTTATGGCAGTCCCCCAAATTCGACACTAACTCCAATTTTAGCAGAGTTAACTGGAGTTCCTCCAGTTTTAGTGGAGAATTCAAAGGAGAAATTGATTTTTCCACAACTTTTGTAAAATTCGACCAAATTGGGATCAGGAAAAGGCATTCCTAGATTATTTTGATGTTCTAAGCACATTGAATCAGGTTTCAGGAGAAGTAGAGCATTGTAAATAACACTTTTTCCATTTTGAGCTAATACAGAAGCCTAAGCCATGGAAGCTGGACCAAGGAGATATAGTCCAGGAGGGGTGAACTCCTTCATCAAAACACTAATTTAAGTGTTCATTTTGATGGTTTGTTGTACATTTGTTTGTTTTTGTTCAACATTTTACTTTCATGCTATTTTTCTCATGAATTTGACATAAAAATTGACATAAATTTACTTGTTCATTCACAAACACCATAAAGGAAACTTATGCATATGAAGCGAATGATAAGAAGTTGTTTTTAACTTTGAAGTTGAAATTAGCACAACAAAACCAATATTCAACAACAGATCAAGTTGGTGTCAAAGAAAAGGTTATTTTCTTGATTGCTTGAGTTTTGTGCAAGTAAGGTTTTAATGGTTGCAAATTTGTGATCCTTACAAGCTTAAAGTTGCAGAGAGGAGAAGGGAAAATATTGGTTGCAAATCCTAAGGTAATTACCAGAAGAAGGAGAGCCACAAGGCCACAATCTCCACCCAAAGTTTCAATCCCAGTTGCACTTGAAGGACCTCAAGTTTTACTTTCAATTGAGATTGAGGAGGTACAAGCAGTACCGGAAGCTGAGCTTGAATCCAAATCCATCATGTCTGGAGTAGGAGAAACTAAAGATCTTTCAGAAGAGGAAGCATTCAAGAAAGATTTCTATGACTTAACTAACATGATTAGATTCCTCTATGAAGAGAGGAATACTAGAATGGCTGGAGAGAGTTCTAAGTCCCCACATGGAGAGGGAATCTCAGGAGATAAAAAGGACGAAGATAAGGATTCAAAGAGTAATGGAGGAAAGACTCCTCCATCTCCACCATCTTCATCGTCTTCCTCATCATCTTCATCATCAAAAACATCATCATCTTCCACTTCCACCACAAAAATTGTTCATACTCATTCAAAAATCCCAAGAGAAAATACTCCCTTACTCAAATTGGAAATTAAGTTTGAACTTCCCATGTACAATGGTGAGGTGAATGTAGAAAAGTTAGACAATTGAATTCGAAAATTGGAGGTTTATTGTAGAATTCGGAACCTTCAAGAAGATGATATAAAAATCTAGTTGGCTTCATTCAGGCTAGAAGGAGCAACACTAGTTTGGTGGGAAGAAAAGACTCAAGAAGAAAGGTGAATTCATGGTAAGATACCCATTTCTTGGGTTGAATTTGTTTCTTCAATTAAAAGGAAGTTTTATCCTTTAACCTATAAGAAAAAATCCATTATGAGTTGGAAAATTTTAGGCAACTCAAGGGCCAAATAGTTCAAGACTATACCTAGGAGTTTAGGAAGAGGGCTTTGTTGTTAGGAATAAACTTGAATTCCCAAGATACGTTGTTGAAATATATTGGGGGTTTACATTCCTACTTAAAGCACACTATCCTTATGTTCAATTCAAACAACTTAGATGAGGTATGTGTGAAAGCCACGCACCTTGAAGAAGAGGAAAGAACATTAAGGAAAAGGGTAGTAATAAGAATCCATTCAAGGGTAAAGAGAAAGAGAAGGGTGGAAAATGGAAAGGAAAGAAAAATGCAAGTGTGAAGAAAGAAGGGGAGAAAACTATATGGCAACATTGTTCCAAAGAGGGGCATAATGAAACCCATTGTTGGAAATTACATCCTGAACTAAGGCCTAAGAAACCAAACAATAAGGGTAAACAAAAGACGACAACTACCACACAACTTGATCTTGGATCCAATTTTGGTGATGAGACCATGATTTCAGCCATGGTCACAAAAGGAAAATAAGATATTGCAACACTAGTTCCTCACATAGTCACAAAAACACTCCAAATGAAGAATCAATGATAGAGTTTTTCCATGTAAGGGTAATTTCAAATCATCCAAAGATTGATGCATTATTTGATATTGGGTCACAATAAAACTTAATTTCAGAAGACTTGGTCAAAAATCTTAACCTTGAAACTATACCTCATCATAAGCCATATCCCTTGGGTTGGATAGTCAATAATGCAAATTTACAGGTTACAAGTAAATGCTTATTTAGGTTTGCCATTACAGAAAAATTCATTGATGAAGTTGAGTTAGATGTAGTTCCTCTTGACATCTAAGGAATGATTTTGGGAAGCCCATATTTTTATGATAGGAAAGCGGTATTTTATCATCATGAGAACAAATACCAATTTCTTAAGGATGGATTGGAGTACATTGTGAGAGCACATCAAAAAAAGTTAAACATTTCTTTGGTTAATGCAGGGTAGATGAAGAGACTAGTAAATGCAAGTAAAAATTTTGTGCTTCTCATGATCAAGAAAAAGAATGATATTGATTATGAATCTTTTGAAGGTTGTGATGATAATTTAAAATATTATTTGTTTTATGTGGTAAGAAATCATGGTGAGATGTTTTAGGAACCAAAGGGGTTACATCCCAAGAGGGGAATTAAGCACGAGATATAGTTGCAGCAGGTTGTTCCACTTCCAAACGTTGGCATGTATCGCATGTCGATCATGGAGAGCATGGAAATCAAGAAACAAATTCACGAATTTCTGAACAAAGGTATCATACACCCATCTACTTCGCCATGTGGTTCACCCATTGTCTTGGTGCCAAGTAAGGATGGGACTTGGCACATGTGTGTGGATTTTTATGCATTGAATAAAATAATGTTAAAGAATCATTAAACACTTCCAAGAATTGATTATTTGCTTGATCAATTGAGGTATGCAAATTATTTCACTAAGTTAGACTTATGAAGTGGTTATCATCAAGTTAGAATAGCTAAAGATGAAATTTGAAAAACCGCATTTAAAACTAAACAAGGATTTTTTGAGTGGCTTGTTATGCCTTTTGGTCTTACAAATGCTCCAACTACTTTCATGAGAGTTATGAATGATGTATTGAGACCATTTCTAGATGATTTTGTCACTGTTTACTTAGATGATATTCTCATATTCAACAAATCTAGAGATGAACATGTCACGCATGTGAACAAAGTACTTGATGTCTTGAGAAAATAATAGTTATTTTTAAAGATGTCAAAGTGTGAATTTGGAAAGACGTATTTAGTGTATTTGGGACACATTGTTCGAGGAGGTGAGATGAAGATAGACCCCTCTAAATTTGAGGTCATTTTGAATTGGACAAAGCCCAATACAATTACAGAGGTAAGAAGCTTTTTAGGGGCAACACAATATTGGAGGAAATTTATTGCTAATTTTTCTTCCATTGCAACACCACTACATGCATTGACTAGTGTCAAGAAAGTCTTCCATTGGGGAGATGTACAACAGAAAGCATTTGATGCTTTAAAACAAAAGATTAGTTCAGCACCGTATTGGCTCTTTCGGATCTTAGATAGCCATTTGAGATTCAAATGGATGCTAGTGATTATGCCATGGGAGTAGTTCTTATGCAGCATGGTAAGCCCATTTCATTTCATTCTAAAATTTTTAATGGTGTTGTGACTAACTATCCCACTTATGACAAAGAACTTTACGCATTGGTACAAAGTGTTAAAAAATGGAAACACTACTTGATGGGGAAAGAGACCATTATCCATACCGACCATCAACCATTGTAGTACTTACAGTCACAGTCAAAGTTGTAGCAATCATGACACTTCAGCTTGATGGGCTTTCTACAACATTTTCATTTGGTTATCAAATACAAAAAGGGAATCTACAATAAGGTAGATGATATGTTTTCTAGGCATATTGTAAATTCATCTATTATACTGAAGCACAATTTTGTTTTACATGAAAGTTACATTGAGCAATATGCATATGATAATGACTTTCAAGATGTGTACGCAAGCTTGAGGCAAGGAAACCAAATTGAAGAGTTAGATTACCATGTACATAACAATTTGTTGTATCACTTGGGCAAGTTATGTATTCCATAGGGAGAAAGAAACATTATCATAATGGAGGTGCACACTTGATTGATTGCTGGACACTTTGGTGTAGGCAAGACAGTAGCGAATCCCTAAAGGTATTGTTATTGGCCACGCATGTTTGATGATGTATCTTGTTTCATTAGAGGATGTTCTTTGTGTGCAACAAGTAAGCCTAGCAATCGGAAACTAGGATTGTACACTCCACTTCTGGTACCTTCACGTCCATGGGAGAGTATCTCAATCGATTTTGTAGGAGGTCTTCCATTGTTAAGGAAAGGTAATGATTACTTGTATGTAGTTGTAGAGAAGTTCAACAAAATGTGTATTTTAACACCATGTAGAAAGAAAATTACAATTGAACAAAGAACTCATCTTTTCTTCCAAAATAGTTGGGTTCATTTTGGTCTTCCTACTTCCATTGTAAGTGATCGAGATTCTCAATTTGTTGGGAATTTTTGGTTAAATTTGGGGGACATGATGGACACTAGGTTGAAGAAGACTACAACCTTTCATATGCAAATAGATGTAAAAGCCGAGGTGGTCAATAGGGCATTCATTCATCTTCTTAGAGGATATTGCAACAAACATCCCAAGTTGTGGGATGAACAATTGCATTACATACAACATGCATACAATAGGGCAAAGCATTCTTCCACAAACAAATCGTCATTTGAGGCATGTTTTGGGTACTTTCCAAGATCACCATTGGACTTCATCTTTGAGAAAGATTTCGCCATCGATGGTCATAGCGACATCAATAAGGTAAGGAAGTTCATTGGGAAATTCAATTGATACATCACATAGTGCAAGAACAACTTGAAAAGAGTCAGAGCAACTACAAGGCAAGGCATGACAAACACCATGTCAATCAAAAATTTAAAGTTGGAGACGAAGCTTGGTTATATATTATCAAAGAGAGAATCCATTGGGAAGGTAAAAAGCTTAAGCCAATCCATTATGGTCCTTTTAAAATTTTGGAAAAGATTGGTAACAATGCATTTAAACTACATTTTCCTCCTTATATGCAAATATACTCTGTTGTTAATGATACGAATTTGAGATTGTTTGAGCCTCCTTTGATTGATGATAAAGGAGAGCATGTTTAGCTGCCATCAATAGATGATTTATCGCCATAATATATTGATGAACTTCAACAAGATCTCATACTTGACAGAAGAACCAAAACTTCAAATAGAGGGAATGTCGAATACCTTCGATTGGGACTGAAGGGACAAAATCCTTCTCAGGTCAAATGGATGTAGATAGAGAAGGTGAGGAAGTTGTACCCTCACCTGCTGAACAATTGATAGTATATTTTTGGGTCCAAAAGGCTTCCAGTGGGGAGGAATGATCAGATGCTCGGTATTTAGCTCAAAAATAAAAGTGCTCAGAATCACTAAAAACTTGAACAACCACGTTCGACTCAGTGATACGATCCCAACACAACTCGTTTCACTCAAAACGAAGCTCATATGAGGAAGATATCGCGTTCTGTCCGCTTTGCCAAACAGAAGAAATTTTGCAAAAAAAATTACAGTCACTGCACAGTCAGCAGTCCATACTGTTGATGTCGAAAGTCATTGGGCAGGTCAAAGGGATGGTTAATGTCGAGTAAGGACTTGCCAAGTGGTGCATTATGGTTGGTCTGTAGGGTTGATGAATTGGCGGTTTCTTATTTGTGGAGAATGGGCCAATGAAGAGGGGACATGTGGCAAGCCCAGAGGCTGCCACATGTCCCTCCCTAAAGCACTGGACATATCAGCATGGTTAGAAAAATTTATGGGTAGGTCAGCAGAGTCGAACCCGTAACCTCGCCCACATAGACCTGGAGCATTACCACTACACCACCACTTTGTGACTTAACCTATAACGGTTTCACATTCTATTTAAAGTTTTAAACATTGTGGTTTGGGGGGAAGAGAGGGCTAGCCCCGTGGGTCAGACCCCTCCCATGTGACCATTGCCACAGAACTGGAGGCTACGTAAACCATAATTGTTCACATTACCATGATGTGTCCACTATTGTGTAACCACCGGCTAACGGTTAGCACAACCGCGCGGATTAAGTGCTAATTTCAGGTTTAACGTTAATTAAACTGTTCTTAACATTTAATTAAACTACATTTAATCTAGCGGAATTTCTAGTGGTCCCCCAAATTTGTCACTAACTACAATTTTAGCGGAGTTAACTGGAGTTCCTCCAGTTTTAGTGCAAAATTCCTAGGAGAAATTGATTTTTCCATAACTTTTGCAAAATTCGACCAAATTGGGATTAGGAAAACGCATTCCTAGATGATTTTTTTTTTTTTTTTTTTCATGAGAAGTAGAGCATTGTAAACAACATTTTTTTCCATTTTGAGCTAATAAAGATGCCCAAGCCATGGAATCTGGACCAAGGATATGAGGGGTGAACTCCATTAAAACACTATGTGAAGTGTTCATTTTGATGGTTTGTTGTACATTTGTTTGCTGTTGTTCAGCACTTTACTTTCATGCTATTTTTCTCATGAATTTGACATAAAACTTGACATAAATTTACCGGTTGATTCACAAACACCATAAAGGAAACCTATGCATATGAAGCAAATGATAAGAAATTGTTTTTAATTTGAAGTTGAAATTAGCACAACAAAACTAACATCAACAAGATCATAATCATAGAAATAATTCGAGACTGTGACAAGTATATTGATATGGCACTGCAAAGTGATATCTATGTGCATTGTGTAGAGAGGGAATGTGTTGAGAACCCAAACTTGTCAATGAATAACATAACTAAATTGTGGGTGGCATTGTATATATAGAATATCTCATTACCGAAACTGCCTTGATGTAATAACTATACTAAGGCAGTGATGTAATCATGGATTGTGAGAAGTATTCCTTGGATTACTTGTACAATATATATATATATATATATATATATATATATATATATATATATATATATATATACCTGAGACTATATTTTATGGCATGGAGAAAGTTCAGTGATCAAGAAGTGAGGATCACTGATATACTCCATCAAACTGAGCATGAGTTTAGTGCATGACTGTAATTAATGAAGTTGATACTCCATGATTGTTGTAGACCTGCTTCTTGTATACTTGCTCCTTTAATACTTTTAACCTGGTTTGATGTCATTGAAGACAGATCCTTGTATGTCTCTTTTTCTGTGCCTCATTTTACTTCAACACCTTAGCTCTGGTACCATGTTGAAGAATTTAGGGAAAATGTAGTTAATATGATTCTTCTTAGCATGATAACTATTTGTGAGGTATTTTAACTTTTTCTTATTAACACAATATTCTCTTGATATCATTACTGTGTGTATTTCTTACTTCACCAAACAATTACCAAAATACAAGAGACAAGAACACAAGATGTTGGCTTTCTTCCATGGCCAAAAACTCTCCCTCTTGGAGAGGAAAACCCACACAACATTCTTCTTATAGAGATTCCAGTTGATGAATACCAAGACCATAACTCTTGACCTATCATGCCTCTCCAAGACCAATACAACAATCCTCTTCTTTGTCACTGCCGAGATCATCATCACTACTAGTTCATCATTGATCCATCTTGACTGAGACCATTGCTACACACTGAGATCATCTCTACCACCATTACTATTGCACCTTGTTGCACTACCACAAAGATCTTCATTATTGTTGTGTCGATCTTCTCCACAATAAAGAGATCTAAGATATATAGTAGAGCTACACTTAGATTCACCGAGACAATGACATTCTCTATTATGGTCTTGATTGTAGTTATACTGAGATAATTATTACATATGTTATGACTTCTTCTGGACTAAGAAAGAGTGTTACTTCAGAATCTTTCTCTTGACACATGCTAAGATAGTGAGGCTGCTTCACTGTGTTAGTAGGCCAAGACTGTGACCATTATTTAGACCTTCATTACTACGACTTTATTGAGATAATGACTGCTATCCTTGTACCGAGATTATGATTGCAGGTATGCTAAGATTGCCATCACTGAGGAGTATTAGACTGCAATTTTTATCACTGTAATTGCCTATGAAATTTCATATGCATTAGAGAAACCTCGTATACCCATCCAAAGTTGTGCCATCCGAGATCTTCCACCTCCTGTACCCATCCAAATTTTTAACCCGTAATAGACCCAAAAATCTCAGATAAGTCTGAGTTTTGTGTCTCTATTTTGCGGATACCCTAGCTAGGTATATATATGTGGTTTCGTCCCCATGTTTAGCCAAACTATCAGTGTGAACATATCTGTCTCTATTTGCAAGCCGACATGACTTTTATTTAGTTCATTTGTTGGCCAACTTCATCCAAGTGATTGTGCTTGTCTCGGAGGGTTGTTCTAGACATTCTGTTTGATCCATATACATTACACATAGGCTCAAGAAGATTTCTTCAGTTTTCTTTTGACTCTTTGACTTTCCTAGACCTATTGAATGAGCAATAAACTCATTCATATAATTTATAAAATTAATAATTCTTTTTCTTGACATGTACAAAGATCAAAATTACAATGACAAATACCGGACCTAGTTACCCTTTTCTTCAACACCGCCAAGCTCAGAATTCTTGCCTCATCTCATCCATGAGTATCTTGGAGAATAACAACATGCTCATATTTTCCTAGTATTACTTAATGTTTTTCTTCCCAACATATTTTTCTATGTACGTCCCGCCTTTAATGTCTGCATCATTTTTTCTTTACCTAGGATTTTTCTTTCAATTAGGAAAAACTATTTCCTTTCCCCCCTTAAGCATGCATTTTTCTCCCACTGTACTTTTCTCTACTTTTACTCAACTTAACATTTCTCTCCAGCTAAATTTATTCCTCCACTCAGCATAATATTTCTATCCAATGATGTTGTTCCCTTTAGTGGCAACATTTCTCCTAGGATTTTTAGGAGAAATATTTGGGAAGTTCCACCATGTGGACTTAACCAACTAACAGTTCCTAATATAGCAAGAAGTCCATATTCCTCATGTGCTCTTTCCAATAAAATTTCCCAAAAGAAAACATTTATTCATTATAAAATTATTTACATAATTAATCCACTTAAATCATGGCCCCGCAACCATTAGGTTCAAACAATATTCATAAATAGTTATAAATAATAATGTCTCCAAAACGCACCTGCGCCATGGGTATCATAAACATTTGCTAATTTAATATTTATAAATATCCAATTCAACTCTTTTGAAATTAAAAACACTAATTTACTACATTAATAAATATATTAAAAATTTCATAAACAAATATGTGACAACATATCTTGTATTATCATATCAACCATTTTTTATTTAAATGTATTTGCAATTTCAAATTTTCAAACTCATCTATTTTATAAAATATTCATTATATATATAGAGAGAGAAATTTGGTGATAGAATTGCAAACTCAAGAAGTTTTAATCTAAATCAAGAGACACAATTCTACTCTACTGATCTGTAGAATTCAATTCATAATTTAGAACAACGATCTGAGACATGCAATAAGAAATAACACACATGCACAATATTTGTTCTAGAGGAACCCAACTGGGAAAAATCCCTCAAGCCTCTTTGCATTAATTAGATGAATAAAGATGTATTAAAATTGCTTGCCTGCTCTGAGCTCAAACTACAAGTAAGTAACCTATCTCTATGCTAAATGAGAAGCTCTGAACTAGACTTAGTGAATTTTTACCTCAGCATGAGCCCCCATTTCCTCGCGTAATTCCTAGAGAATTAGCTCCTATTTTTTAGGAGTTTTCCTCCAATTTATTGTGCAATTCCAAACGTTTGATCATATGCCTACATACAACGTCTGCACATTCAAACACATTTACAATTGCTTGTTACACTGCCTTGGAATCTCCACCATAGTTGGGTACTCAAATTCTCCACTAGTTATTTTGGTTCATTGACCAGTTCATTGGATAATCAGTTAGTTAGACTCCTATCCCATTGCACAAATGACCTTCCACTAGTTCCTCCAACTGTTAGAACTAGTTTAACTAAACTCAACTGGATATAACTAAACTAGATTACTAATATTTAGCAATCACACATGCTTAACTAAACTCTAAGCCCTCTAACTCGAATTTACTGAGCCAACTTAGTGACAAGAGCCATGTCACACAAGTTAACTGCATCCAGGTTGTCTCCTATGTGGAAATTTGATTTTTTTTTTTTTTAATTTAACTAAAGCAAAATCAAACTGAGACTTTCTTGCTGCATTTTTCAATTATATATATATATATATATATATATATATCTATATATATATATATATATATTTATCTATATATATATATATATATATATATATATATATATATATATATATATTTTTATGAATTTAGTTATAAATTTTATCCATGGTATAAATTTATTGATATTTATAAATTATTTATTAAAATAATAATAAAATAAACATTTTTTTATCTACCTAACCATGGTCTTAATTACTCTCATTATCAATACCGAAGTTAAAAGGAAACATTCAAAGTATTGAACATCTATTGAATCAATGCCATTTTTTAAATATCAAAATAAACAATTTTTATATATTTTATTTTTATGAAAAAATTTATGGGAAAAAAACTAATAATTAAAAGTAATTTAAATTATATATAGATTTTTAATAATGATGTAATTTTCAAAAATATTAATAAAAAATATATATATTTTCAAGATATTATTTTGATTAATAAGAATGGAATATATATGTAATTTCAAGATAAATAAAAGAGAGATAATTGAAGAGTGAGTTTGTGTATATTTCTTTAATGTAGTGGGGAAATTTATCATAGCTCATGACAATTATTATTAAATTTAATATAATTTTTGAAATCAATAAGATCACAAAGTATCATTATTTTAAATAAATTAAGAGATCATTCATAATAGAGAATTTAGTAAAACGAAATTGATTAAACTAAAACATAAAATAATTTGGATAATAAATAATAAATAATGAGTGAAAATTATCAAATATACAAAAGTATCCATTTTAATATATAAACCTATGCAAAATAAAAATTTATATAAATTTTAAGCATTCTTTGATATCATTGAGTATGTTATACATTATTTATTCACCATTTTAATATATAAACCTATGCAAAATAAAAATTTATATAAATTTTAAGCATTCTTTGATATCATTGAGTATGTTATACATTATTTTTTCACCATATAATAATATTTAGGTGAATTCATATGGAAGATGGAACTTTATCATTCTCTACATTTCACTATGCAGGGAGATGATATTCTCCATAAAAGCGTTATGGGATATTTAGGGTGCCATCCAATTCCTTGCTTTCTTCCAAATGACGAAGACAATAAAAACTCCCCCAAATTCAGTTATGACCCCTATTCCTAAACTTATTAATGGCATTTTCTCATCTATATAGTGCAACCATCTCACTTTAACATTGCTTTTTCTACCAACACATTCCTTTGTCATATTCTCTTTGGAGCTTCGCAAGGGAGAAACAAACAAGCACTTATTTTCTTTGGAGCTTGGCAAGGGAAGCCCACACAAGCAATTTGAAATGAACTTACAGTGAATGTGGAAAATTGTGTTCTTTTTGGGATTGAGCCACATAGATTATTAAATGAAAAAATAGCAATTGCCAACCTAGATATTTAATAGAGTCCTTGAGGTATCTATCCAGAAAAATTATTGTTTGCCAAGTCAAACTCCTCCAAAGTAGATATGGTACTAAGAGATGCAAGAATTTTCCCTTCCAGTTAGTTCCAAGATAAATTCAACAATCTCAACCAACCCAAACTTCCTATACTTACAGTTATTTCACCTGTTAAATTATTTTTAGACAAATCCAATATTGTATTTGTAAATAGGGATGTGACCACTGAGTGAGTTGTTTCGCAAATTGATGTGTTGCAACTTAATAAGACAATCAAACACTATTGGTAGGGTACCTGTGAACTTGTTAGAATAAAGGAACAAGGTCGATAGCTTAGTACAGCTGCTCAGGGTGGGAGTGATGCGGCCACTGAGAGAGTTGTATGACAAGTCCATCATTTCCAACTTTACTAGACGACCAAACACTGTTGGTATGGTATCTGTGAAGTAGTTAGAAGAAAGGAAGAGAGTCGATAGCTTAGTGTAGGTGCTAAGAGTGTGAGGGATGTGGCCACTCAAATTTACTAGAAAACCAAAATCTGTTGGTATTGACCAAGTATTTCGTTGTGTTGTCTGGGAATGTAGGGTGGATAAGAAAGTTGTGCTGCCAACATCAAGTATTTCAGGATGTTGGAGTGTAAAATAAATGAAAGAAATACAATATTAAAATAATGAATGTTGATGCAAAGTGCATACAAGTCGGTGGAGAAAGAATACATCACAATATTGAAATAATGGATGTTGATGCAAAGTGCATACAAGTCTGTGGAGAAAGAGTACATTTAGTCTTAATAATAAGTTCAGTGCACTTTGTCCATAAATTGGGAAAAAGTGAAAAACTTTAAAAATACATGTGGCTCGGAACAGGCAGACAAAGAAGGCTGTCACCTTAAGGTTTAAAGATTGACATGGTGAAATGGAGAGGGGGCAACAATCGGGAGAGAGTTCTATGAATGTACTAAAGGGATTTATAATGGGAATATATATATATATATATATGTGTGTGTGTGTGTGTGTGTGTGTGTGTGTGTATACGTATATATATGTATATGTAAGCATGCCTCGTTCATATCCATTTACATCTGATTTGTTCCATTTGCCTTACGGTTTATTGTTGGGTTTTATTTAAGAAATATGTTTTAGAGATTTATAAAAGTCATTAAAAATTATAGGGGTGAATCAATGTTTTTCAGATTAATCATATTATTAAGATTTGGTCAATGTTTTGAACCAATTAATGTGGTTCATCAGGAGGACAAGGTGAAAAAATCAGTCAAACTTCAAGAATAAATAGCATGGATGCATAGTTGCCCAGAATTAGCCGTTGAAAACTAGCATCGGCAATGATGTATCCATGCTATTTATTCTTGAAGATTGACTAATTTTTTCACCTTGTCCCAAGGATGAACCCCATTAATTAGTTTGAAACATTGACCAAATCTTAATAATGTGATTAATCTGAAAGACATTTATCTACAATATAGATCACAAAAGTCTTAGATCTATCATAAGGATAAATTAAAAAAAACAATAATACAAAAAGAATTGTAAACACTATGTTAGATTTATAAAAACTTTAGGGATGAAGGCTATATTAAAAACAAAATTGGTGGTATTGAGTAAAGATTTCATAATTTTGACTACCATATGTTTTTTTCTTTAAAATAATAGAAAAATTGCAATATAAAAAGGTAAGATAAGAGAAAAGGAAATGTCATTGTTATTATATAGTGATTAAATTTTAAAATATATATTAAAATTCAAGTGATATGTATCAATTAATTTGTATAATTTAAAATTATAAAAAATATTATATAATATTATAAAAGTCATGAAATATAATAGTGATAATCATATAAAAGGAATTCATTTTATTGATTAATAAAGAGAATTTTTTACTAGATTTTATAGAAATTTTGTTTATATTATATTAATGGATAAGTATTTCTGAGCATTGGGTTTTCTTGGAGCAATACCATACCATGTGCATTCATATTGGGGATATATATTTTGAAAAATGACATAATATATTGAGGGATATATAAGGGGTAAAAACTTTTATATTGGCGGGGTAAAAGGTTTTTATATAGGGGCATAAAAATAGAGCTCAAAACTTTAAATATAAAGGAGTATAAAAGACATTAATGGGAAAAACTGGATGCTTACAATATCTAGTGAAAGTAGGGGTTTTTTAAATTGGAAATGTGTATTCGGTTCATATTGGTAGAGAGTTAAATAACGTGATTTTTAGATGTATTTTCCAATATGTGGTCAAAGTAAGGGTATTGTTTAATATGCCACAAACGCATGTGATATGTTAGAGGTTCATTGAGAGAAACCCTTGTGTTCGTGGGTCCATATGGTTTTTTTGTTTAATCAAAGAGAGAGGAATGACAACATAGAGATAAAAAAATAGATAAAGAGGAATGACCTTATTCAAAGATGGAATTTGACAGGTAAATTTCCCATCATGGGGTGATTTTCCCGTCAAATATAGTTTAAAAAATAGCAAAAATGTCAAGATCCTTCCTTGAAATTATAAATACAAGTTACGGAGGTGTGAAAACCATCAGATTTGATGGGTGGGTCTATTTTGAAATTCCAACCCTCACCTTATTGACAATGTCTCCATATATGTGATGAAATGTATTTTTGTAATTATGGAGGATACTTGGCACTTTTGCAAAGATGGATTTGATCTTGCTTGTATTAAATCATGGTTAGGAAGTTCATCAGTAGACATGAAGAGTGTCTTCCTTCATGGTGATTTTGAAGAAGAGATTTACATGAAAAATGGGAGCCTCACTGAGGGAGTAATAGCATACCACGTGTGTTCATATTGAGGGAAATATTTTTAGGAAAAAATGACATAATATATTGAGCATATAAAGTGGGGTAAATGGGTTTTATATGAGCAGGTGTAAATAATGGAGCTCAAAGTTAATGGAAAAACATAAAGGGGTATAAAATATATTAATGAAAAATTGGATAGATACAATATCTAGTGAAATTATGAATTTTTTAAATTGGGAAGGTGTATTGGGTTCGTATTGGTAGGAGGTTAAATAATGTGATTTTTAGAGGTATTATCCAATATGTAGTCGAATTAAGGGTATTGTTCAGTATATGATGAACACACATGATATGTCAGAGGTTCACTGAATGAAGCCCTGTGACATAGAGTAGACATTGGGATTCTATCGAAAATATTCCATGGCGTGTAGGCTTAAAAAAAAAATTATGTTCTGAATTGGCCCCTTGGCCTTGTTATGTCAAGATGGATTCCTTCTTTATTTGGTGCATCTAATGTTTTTGTATGGAGCCAGATGGTTTTGTACATTGCAACTAAGGACCTCTAGAACAATAATGTATTTTTAAAATGCAATAATTTATGTGTGGGGCAGCCTAATATTCAAACATATGCTATGTATCTAAATAAAAGTTACATTCTCCTTTACCTTTATTTTTCATCATTTTACTTAACTGTTTATCATTACTATTAATTATTTCAGTATTTTTGAGAGTGGTTCCAACCTCATTGGATTTCATATAGAGAAAGTAGAATTTTAAAGTCCACTAAAAATTCAATACACTTAAGAAGTTTTAGGATCTAACAAGTGGGGTGATTGCAAGGTTTCCATTAGAGCATGTATGAGGGTATGAATCTAGAATTTAATCAATATCACAAAACCCTCTATGTATCTTGATGTTGGTGGCATTTATTTTCAAACTCCTCTCATGACCCTCGTAAAAATGTACCCATCGCTCAAAGAAAATCTCGATTTGACATGTTAAGTTTTTTCCATCTTATTTTAATGCTTGGAAGGTGATATTGATTATGAGGATTAAAATATATGCCATATTGTTTATGGTACGTTGGTATTTTTTGTAACATGATCTTTTGTGGACTCTACAGGCCATCTAGAGCCTTTTTGTTGATGTATTTTTAGTGCAGAGATAGATTGCACATAGTGTTATTTTAGTTATGTGCACCCTTACTACATATATGAGAAACTTTGCACTTTTGTGTATAATAATTTAGATTCATACAAGGCTCCTGGCCTGGATGGCTTCACTGCTGCCTTTTACAGGAACCACTGGGACATTATGAAAAAAGACTATGTTAGGATGGTCAAAAACATCTTTAAAAAAAATAAGATGGAAGAGAACACCAAAACCTCACATCTAGCGCTTATTCCAAAAGATCCCAACCCCCTCTCTTTTGAGCGTTTCAGACCTATCTCTCTTTGCAATGTCTCCTACAAAATAGTAACCAAAATCCTGGAAAATAGACTGAAAAAGCTCCTACCTTTCCTTATATCAGAAAACCAAGGTGGATTCGTCCCTAAGAGACAAATAACCGACAATGTAATTATGATCCAAGAAGCAATTCACAGCAACATCAATAGAAAGGAAAGAGGTATGATTATAAAATTGGATATGGCAAATGCCTTTGACAGGGTCAATCATCAATTCCTTACAGAGGTCCTCAGGAAGTTTGGAATTTCTAGCAAATTTATAAGCACCATTATGGAGTGCATCTCAAACCCCTGGACAACCCCTCTAATAAATGGCAGACCCAGTCGCTACTTCAGAAGCACAAGAGGATTGAGACAAGGCTGCCCCCTCTCTCCCTTCCTATACATCATCATGGCAGAAACCTTGAGCATCCATCTGGAAAATCTTCAAAAACAAAAGGAGATCACAGGGATCAGCATAGCGAGAGGGATAAAAGAAATCAATCATTCGCTCTTCGCAGATGACACCCTTTTAATAGGGGGAGCTTCAAGCTTAATGGCAAGAAGATTTAAAAGAACTTTGGACACCTTCCTGGCAGTCTCAGGGGGATTGCTAAACAACAGCAAATGCAAAATCTACACGTGGAATGTCCCCCTCCACATCATGCAAAGAATCTCCTTGATCATGGATATTTCAGTTCAAAGAAACTGGAGCCACTTCTCATATCTGGGTCTACCCCTAGCAAAAGAAACAGTCAAGTCTGAGATATGGATTAAGCAAATCGAAAAAATGAGAGGGCTCCTACAAAGTTGGGGGCTGTCCTGGCTAAATCTGGCGGGTAGAACCACCCTCATAAAGGCTCTCCTCTCAGCCCTTCCCATATATCAATATGCTATCACTCTGGCCCCTGCCAGCATCCACAAGCACATGGAGTTAATCATGAGAAGTTTCCTATGGCAGGGAGGGAAGCAAGACTCAAAAAAATTCAGCCTTGTCAGATGGGACCAAGTTACCCTCCCTTTCGAAAAAGGGGGCCTAGCAATCAAAATCCCAAGCCTTTCCAACAAAGCGATGGGATTCAAGTTGGTGTGGAGAATGCTAACGGGAAAAGGCTCTTGGTGGGTCGAGGCCATTAAAAGGAAATACCTCAATGGGCTGAACTCCAATGTCCTCACTGAAGTAATTGTGGAAAGGCCTTGCACTCCAGTTTGGAAACTTATTAAAAAAGTCCTCCCTCAAATCAAAAATCACATCTCTAAGTCGCCTGGGAATGGCAAAGAAATAAACATATGGATGGACAGAATCATGGGATCGGAGCCAAGAAATCTTCTACAGCAGTTCAGCTCTTTGAAATTATGGATGGAGGCCAAAAATTTGCAATCTTTATTTGACATTTCAATTTGGGAGCACAACACTTGGTTAACTTGGAAGGATCTCCATCTTCCAAATAATCTTAGAAAACAATGGGCAGACCTCAAGATCTCTCTGACGGGATCAGCTCCCCTAAACAAAGATGCTTGTGACAGTTTCATCTGGGATCCTAGCGGAGGAAATTTCACTGTAAAAGATGGGTACAAACTTCTACAGTCAAACCCCACCCTTGGCAACTGGAATCTTCGATCAGCTGTGTGGAACACTGAATGCCTTCCAAAGATAAAATTCTTCGCCTGGACCCTTCTCAAAGGAAAGATTCTCACGGCCGAGAACCTCAAAAAAAGAGGAATACATGGTCCCTCAATTTGCTACCTCTGTTGCGCTGAGGAGGAGAGTACTCAACACCTCTTCTTAGAATGCCCATTTGCACAAAACTGTTGGAAGCAAATTATCAGTCCGCTGAGAATAAGAGACACCTTCGATCAGCTCCCCACCCTCAACAGAAACTGGGAGAAATGCTACCCCCACACAAGAAAAGGCAAGGCAATCATCACCCGCTTGTGGAAATGCATTCCCTCAACTCTCAGCTGGCAAATTTGGCTTACCAGGAACAATTGCATCTTCAACAACCAGAAGCCTAATCCAACCCACACCCTGGCAAAAACCATGGGCCTTATCGCTGAAATGATAAGTGCCAACTCTGTCTCTCAGCCTGACCGCTCCAACTGGCAGAAGGAAGAGGAAGAGTGGTTTAACAAATTTTGCTTAATCTATGCCAAGAATAGCCAACCTCCTCCCACTACAGGCAAGAGGGGGGACAATTGGAAACTCAGGGGTTCTCAAGAAGCCATAGATCAATGGATGCAAGAACAAAATAAATTCACCCTACAGTTCGACAGTGCATCCAAAAATAATCCGGGGAAAGCAGGGGCAGGGGGACTAATTAAATATCAGAATGGCCAAACTCTTCTAACCTATGAATGGGGCCTGGGAAATATGATGAATAATATGGCGGAGGCCTATAGTCTACTTCTAGGCACCAACATTATGAAAAAACTGCAAGTCAAAAACCCAATTATAATCGGAGACTCGACAATAGTGATTGCTACAATGGATTCAGGGGGAGATTTCAAAAAGCAAGCTCTCAACAACATTAAGCATAGGATCATGGACAACTTGAACCAGCTTGGAGACACCACCTTCAAGCATGTCCTGAGGAACAACAACGTGGAGGCAGACTCTTTAGCCAATAGGGCTGTAAACAGATCAACTGGCCAGGTTCGTGAGAATGACCAAATCTATGATAAGCCAATCCCATAATCTGATTCGCCCTTCAGTAAAGTGTGGGAATCATGATTACATCAGTCATAGTAACATCCCTTCAGCCTCTCCTCACAAAACTGTCAATCAGTCTGCCGACTCCTTCCTCCCTGACAATATATCCATCCTCATCATGGTAGCTGCCAATGAAATCTACAGAGATATCAGGAACCGATACGGGACTATGGGAAGGTAGAGGTCTCGTGACAAGTTAGGCAACAGTCCTCTCAAGACTCAAATAGACTGCACAAGCAACCCAAGAAGCGACATCCCGGGCAGGAAAATCTCTGAACCGCCCGATCCAGAATCTGATGCTCAACCCCCTGAGCTATTATATATTCATCAGGAAGTCATTCTTATCCTCCGACCCAGAGCTCCAGTCTTCAGCTACCACAAGAGAAAAGGTTCGCATCCCAGTCGTGTTCCCCTCAGAAAGTCTCAGGTGGTTTTCAGTTCGACCCACAGTCAGTCTAGAGTGCGCTCAGTGTTCATCAACCGAAGAAGGCTCGCAATCTCTGCCAGACGGGGTAAAGTCAAAGATTTTTGTGCATCTCTAATTTATATCTCTAATAGTTTCTCTATTTTTTTGAAGCAGTTCTTCCCATCTTCGCCACTTCCTGCTTCCTAGATCTCCGCCTCTTCCTTTACCTGTCTCCTCCCTCCCATTATTCCTTGTGACGGAGGTCGCTCTTTCTGTCGATCCTCGTCCCTCTTCCAGTTCCACTCTTTTCATCATTTCCCGATCTGCCAGCCTGCTTTCTTCACACTCCCTCTCATCCCTTCACCCCTCTGCGCTAACCTTCATCTCTCCCTCTGTCCCAAGATCCACAAGTATTATCCAAGCACGTCAGAAATGGCTGAGAATCCTTTGGAACGCGTTATAACCAACAGCTCCTGCACTCTGTGCAAAGCCCATTGTTTCATGATCGCTCGATTTGTTAAACATTTCAACGATCTCAAGGAAGAATTCCAGGCAGACAGCAAATCCAAGAGAAAAAAGTTGGAGAAACAGAGAGCAGAGATTGAAGGTCTCAAAGAAAAGTGCAACCACCTGGAAGAAGCAATAAATCACATAAAAACAATGACCCAAAGTATGCAAGGAGAGACCTCGACAAAGATCAGTGAAAAAAGGAGCCTCAGATCGACGATTCAGTAAACCAGCATATGTAACTCTTCCTATGTTTTGTAAATTCTGCTTTCTTGTAGGCCAGTTTATACGACAATATAGTCGTTATCTCTTTCAATTCTCAAACTTCAAGTCTTCTGACTAGGATCAAGGGTCTGCGCACCCATTTTGGATCCTCTCTTCTTCGCTCCTTCCACCATATGTAACAGGACTTGCTCCCCTTTTGAAGTTTTTATAATACATCAGTAATCGACCTTGCTAAAAAAAAATAAAAAAATTAGATTCATATCTATGCACATAAATATCTATGTTTTTTTTCAAAATTTGTGTGTATGTGTGTATCAGTTAACCATTTTTTTGCCCGATTCTCATCCAATTTCTATCCCATTACCGATTCTAAAATCGATTAATTTGATTATTATATATATAAATATAATGATTTCCTTTACCTTACCTTTCATTATAATATAATTTCTATCGCCATATTTCATAGTTTACCTTTTAATTATTTTAATCATCAAATTATGAATATATAAATATAATGTTTTCCTTCATCTGTAGTATAATTTCTATCACCATATTTCATATGTAACTTCACATTTTAATTATTTTAATTCCAAACCTGATAAGTGATCAAATTTATGAACTTAAGTGTATTAGAAAATCGTAATAGTGGATGGCTCAATGATTCAATATGATTTTTATTAGTCCCTAAAGTATTACATAATTGTAGGAATGATTGCCTCAATCTATGTGATCTCGATTAGTCTATTGCAAAGTCATGCTGATTTTTTTTCATGGTTTGTATTAAATGTTATAAAATGTTATGAAAATTAAAATATTTATTTATTTTTGTTTTTATTGTGAAAGTGTTGATAAAAATTTATTGACCTGAACTCACACTATGTAGATCGCTATAATAGGACTTGACATGATATTGGTCATTCATAACTCATCCATGGTTTTATTGGTGATGAAGTGTGGTTATATAATCATATGATTGGTGATGAAGGGTGTTTATATACTTGTTAATGACTTCTTGGGTAATGAAAACATGTGTTCATGGATGGACAAGGGTTTGAAGAACACACATACAATTCCTCATTGCAAGTATAGATTGAACATTATCCCAGGACGTACGTTATGGTGACATGGCATTGCTTATATTGATTTTTGTGTAACTCATTGTTTATTTATTTACAACTGATGTATTTTAAATATATTATTCTTTGAATATTTTTCTAATTAGAATTTAGTTAATCATATATGTATGTGTAATAGGTATTTTTATGGGGTTTTTAAACATTTAAAAATATAATTTTAATAATATAAAAATAAATAAATTGTCTAAAAATTATATTCTAACTAATTATAAAATAAATTCAAAACTAATTTAATATTAAAAACACAAAATTTAAATTTGATATTAGATATCACAATAGAAAATAAAACATAACATTAAGTGGAAAAGTATGGATAAATTATATATACTATGTTTAGAGAGTTTTACGTCAATACATGTGTCTATTTTGAAATAGGGTTTCCAAAATTTTAATTTAATTATCAATAATTATTAGGTGGGTAGTAGGGATTTATCGTCCCATGAAATATTTTTAGTAATAGTCAAGATAAAGGGTTGAGATTTATCTCAAAGGTCGTTATGTTCCTTTTTCTTTTCAATTTAATTAAAAACATGTGATGCTCACAAGTGTCATTGAACTCGTGCTTCTAAGCCATAACCTTCATGAAAAAATCAACTTTTTATAACCAATATGTCTTATCCTTCTCTAGTTATATATAAATAACTTAACTTAAGCTGGAATGTAACATATATTCGATTCTAGAGTGATTACTTTTTATTGTTATTGAATATATTATTTATATCCCTTCACCTTCTCTAAAAGACTGGTGTAATCCCAAAAACATGTTGCATGATTTTAGGAGATTTCGGGACAAGTTTCATCAATCAATGGATTTGAACTTAGATGGTACTTTTTTTTCAAGTATAAGATGATATCTCATCTAGAGTATTGAATCACCATCACTTTTGTAAATTCAAATTTGGAAGTAATATAGCCTTTTCGATCAAGTTTATTGCTCAAAGTAACATTTTTATCTAGAGGGATTCACCTCATTGATTGATTATGGGTTTGGGCCTACTTCGGATTTGCAATGGAGTTAATCCCTTCTACCTAGTGATTAGATGGCTGCTAATTCAAGTTTTTCAAAGAGTTATGGTTTTATTTCTGTTGACTGGATAAATCGATCTTGCAGACAAGACTGATCTCCCTAGTATCAGAAGATAGTCTAGCAACAAACAAACAAACAAATCTATCTTTCTCTAGACATATGCGATTTATAAATAAATAGTATAAAGGTGTTAAGACCCTACCTTAGATCCAATGCTTGTCCATAGTATCCATCCTCCAATCGTTCGAAAGAGTTACCTTTGAGAACCTGCAATCACAAACAAACAAACATTAAATAGCACCTGCATAGAAAATATCGTAAATCATGTCTATTATGGTGATCAAGGAATCCATAAAATAAACCATGAATCAATAGCTTATTGAGAAAAAGAAACTTATTTGTATTAACTTTGAAGTAGAAGAACCTTACAACCTTTTCAGCCTTGATGTTGAACAAGCTCTTCCTGGGGTCCAAAATAGGAATTTCCTTTACTTTGATAAGCCTCGCACTCTTCCAAATGAGATCATAGAGGTATGTAATCTTTCCTCATAAAAACTCAACTAAGAAGACTAAGTTCCAATAGCATTTCACCTCAAAAATATTCAACATCTAACCTCCCTAGTAACCAGCCCAATGCTTCATTTTATAGTGCGGAGGTGGAGGTTACAGGTCCACCTATGAAGGGATAGAATCCTCCTTCAAAGGGATAAGCTCCTCACATCAAGGGGTTAGCTCCTTAAGGTATGGGATGCATGAACCTTAAGAGAGAAAACTTGCCACCTCACGATTCCTTCCAGAAGCTTCTAGAAATGACTGAAAGTGAGTTTTTTAGAATATACTCGCGCCCTTTTAACTTTTACAGGGGTCCGCACCCATAACACAGAGACAGAGTGGTTAGGTGCACAGGAGACATGACCATTAGGTGCGGGACCGCAGGTAATGCAAAGATAAAATGTGGAACTAGAGTTTTAGAGACTTTTGAGGGCTTTCTCTTATTTTCAAGGCTTGATATGAGGAACTGAGGCTTAAGACTTGCAAAGGAGGAAATTATGAGTTGTAATGGACTCACACAGATTGCAGAATGTCAAGGTGACAATTTTTAGTGCAACAGATTGCCCCCTAAGTGCGAAGTTTGTAATAGATGAAGATAGAGTCTGTCATTTATGAAGAGTGAAGTACTTTATCATTTCGAGGATCATCTTGTGGACACCCCAGTCGGAACCTGTAAAAACATTCAATGCAAAATATATATATGTGAACATATCATCGTTGAGGTAGGCATTCCAATACTCAGATCAAAACTGACTAAATTGTTCTGATACAGGAATGATTTTGTAATACATCAAGAGTATAGACATGTGTAGACACAGTATGGGTGTAGCCATCTGTTTATGAATAGTCCACTGTATAATGAATAAAAAAATTCCTCGCAACCTGGATAGTAGAAACTAGATCTAGGGTCTTGATTTCTACTTCGCGAACTAGTACGATTCTATCCATGTGAATGAATGTGTCGAAGTTGAACATGGTAGAAACCACTTGATTACCAGTCAATGATGTGAACTGTTAACAAGTGTGGGAGAAACCACCAGTAATGTCAATGGCTCTCAAAGTACTTAGTACAATCCATGAAATGTGAATAAATGAGCTGAAGTTGAACATGTCATAGAATCCTTTGATTGAAGGTCAATGATGCAACCTATTGTCGAAGGAGAGAAACCTGCCATTAGGGCATGTAGATTTCAAGGTACTGACGATTTCTAGATCATCTTTCTAGATAATGAGCTGAAGTCGATAGAAAGTGATCTGTCATAGGCAAGCCCACAACAAGAAATCATAGATCAAGTTTTGAAGAAATATATTGGCAAGGACTGACTCAGGGATGGTCAAAATGGATGACAGATATCTTGCAGATGAATGGCTTGTTTGAATTGATCTCTTGAACACATAATGACATTGTAGATGGCTTGGTGATAATTGACCCAAAGCTAATACCCAGAAACCAGTTGAAGACTTTCAATGTGGTTTGATTAACTGTTAGGCAAAGGATTTCTCAACCCAAGTGAATAAAAAGTGTCGTGTTCAAGAGTGGTTAACGGCTTTTCTAAAACACAAAGTGTAACAAACAGATTCATTTTTCTCTCTTTTCCCCCACCATTTCTGGCAAGTACCTCTTTATTTTTGACAATCTTGAGGAGGATAACATTTTCTTGTTTATAAGCTCGTCCTTCGGATGAGTCCAACTTAGTTTAAAATTCGAACCCTAAGAAAGAGTGGTTCGTTCCTGTTTAAAATTGAACAGGTCCTTTACTGTTAAATTCTAATGAGTCCAGTATAGGAAAAACTTGGTGTTTTTCAATTTTAGGGAGTCAGAAGAAAAATTTAAGAAAACTCAATGGGGGTACTTTTTCGTAAAATAATCCCTCAGGTCCGAAAAAGGATAAAATAATACAGGAGGGATGACATTTCCAATACTTTAACGAGATGGAAAGGACAAGCGCTCGACAATATTTTCATATTTAATGAGTCTAAAAAGGGTTTAAAGAGGACTCTAGTCTTGTCATGGTGACGAGTCCAATGTCGTCAGGGTTTAACGAGTCCGACATAGGTAAAACTTAGAGTCTTTTTCATGTTTAGAGAGTTTGAAAAAGACACGGAAAAGAAAACTCAAGGGGGGTCCTTTTTCATAAATTTGTGTCTCTCGAGCCCAAAAAAGTATAAAATAATACTCGAGAGAACTGCTTGACCATTACGATCAAGTAGTACTTTTCATAATTAGTGGCTCTGATCCGAAAAAGTAAAAAAGTGATTGAAGACACGTCGTTTCAAAACCAGTATTGAACCTGAAACGACAAAAGTCCGGTGATATTTTTATGTTTATATGGTTAGAAAAGAGTTGTAAGTGGACCACCTTTTTATTTTGTTTAACGAGTTAAAAGGGAAAAACTCGGCAATCTTTTCATATTTTATGAGTCAGAAAAGAGCGTAAAGAAGACTCATCCTAGACGAACGAGTGGTATAAAGGGTAGCAACTGGTTCCGGCAATGGTGGAACTGCTCAAAACATGTAATGGTTAAGAGGCTGGCTAACAAAACCACTCATCACTATGGTCCCTCGGGAAAGGAAAAACAACCAAGTGAAAGAATATGGTCAGCCAAAGAGATGGTGGCGATGGAATAAAAACAACCAAGGCTCATCTAGAAAAAATTAGCAGATAAAGACGACAATCACGAGATGCAAAATAGGTATGGGTTCATTTTTACGCAAGCTTGAACCATGGAGAACTCTGCTTGGATTCGGTTTCATGTTTACACAAGCTTGAAATGAAAAACTATGCTTGTTATAAGTTCGCATGCCCCCAGTATAACGACTCAAATCGAGGTACATGCCTAAGCTTCATTGCATTCAACAAGGTGGATGGAATGAAATTTCACTTTCGAGATCTTGGAAAGACTCAAAGACTCAATTTGGAAAGGGAGTTGTTTCATTTTTTAATGAGGTTGACACAATAAAAGAACTATCCTCATAACCCTTGTTTCATTTTTTAAATGAGCTTGACACAAGACAAGGAACTATGCTCCATGACACTTGATTCATTTTTTAACGAGCTTGACACAAGACAAGGAACTGTGCTCCACACACCCCGTATCATTTTTTAATGAGGTTGACACAGGAACAAACTATCCTCGAGACTCCTTGTTTCATTTTTTAACGAGCTTGACACACGACAAGGAACTATGCTCCAAACATCCGTTTCATTTTTCAATGAGGTTGAAATTGGAACAAAACTATCCTCGACCTTGATCAGGAATCAGGAAACGACTCAAAAGGACTCAAAGGCATCGTGCCATCAAATGAATCCACCTCAGAATCGGAAAGTAAAATTCGAGGATCATCAAAAGTAATAGTATTCAATGAAATCATATGAATATTTGCAATAGAAGGTGATACATTAGGAGGAGGGAAGGAAAAAGTTCCCAGTAAACCAGAATCTTTAATCAAACCTACGCCAACATCTTATAAGGGATATTCGTTTTACCAATGTGCCGAACACTATCTGTAGAGGTTGGGTTGGATGAGAAATAGGTTAGCTGGTCTATCGTAATGATCTTTCTGTTATGAGGAAACTTTATAAGCTGAAAGACTGATGAAACAATAACAGTCATAGCATAAGACCAACTGCAACCTAGTAGAAGGTTGTAATCTAGAGGGGTATCAACCATTTCCACATCTATATTGACGGTTTTGCCTTTGACCCCTATAGGTAAATCCTACAAAATACCAAAAGGATGGAACCCTCGGCCATCAAAAGCCTTTAGAATTGTCGGAGATTGATTGAGTGTGTAGAACTAAGTGATCTCCAACACTGGATCGACATAATACATGTAGAAGCCCCTTCATCAATCACAGTCCAAAAACAAGGTCTGTTTTTGACTATAACTGGAATCTAGAAAGCCATTTGATGAGGTAGGCGAGGTCTACTATTCTCTAAATCGAAGATTATTAGGTTCGAATGCTTAATATCAACAGCTCCTATAGCAAACAATAGTAATTTACATTGTGCTGGGCATGATTGCAGTAGTTCCAAAGCCAACATTTCTGAAGGGGAAATAGCTAAGTCTTCATCAATGTTATAATTCTGAGCAGCTCTCGCATGTGGATTGAAAGCTGATTTACGATGTATACCTTTAGCAGGCGGTTTGATTACTAAGTCAGGGTTGGGTTTCTCGATCTGTAGTGGATCAAAACCAAGAGGAATTGTAGTTGATGTGTTTGAATTAGAAGATTCTGCTTCTTTACCACCAATAGGATTTTTACTACCATAATCTTGCGATCGCGTCGCAATCCTGACATGAGACATCATCATAATGGGTTCTTCAAGGAAGAACCAACTATCTTACTATCTTGAGTAGGAAAAGGATCCTTCAAGATAGCAGGCATTTGAGAACCTTTAACGAATTTCGAAAACTATGCTCGATGTGGGAATTCTTTGGTAAAATGATCCTCGTCGCAAATGAAACAAGGATAACGAGGTTTTCGTTTTTCATCAGTAGATTCATTTTTATTCGTTTTATCTTTTGAATTTTGTTTGTTTTCCTTCTTCTCTTTTCCTTTACTACCGGATTTGGTCGTAGATGAATCTACAACATGGACGCCGACAGAAACTTCAGCGGAAGAATCTCCTTTCAGGGAAGTAGGTAAAGTTATTGTAGGAGAAGAATTATTTGAAGATTTCTTCTTACTTTTAGTACTAACTGAACCAATTATACCATCAACAGCATGAGACCCTGAAGGAGCTGTAGTTATTTGACCGTGCTTTGGAAGATCATGGATTTTTTCATGTAAAGTACCTGAATGCGTATAGACGAGGTCAAGGTATTGAGCTTGAGCAATGACTTGCTCTTTAGTTTCAACTCCTCCCTTAGCTACATCTTCAGTGATTTTAGGTAGCAATGATTTAATGAACCATTTCGCTAAAATTTGATCCGGAATGAAAACTTTCACTCAACACCTTCTATGTCACCATTCATGAATATGATCATAAATATATGTGGACATGGATTGTTTTAGTGAAGTTAACAGTTTCATGCCATTATCGTATCTGACAGGCAACTGAAAATGAGTTAAGAAATAAGTGGCTAACTGATTGAAATTATAAAAAGAGGCTCATGGTAACTGAATGTACCATTTGGCAGCAAGACCAATAAGAGTTCATTGAAAAAGACGCAATCAAATGGAATCATCAATGATAGAATTAGATGCACACCAGAGGTGATAAGTCATAACGCGATTTGATAGATCCTCTCCTGACTTACCCTAACAACTTGCATCTCATCAACAAAAAAATGCAAATAGATGCATCAATAGACATGCAATCCTTAATTGGAAAAGAACTCTAACCATTTCTTACCACTCCAGTTCAAAGGTCTTTCCTTTGTCTGCACATTAGCATCAACATGTGAATCATTTTGAAACCCATCATTCATGGAAACTTCATTTCCATTTTTTCCATCTTCTCTTTCCACTTTCTTCAGCTAATTTCGGGATATCACTGGGAAACTTATTAGGCATTGGCGGCCAACATGAAAGATAGTAAATCAGATCGTTTCTAAGGCATGACAAATCAGGTAAATCCAAAGTTGCAATAAATGGTAACTAATGGTTAGGGTCGCAAAAACCCTAAGTGATGAGACCAGCTCCAGGAGGAGGATATCTAAGATAACCTGGGATCAGATTTTCATTAGGAATGTTATAACCTCCTGGAAAACCAGGATTAACTGGACCAAACTGAGGTTGTTGAGGCTGTTGATAAGTATATCCAAGATACGGTTGATTATGATAAACTGGGTTTTGTACAGTAGGACCAAATTGATACTCTCCCTGGTATGGTTGATAGGTGAATTGTGGTTGACTTGGAGCAATCATACTTGGACCAGCTTGTCCTGTAGGCATTTGGACCGAATTCTGAACTGTAGGTCCTAACTGTGGCATAGAGACTTGAGGAGTTTGCACTGATGCAAGGATAGTAGAAACTAGAGCTACAAATACTCTAGAAAGAGGTGTGGTAGATTTAATAGAAGTTGCAGTAGTTTGAGGCAGAGTTTGAGGTGAGGTAGGCCCAGGCTGCTGAACTAAATCAGGTGCAGGGGTTTGAACAGTAGTTTGGACAGGTTGCTGGATTGGACCAGAAACCAAAGGTTGTCCAGGTTGATTAGATAATTGCACATTAGGTTGCATAGTCTGTTGAGTTTGAGACAGATCCCACTCCATATTCATTTCGGAGTATGGACTCATAACAGGTTGTACATATGGAGGACCATAACCTGGTTGAACGTAGGGCTGATAATTAAGTGATACATTTCCAGCTCCTTGTAAAAATGAATGACCAGAAGGCGGTTGGAAACCTTGAGTTGGGTACTAACCTTGAGGTTGATAACCCTGAGGCACGTATTGATTCTGGGGTTGATAAGCATCTTGAGGAGTATACTGAGTCTGGGGTTGACCTTGGTGCATGTACTGTCCTGAAGGTATGTATTGCCCTGAAGGTATGTACTGTCCTTGAGGTATGTACTGTCCTTGAGGTTGCCCCCCAGGCAGTAACTGACTACCTTGAGGTTGCCTCCTAGGCGGTAACTGACTACCTTGAGGTTGCTCCCCAGGCAGTAATTGACTACCTTGAGGTTGCTCCCCAGGCAGTAACTGACTACTTTGAGGTTGCCCCCCAGGCGGTAACTGACTACCTTGAGGTTGAGGATTTGGAATACTACTAGACATCATAAGAATGTGCTCTGTGTTCAATGTTTTAGTTCCATTATTACCAGGTGATAACTGATGTTTAGTCAGTCAAGGAGTTGCTCCTAGAAAAGTACTAGAGAGTGGCTAGTACCCCAAAGGAACAGAAGGACCGCCGTATAAAAATGTTTCCGGTGATTGGGAAAATATAGATGACTGTCTTGACATGATCAATGAAGGATAATAGCCTCTTGGTGTAGGATGAAAATAATCACATGCAAACAAAGAAAATTTCAATAAAAGCACCTAAAGTATCTAAAGAAACAAACAATTGAATCACACGCCTAAAAAATTTAAGAGTTCAAACCACACACAAACAGTAACTTCCTATACTAAAAACACTAGTTGGTGATGAAATCCAACTTCGTAGAAGTTTAATACAAAAAGGGTGGTTGGAACAGTTACCTCAACAACCTGCTTAATGAAACAGACTGGCACAAGTTTCTTCACAAAACCATCTTAAGTGAAGAGAACCCCCCAAAGGGTCTAAGTGAGTCTAGTCAACGTTTGCTCTAGGTATAGTGAGATCCTTCCTTTACCGTCACCTTAGGAAATAATCTTAAGTTTATGGACACTAAGGTTACCAACAACAACAAATACAACTGGGGGAACAGTCTATGATCCGATATATGTGCAAGGGCAGAGTAACAAAGCTCAATCCCCTTGAAGGATCCTCGACATGGACAATCCGAGGTTTACCAACAAGTGACCCCAGGCTCCTTGACAATGGTTAATCTGAGGTTTGCCGTTTATAATACGTGCAAATCTTCTATCTTTCCCAATGAAACAGAATTGATTGTCTCAAAGGTTCAGACATGATCTCATGATTGACTCCTTTAAGAGAAGCTTCCCAGAATGTATCAATTACAATTGGATTTATTTCCTACTGCAAGATGTATCTACTTGTTTGTTTTAACTATCTTGGAGATTTAATTACTCCCAACTCCAAGATACTAGCCTAAGCTATATTGGTGATAAGAGCCCTAGAAATAGAAAATATTACTAGATCAATTTTAATTAAGCGTTGCTTTTATGGGTTGTTCTTTAAGTCAATAGGTATGGAAATGAAACTTTGATAATGTGAAGACTCGACTCCAAAAACACTAAAAAATGCACCTAAAATGATAGGCAATTGGTTTTTCTTTCAATGAAATTCTAGCTAAAAGAAAGAGTTCGAGAATGCAATTCTTTTAAGAAACAATTATTTATTTCAACATGGAAATGGAAAGAAAATATTTTTGTCTTTCTCAATAAGAACTCAAAATGAGACTATTAATTAATGCTCACAAAAAATCCCTTTCTCTTTTCAAAACTCGTAACTACAAAAAACAATTTGCTTCAAAAGAAATCTACAAGTTCTAGAAAAACACTCAAAACTACAAAACTAATCTTGAGATCTAAAAACTTTTAAAAACCTAATTGAATAAAAGCTTCAATTATTTTTGAGGACATTTTACGTAGTTGTTCAGTAAACTAAGGATTCATTTGTTCAGAATAACAAACCAATCAAAAAACATCCAAATATGTTTTCTTTTGTAAAAATGAAATTCAAAACTTATAAGAAAGTTTGTACAAAGATTTGCAAGGAGAAAACTAAATCTATTTCTCACAAAGGATAGATTTCAAAACCAAGTCATACTCATCAAAAAGACGAAAAGACACCAAGGTGATCTAAGGTTTCTCAAGCTTCTAATCTTTGAGTCACTATGGAGACCAAGTGAAAACCACTCCAGGCATGCAAAACTTCTAGAAAATCATCTAAAACAAAAATACCATCGGAACTCACTCATAAGAGATTTTTGACAAGAAGAATGCAGATCTGGGTAGACACTAAAAATCCTAAATGAAACCTAAACTTAACTAGAATAAAATATTTTAGGTTTTTCAAAAAATTCTACAGGGTCTGCAGGCTTTCAAAAGAAACAGGTGTGGTCCTGCTCTGTTTACTAAAGGAAAAGTGCAGATATGCCCGCACTGTTTGTAAAGAAAGTACGGTTCTCTGAAAACTTTGAAAAAACAAAAAATAATCCTTATTCTAAAAACTACCCAAGCCAACATACATCAATCAAAAACCAGAAACGAAAACAAGTTTCTCAAGTCAAAAACAAAGGAAAACCAAAAACCAAATTCAGCTCCCTATTGGAGTCGCCAATTTGTTGACCGGATAAATCAATCTTGCAGACAAGACCGATCTCCCTAGTATTAGAAGATAGTCTAGCAACAAATAGACAAACAAATCTATATTTCTCTAGAAATATGTGATTTATAAATAAATACTATAAAGGTGTTAAGACCGTACCTTAGATCCAATGCTTGTTCATAGTAGCCATCCTCCAATCGTTTGAAAGAGTTACCTTTGAGAACCTGCAATCACAAACAAACAAACATTAAATAGCACCTGCATAGAAAATATCATAAATCATGTCTATTATGGTGATCAAAGAATCCATAAAATAAACCATGAATCAACAACTTATTGAGAAAAACAAACTTATTTGTATTAACTTTGAAGTAGAAGAATCTTACAAACTTTTTAGCCTTGATGTTGAACAAGCTCTTCTTGGGGTCCGAAACAGGAATTTCCTTTACTTTGACAAGCCTTACACTCTTCCAAATGAGATCATAGAGGTATGTAATATCTCCGCATAAAAACTCAACTAAGAAGACTAAGTTCCAACAACATTTCACCTCAAAATTATTCAGCTTCTAACCTCCCCAGTAACCAGCCCAATGCTTCATTTTATAGTGTAGAGGAGGAGGTTATAGGTCCACCTATGAAGGGATAGAATCCTCCTTCAAAGGGATAAGCTCCTCACATCAAGGGGTTAGCTCCTTAAGGTATGGGATGCATGAACCTTAAGAGAGTGAACTTGCCACCTCAAGATTCCTTCTAGAAGCTTCTAGAAATGAATGAAAGTGAGTTTTTAAGAATATACTCGCGCCTTTTTAACTTTTATAGGAGTCTGCACCCATAACACAGAGACAGAGCGGTCAGGTGCGCAAGAGACATGACCATTAGGTGCAGGACCGCAGGTAATGCAAAGAGAAAGTGCGGAACCAGAGTTTTATAGACTTTTGAGGGCTTTCTCTTATTTTCAAGGCTTGATATGAGGAACTGAGACTTAAGACTTGCAAAGGAGGAAAGTATGAGTGATAATGGACTCACACAGATTGCAGAATGTCAAGGTGACAATTTTTAGTGCAACAATTTCTGCAATTCTTGTACTTGCATAGCATGTATTTACTTTCATATATTTCCATTATTTATTTTGTGTTATGATTTGCAATTAGAATAGTTTTCTTTATGGATTGTTATTTCTTGCTATTATAATAGTTTGATTTCTGCAAATTTTATTTCTATTCATTTCATTTATGCACATTTACTTCATTATAATTTCTTTTAGGTAATTTATAACTTTCCTTGCATAAGAATTAGCATTTTCTTTATGTTCATTTCTCTTCTTAGTTCTTACATTCTTAGAATTAGCATGCTTCACTTTTGAAACATAGTTTTCTCAATTACAATGCACAATGCTTCACAAGTTAGTATGAACCCCGGGTTGACATTTATAGTGAGGAATTCAACATTCTTGTTGCAATTCATTTGCCCATCAATTTTTTCACTATTTCCATGGAGGTGTTGAAACCTATATTGATATGGAATCTCTTATATAATTGCAATTTTCATGTTTTCTACATATTTCTTGCAAAATATCTTTTGAAAACTAATGTAAGAAAATAAATTATTACTCCATAAGAAAAAGAAAACACCCCCAACACTTCTATGGTAAAGGACATGGGATAAAAAATTTACATCATCAATAAAGGAATTTCAAACTATCCACATCATTCATTTCTACATTTGTCTCCTAACAACTTTGAATTTTTGTGAAAAAAAACTAGGAAAAAATTGTTAAAAATATATTCAAGACAATCATATTTTGTGGGGGGAATGAATTTATTTTAAAAATATGTTTTTATTAAATATATGTCTCTAAATATAGTTTCCAATTCAATTGAAATCACTCCATTTTGACATCTTATGAGGAATTTACACCCAAAAGAGTGTTTGGTTGTCTGGAAAATTGCACTGTTCTAGGCTTGCACGTTGGTCGTTTCTAGGAATATCTTGCATATCAATTCAAGAAATTATTAAAATATGCTTGTAGTGGAAATATGCATGTTAATATACATTTTTTACCATTGAATCATGGTAATACAATATCAAATGAGAAAATTTATGCTTAAAAATGTAATTAATTGTCAAAACTAGAAAATATAAACAACTCTCATACATAGGATATTTATTATCATATCTAAAATACCAAAGGTATGCACCTTAAAAAACTATTTATATTAGACATTTCCCTTGAAACACACTTCAATATATATTTTGAATCGCTTCAATCTTATACCTATGAGAAAGTTATCCTTGAAACAATATTGGTAGTCTACGCCAGCTACCACTCCTCATCATGTGTAAATGAAAACTATTCATGAATAATTTTAAAATTTGCTTCATGTGCATTTTTTATGAGAATTTTTATTTTTATTTAAAAAAAAGATTCATCGTATCTCTCTTCTTACATTATGTCACTATGCATTGTAGGAAAATTATTAGCTTTGTGGATATTTCTAAGGGTCAATAAGGCAATTAATTAAAAGAGTTGTATGAAGAGGGTAAAGCACTAAAGGTTCAATAAGTACAAGAATGGGAGATTGGTTCTATAGGACAAGCATAGATCCAATAAAATCATGAGGAATATGACAATTGAAGAAAATGAAATCAATTATTGTCTCTAGTGCAAGAAATATGTAACCTCTCAAGAGGAAAAAGAGAAAAAGAATAAAAAAAAGAGAAAGAATAAAAATTCCCATGATGAAAACATACTTGAGGAATACGAAATAAGTATCTAATTGAAAACCTCTCTGAGGAAAGTCTAGGCCTAAAGGAAAAAGAGGGAAAAAAAATTGCATGGTGTTAACCTCCTTAAAGCACCATGAGGAAAAGTGATGGCGAACTTCGAGGAAGAAGTGTTAAGTATGTGACTTAACTCCCACATATATTTGTTGTTTATGGTAATGACTATTATTTGAAATTCTTTATTTTAATTAATTTTACCCTACGCCTTATACAGGGCCTTAGTTCCGTAACCGTGGTTAGCCTTCACAACTGAGTTGAATTGATTAAGGGTTTAGGGTTTACACTTTTTCATTTTCATTTTTCATCGCAATTATCGAGAGGGGAAACCTGAGCAGGGATCTTCAACCCTGTGGCTGCCTATTTGTTCAGTTCAGTCCTTCGACTGTGTGTACACGGTATCTCGATATTTGCTTGTAGAATCTCTATTGGTTCGTTTAGGTATCAATTTGATTGATAACACTGCAATTTTATTACTTCGGTTGCCTGTTTTATACTCCATCATAATCTGTTCTTTGTGGTTATTGATTTTGGCTTTTTCTTGATCCTGGTCCTGTGTATCAACAGGGTTTTCTTCTTACCATTTCCAAGGGCGGCTTAGCAAACTTCGCATAGGTAATTTCTTGTTCTAGTTTCCACTACTAAACCTTATTTTCATGTTTCTGACCATTAGGCTCCTTGGTGAGTAGGTAAAATCCATTGATTTCTTTCGCTAGGTTGAAACCCTCTTGTTATGGCATTGGTTCCTCGTCCTTTGATTCGGGGTCAAAATTCTTCAGGTAAGTTATTGGTTCTTCCCTCCTTCTGCTATTCTCTGTCACTTCATTTCAACTAGTCAACCTTGTTTCTGAAAGCTTTTTTTGGTTATTGGTTGTTATGTGGAGGTCTCGGACCTGGGAAAATCTACTCCACTGCTGTGTCCTTGGTGTTTTGCAACTTGGAATAGGGTAGGACCTTTCCGTAACTGACCTGTTGTTTTAAGTACGCAAAGTAGGAAAACCCATGGGGGTTTCAGTCATGGTCTATATATCTTCAAAAGATAGGGTACAAACCCTTGCTGTCGAACTAGCTATTGTATGTAAATTTAAACTCTTGGAGGTTCGACGATTTCTTCTGGGTTATCAATGTTCTTTGCTATTTGATTTAGTACAAGTATCAGACTATTTAAAGAAATAGAAACAAATTTCACAGGACAATGCTTGAATATTATTTGTAAATGTACCTATGATTTAAATTTGAAGCGTATGATCTTTGTTGGGTTTGCTTTAACTATAGTTTCTGTTCCACTACGCTATTCTTCACGAAATTTCTTTCATGTTGTTCTGCTTGGAGATTCTGTAGTTTTCCTAATTATCAATGTCTCAAAGTCATATCTTAATTACCATTTCATGCATAGAAAAAGAATCACTTTTTTTTTTTGTAAGTAAAGGTAGTTCCATTCTTTTCTATTTATGCTAAACAGGGGAACCATATACATCGATCTGGTGGACTCAACCTACCCCGAAGGGAAACCAGATCTGTTGGCCACCTTAATTTTCTATAAGCATTCCAAAAAAAAACTTGACAAGTCTTTCCATATTGGCTATATGCACTATACAACTGAAACTACTTATTAAACTACTAGTTCGCATGCAACTGTAAAAGGAGAAATTCAAAACAGCTCTAGCAGATCCTCTAGAGGCTCTTTCCTTCCTGGTTCCTGTGTGTTGATCCATATCCATGGGGATATTCATCTGATCTACCTGGCTAGGGCCGTTTCCAGCCATCCTGGACAGTAATTGGGACATCTTCTCTAACTTGTTATTCTGGTTAATCATGATGACTTGGAAATTCTTCATTTCCTTCTGCAAGTTTAGCACCCCATTAGCGAGTTCCGCCATTTCCTTTGCAACCTGTTCAAGAGCTTTTGCCAGCAGGCATTTTAGGACCCAGTAAATATGTAGAGACTGTCTGTATAGGGTTAGCCTTCCCCTTGTGTTACCTGGATCGGTAACCATTTCTGCCCATTCTTCTGTATCTGAACTTGACTGCTCCTCCAGAATGCTGGATTCCATATTTTGGATGATGCATCAAATATCTTCATTCGTGCCTTCCTGGTAACCACGAGCCGCTTCCTGAACTGCTGTCAGGATCGATCTTCTTCCTCTTCACTGACTGTCTGTTGCTTCTACTGACCTGCCACCCTGGTTCCCCTGCCTTGGGCGGCCCCGACCTCCTCGTCCTCTTCCCCGGCCCAAACGTGCCATCCCTTGTCCTGCCCTCACCTGTAGACATTCATCAATCACCGGTGTTAGTTTTTTGAGATTATCATCATCGTCTTCGCTTGCCGAATTGCCTTTGGTTATTCCTCTATTTCTGCTGCAATCCCCTTTGTTTCTTCGAGTCTGGTATTGCTCTCCCTTCTTCGGATACAAAAGATATATTATGCCCTCTGTCATGCGGACTAGATGATGGGCTATTGGCATAATTTTCAGGTCTCCCTTACCAGGCTTCACCTCCTCTCTTGCCTGGGGATACTTATCTCGGTTTTCCTCATAATTTCTCTGACTGTATTCGCTACTACAGTTGCCCTTTTTATCAGGATTCTCCACCCGGTGCGATTCCATATAACCTTCTCCGTGAATTATAGAGGGGCGATCATATTTTTCATCTTCCCAGGCTTCACATTGATTAAACATATCCATTCTGTCTATTGAGCTATATAATAAGGAGACTGAGTTCACAGAATTCACATACCCGAAGATGCAGACCTCCCTATTGTTGTCTCCTAGTTGTGGCTCGTTCAGCTCCTCCTTCGCTTTGTTCAGAATGAGCTTACCTCTACCTACCGCTATCTTCATATAATGGCTCTTCATTACCTTATTCGCTCTGCCACTACCACCGTCACTCTTGCTACTCATCTGCAATCCACCACCTCCACTCCGGTTTCTTGAAGCTTGAGCTGTCTGATTACTCATTGTTTTTGTTGGAGTGGCTGCCTCTCCCCTAAAGTCACATCAGGCTACCCTCCCTTTGTAATGATTGCACTGTCGTTCTTACCTACCCCGCTCCTCATCCCGATCAGGAAACATCTGTCGCTACTGCCTTTGAATCGTGTCTTCATGATTATCTTGATTGAGGATCGTACTAATCTGTTCAAATCCTGAGTCTTTTGAGTACGTCGTCGATAAGCTATCCATTTTCTTCCTTTGTTCCTAGCATCCCCAGTTTGCAAGGAAATCAGCTGCTTTATTGGCCTCTCTTCTAACATACTACTAGTGATTACCCTATAATACTAGTGATTACCCCATTACTATTGTAGTTATACCCCTTATTTATATTTTTGTGCCCCTATTACCCCCATATTATTATTTCTGTGCCCCATAGAATCCCTCTATTGTTATTTTTGTGGCTTTATATTATTATTGTTAGGTCGGCTGGATTATATTGTGACTCCTTAGACTCCTATATATAGAAAGGAGGTTTTGTCATTTTTATCATCCAAGAATTGTTCATTTATGTAATGTAAAGGAGGTTTCCCCCTTGAAGAGGCTGAATTCTAAGGCGTTGATCTATCTTTTCTATCTTTTCCTGAGCTGGTTTCATAACATTTGGTATCAGAGCTTTGGATTCTAAGGTTTCGCTGCTCCAAACAGGTCATCGTGGCATTTTCGCTATAACTTTTTTCTGTGACGTTTCAGAAGTTGCAAAAAAAACCCATTTGAGAAGAAATCGCGCTGAACCTTGGGTCCAAATTTCAGAGCGTTTCGCGCGATATTTGCGGAGATATGATCTGAGGAAGTTGGTCTTTTTGCAGACTCCTGAATTACATTCAAAACAGGTGACCTGGGGAAAATCGTCATAACTTTCTCTCTGGGGATCGGATTGAAATTTCGTAAGAAGGTACAGAAAGAGGACGGACTGTAGTTTGTTGGGTGTGTGTTTCAGATTCAAAGGTTGAAACAGTGACTCGTGGCACGTCGTACAAGTTCGCTCTACTGAACCAGTCTAAAAGAAAGTCACTGTGGGAGATTTCACATAACTCTTCCTTGGAGAATCCAATTTGGCTCAGACTTGTGGCATTGGAAAGAGGACGCAGAAGGATACTACAGGTAGCAATTTCAGAACTAGATGATCTGAAATTATAGAGATACATCAGATTCAATATCAGGATTCTATAAAGTGAAAAAAGGTGTGTAGTTTTTTTTTAAATTTTTGTGTAAGCTTGGTTTAACGGAATTCAAAGGGCATAGTAAAGCATTATTATCGGTAACTGATGCCCAGAGGAAAGAAAATGCAAACACCTAGTAAGGAACCTGAAAGCTCTAGCATGACTCATGAAGAAGAGGAAGAAATGCTACATGATATATCAAAATTACAAGAACAAGTGCAACAAATGTCACGCTCACAAAAGTTAACAGATGCTAAGATAAATGGCGTGGAAGCTAAGGTAAATGGCGTGGAATCTAAGATGAAGGGCATGGAAGCTAAGATGGATGAGTCGAAGACAGATTTGAAGAGAGACATGGCAGATTTGAAGATATATTTGAAGACAGACATGGAAGAATTGAAGAAGTTGCTACAAGAAAGGGTCACTAATGGTGAAAAGGTAGTAAAGGAAACTCATGATGAGAACAAAAGAAATGTTAATCATGATTCCATAGACGCTAATGTTGGATCGAAGAATCACCATATTCCAAAAATCGATATGAGGAAGTTTGATGGCAAGGATCCCGCCACATGGATATTACAGATGGAGCAATTCTTCGATCTCAATAATGTGCAAAACGCACAAAAGGTACGTATGGCAACTGTATATTTGGAACCAAATCAGTTTGTATGGTATCAATGGCTTTGTTCTCGTAAACAATTTATCACTTGGGCAATTTTTACGGAAGAATTGATAGCACATTATGAAGATACAAAAAGCAACACTTTTTTTAGCCAATTGATAAGTCTCAAACAAAAGGGTTCAGTAATGGAGCACATTGAGGAGTTCCAAAAATTGAACATAAGGGTAAAAGATATTCCAGAGGAGCATAGGATTGATGTGTTCATAGGGTCTTTAAAGGATAATATCCAACATGATGTTCGCCTTTGGGAACCTGATTCATTAGAGAAGGCATTCAGGTTAGCAAGAAAAATGGAAAGCAAAATTATGGCAACCAGGAAGCATACCACTCACAACTATAAAGACGGAAGTGTTGTTGCCCCTAGTCTTCCACAACCTATAAGGTTGACACCACAACAATTGGAAGAAAAAAGAGCAAAAGGGCTTTGTTACAGTTGTGATAGCAAATACACTAAAGGTCATAAGTGTGCTGAGAAGAAATTATTCTACATAGATTGTGAAGAGGAAGAAGAAAAGGAGCAAGAAAGGTCAAAAGAAGAAGATATACTCCAGGAACAAAGCCTAGATGAAGAACAAATAAATCCGACCATATCTTGTAATGCATTGGCAGGAATTACCACTCCTCAAACCATCAAGATAGAAGGACAAATCAAGAAGAAAAAGGTAATAGTGTTGATTGATTCAGGAAGCACCCACAATTTTATTCATTGTAGGGTAGCAAAAGAATTGAATTGCTTCTTATATCCAGCACCAGAGTGTCAAGTGATGATTGCAAATGGAGGAACAATAAATTGCTCTGGAAAGTGCCATAATATCAAGCTATCCATGGGAGAATATGTATTGACTAGCCCAATGCTTTCCATTCCAATGGGAGGTGCGGATGTTGTACTAGGAGTCCAATGGCTACAATCCTTGGGTACAATAGCTTTTAATTTTCAAGAACTTTTCATCAAATTTTCTACGGAAGGAAAGGAAGTTGAATTAAGGGGTATTGCAGGGAAACCAGGAAAGATAATCAGCTCTAATGGTATGACAAAGCTTCTAAAAAAGGAGCAAAGAGGTGTAATTGCACAATTATGTTCGCTAGATGTTTCCACATTGGAATCATCTATTTCTCCAGATCTCCAAAAAGTCCTGGACAATCATTCCAAGGTATTTGAGACTCCCAAGGGTCTCCCACCTATGCGTGATCATGATCATGCTATTCATCTGATTCCAGGAAGTGTTCCTCCAAACATCAGGCCGTACAGATATCCCTATGTCCAAAAAAGTGAAATTGAACGTATGGTTGCAGAAATGCTAGAGGCTGGTATAATTCAACCGAGTCAAAGTTCTTTCTCAGCTCCAGTAGTATTGGTGCACAAGAAGGATGGATCATGGCGCATGTGTCCGGATTATAGGGAGCTCAACAAGCTCACTATTAAAGATAAGTTCCCCATTCCTGTTATTGATGAATTACTGGATGAATTGCATGGATCAATTTACTTCACCAAGTTGGATCTTCGTTCGGGATATCATCAAATCAGAATGAAGATTGAAGACATTCCGAAAACGGAATTTAGAACTCATGAGGGTCATTATGAATTTTTGGTCATGCCTTTTGGCCTTACCAATGCACCTTCAACATTTCAAGGTTTGATGAATTCAATTTTCAAACCATTCCTTAGAAAATTTGTGTTAGTATTTTTTGATGATATACTAATCTACAGCAAGTCTTGGAAGGATCATGTTGAACATGTTGACAGGGTGCTACAACTATTGGAGGAGAAACAATTATATGCAAAAAGATCCAAATGTTTCTTTGGAGTCCAGGAGGTGGAATATTTGGGTCATATTGTATCTCATGAAGGAGTTAAGGTAGACCCTAGCAAAATTAAAGCCATTAAGGAATGGAAAATCCCCACATCCATAAAGCATCTGCGAGGATTTCTTGGGTTGACAGGGTATTATCGCAAGTTTGTTAAGAATTATGGGAGAATAGCAGCACCTCTAACAACATTATTGAAGAAAGATTCATTTTCATGGACTCCAGAAGCAACAAAGGCCTTTGAACATCTTAAAGAGGCAATGTGCCAAGCACAGGTCTTAGCTACACCGGACTTCACAAAAACCTTTATTGTGGAATGTGATGCTTCAGGAAATGGAATTGGTGCTGTTCTAATGCAAGATGAAAGACCCATTGCTTTTGAAAGTCGTCCAATCAAGGGAAAGTTTTTAAGCAAAGCTATTTATGAGAAGGAAATGTTGGCAATACTCCATGCACTTAAGAAATGGCGACCCTACCTAATGGGAAGACACTTCAAGGTAAAAACGGATCATGATAGCCTTAAATACTTTTTAGAACAAAGATTATCCTCTGAAGAGCAACAAAAGTGGGTCACAAAGATGTTGGGTTATGACTTTGAAATCATCTACAAAAAAGGGAAGCAAAATGTGGTGGCAGATGCACTCTCAAGAAAGGATGAGGATGTGGAAGCATTGTTGTGTGCCATTTCTATTATCCAACCAGATTGGATAAACGAAGCAAGGGAGGAATGGAAGAATGACGAAGAAGTGTGGGCACTTATTCGAAAGCTACAACAAGATTCCAGTACTTTTGATACATTTAGCTGGCAAAATGATTCGTTATGGTACAAAGATCGCTTATACCTCTGTAAGAATTCCCAGCTAAAACAAAAGATTCTTATGGAATTGCACACTTCTCCCTTAGGAGGGCACTCAGGATTTTTAAAAACTTACCACAGGGTTAAGAAGGAATTTTTTTGGGATGGCCTTAAATCAGATATTCAAAAGTTTGTGGCGGAATGTTTGGTTTGCCAGCAAAATAAAGTTGAAACAATTAAGACACCAGGTCTATTACAACCTTTATCCATTCCAAGCCAACGTTGGGAGGAGGTTTCAATGGATTTTATCACAGGTTTACCCAAGTCTGAGGGAAAGAGTGTCATCATGGTGGTAGTTGACAGACTTACCAAGTATGCACACTTTTGTGCATTATCACATCCATTTAAAGCCAGTACAGTTTCTACTGCATTTATGGAAACAGTTCAAAAGCTACATGGAAACCCAAAGATTATTGTAAGTGACAGAGATCCCATTTTCACTGGAAATTTTTGGACAGAATTATTTTCTTGTCTTGGTACTCAGTTAGCTCATAGCTCATCTTATCATCCTCAATCTGATGGGCAAACTGAGATAGTAAACAAATGTTTGGAAGGATATCTTCGTTGCTTTGTATCTGATAAACAGACACAATGGGTCAAATGGTTGCCTCTGGCTGAATGGTGGTATAACACTTCCTTCCATACAGCAACAAAAATGACCCCATTTATGGCACTTTATGGGTATCAACCACCATCCATCACATCATATTTAAGAGAAAATTCTAAGGTTCAGGCAGTGGAACATCACATCGAACATCAACAACAAGTCCTCCAACTCTTAAAGGATAACCTCGTGTTGGCACAAAATAGAATGAAACAACAGGCAGATCAACATCGCAGTGAAAGAAGTTTTGATGTAGGTGATTGGGTATTCCTACGGCTACAACCATATAAGCAAATGTCCCTAAAGCAAGCTAAGAAGGATAATAAATTATCACCAAAGTATTATGGTCCGTACAAGGTGTTGCAAAAGATTGGTACTATGGCATACAAATTGGAGCTTCCTGCAGCTTCTCGATTGCACCCAGTTTTCCATGTTTCATGTTTAAAGAAGGTTATAGGTGACAAGCTCCCAATTCAAACAATATTGCCAGAACTTGACGAGGAAGGAAAAATTATATTGGAACCGGAAGCAGTCACAGAAACAAGAACTCGACAGCTACGAAATCGATCAATTTCAGAGTATCTTATCAAGTGGAAGAACTTATCCGCTGAAGATTCCACATGGGAGGATGAGAATTTTATGCAAAAGTATCCAGAACTACTCAAGCGTTGAGGACAACACTTTTTTGAAGGAGAGGGGCATGTTGGGTCCCTATAATACTAGTGATTACCCCATTACTATTGTAGTTATACCCCTTATTTCTATTGTTGTGCCCCTATTACCCCCATATTATTATTTCTGTGCCCCATAGAATCCCTCTATTGTTATTTTTGTGGCTTTATATTATTATTGTTAGGTCGGCTGGATTATATTGTGACTCCTTAGACTCCTATATATAGAAAGGAGGTTTTGTCATTTTTATCATCCAAGAATTGTTCATTTATGTAATGTAAAGGAGGTTTCCCCCTCGAAGAGGCTGAATTCTAAGGCGTTGATCTATCTTTTCTATCTTTTCCTGAGCTGGTTTCATAACACTGCCTCTTCCTTGAAGTCACATCTGGCTACCCTCCCTTTGTAATGATTGCACCTGTCATTCTTACCTACCCCGCTCCTCATCCCGATCAGGAAACATCTGTCGCTACTACCTTTGAATCGTGTCTTCATGATTATCTTGATTGAGGATCGTACTAAGCTGTTCAAATCCTGAGTCTTTTGAGTACATCGTCCATAAGCTATCCATTTTCTTCCTTTGTTCCTAGCATCCCCAGTTTGCAAGGAAATCAGCTGCTTTATTGGCCTCTCTTCTAACATGCTTAATAATCATATAATTAAATCTTCCCAAAATACTTTCCAGTTCTTGGATCAGGCTGGTCGTCCTCCAGCTCTATGTTACTTTGTCCCATGAGGTCTCGTTGTTAAGTTTTTTGAGAGCTTGTATCACCATTAGGGAATCACCTTCCACTTCCAGTTTATTATAACCATTTCTAATTGCTATCTTTAGGCCTTGACAGACTACCATCAGTTCTGCGTCTTTGTTACTCATAATACCTCCGTTGTCTGCATAAGACCTCCGATCCCTGCTGGGCCTGGGTTTCCCTTAGAGGCTCTGTCGAAGTTTAGCTTTATGAAACCATTCGAAGGAGGGGAGAAATGCATGATGCCATTATCTCCCATCCTGGGCGCTTTCCACATCTGAGGGGCCACCATTCCTTGATTCAGATTTAGTTTCTTTAGGATCTGCTCTTCTTCCTACGTCACTTCCTATGTCACTTCCAAGTACTCTCCATTCCAAGTGTCCGCAAGTATAGTTTCCTGGATATGGCTCAAGGTTTTTTCCCATAGTTGGTCTTGTGTCATCTCTTTGTTTTGGAAGACTCTTCTATTTCTTTCCTTCCAGATCATCCACATATTCATCCCTGCTGCCAGGTTCCAAGCACGCCTTACCACTGGACTTATAAATTGTCCTCCTCCCCAAATTTTAATAGTGTTTTTAATACTCTGCTGATCTCTATGGGTTTTTCCGAAAAGCCACCTGACCTTTTCCCATTGTCTTTGAGCTTTTGTGCACGAATTCAGAAGGTGTTCTTGCGTTTCTTATTCCTGTTTACATAGAGGACATCTGGGGGGGCCATGAATGCCTTTCTTTTGGAGTTGGTCCCAGGTTAGAATATGGCCTTTGGTGACCAGCCATATGAAATGGGCCACTTTCAGCCACCAGTTGCTATTCCATATCTGTTTCCAGGTACTTATCATATCCTCTGGTTCTCTAGTGCTCAAAAGATGGTAAGCCTCTTTAATTGAAAAATTTCCTTTTATTGTGTGTCCCCATCTCAGGATGTCTAGTCTCGATCTTATGGGGATTCTTCTTGTCTGCATTTCCTTTTGATATAGCTCTTTTTTCTCTCCGTCTATTTGCTCCATCCATTCTTCCGGGCTCTTCCAGGTTCTCCATGCTTCATCTTGGCTCTCCATCCTCCAAAAGTCCTTCACTAGAGTCATTCCTTTCTCAGCTGCTTCTTGACCTATATTCCTTAGGCCTTGCATTCCATTCATTCTTTCCCTTTGCTACCAGGCCTCCTCCCAAAATCTTGCTGAACTGCCGTCCCTAATTTCCTAGAAAGCATGCCTAGTTATCATATCTTTATTGAGACTGGCTAGATTCCATACTATCGACCCTTTCGGTGTGTCCCTTATCCTTAGTATTTCCTCTGGTTTGGTGGGCATGTTATATTTTTTTGACCATATTATTTTCCATAGGTCGTTTCCTCTGTTCATCCAGTGCCACCATACCTTTGCGCCCATTGCTTGGTTCAGGACATAGGGATCTCTAAGGCCTGATCCTCCTTCCATCTTGCTTTTCACAAGTTCCTTCTAGGATACTAATGCCCATTTCCTTTGGTCCTTTTGTCCTCCCCATATGAATTTTTTGAAGATCTCTGTCATCTTGGTGCACACTCCTTTTGGGTTAGCCATTTCCGAAAGTTGATATATAGGTATAGATTGGAGTACTGCCTTAACTAAAACAGTTATGCCCGCAAAATTCAGAGTTCTGAAAGACCAGTTTGCTAATTTTCTAGTTATCTTTTCCAGGGTTTGTTGCCAATTTTCCATCCTCAGGGGATTTAAGGCAAGTGGAGTTCCAAGATATCTGGTTGGGAGTTCTCCAGTGCGGAATCCCAAAGTTCTGGTCAAGAAATTTCTGATATTTCCAGCTGTGTTAAAAAAATACGTGCAAGATTTGTCATTGTTAATTTGGGTACCAGAGGCTGTCATGAAAAGGTCTAAGATTGCTTTGATTCTGCGGGCTTCTCTGAGTGACACATTACAGAACAACATGATGTCATCAACGAATTGCTGATGGGTAATAGGAAGGTTGTTACCCCAAATTTGGATTCCTTTGAGATTTTTTTCTCTAACTTCTTTTTTGATGTATCTCCCTAAGCCTTCTACCGCTATGATGAACAGGAAAGGAGACAGGGGGTCTCCCTGTCGGAGACCTCTGGATGCTTTAAAAGGCTGGGAGGGTGTTCCATTCACCAGGATAGAGAAATTTGTTGACGAGATCATTGATGAGATCCATTCAATCCATCTATTACAGAAGCCGAAGGCTTTTAAGATTCCTTTCAGGTACTTCCAGTTCAGACGATCATAGGCTTTTGAGAGGTCAAGTTTGATCATCATACTTGCTTCCTTTTTGACTTTTAGGGAGTGCACCACTTCTTGGGAGACCACTAGCCCATCCAGGATTTGCCGGCCCTCAACGAAGCCTGTTTTCTCTGGGGAGATAATGCTAGATAGGAGCGGTTTGAGTCTTTTAGCTATTAAGGTAGCTATAATCTTATATATCACATTACAGAGGGCAATAGGTCTAAAGCCCTGAGGGACTTCTGACTTATTTTCTTTAGGGATTAGAGATAAGAGAGTTGAGTTTAGGCTTGTACTTACCTTTTGATTCCTTCTTGATTCTTCTACTACATCCAGGATGTCTTGGCCTAGGAAGTTCCAACCTGCTTGATAGAATTCCACTGTAAATCCATCGGGGCCTGGGGCTTTATTCTTTTTCATTCCCTTCACTATCTCTTCTACTTCTTCCAGAGTGACTGCCCTCATCAAAGCGAGGTTTTGGTCTCTAGTGATTCTACTCAGGATCTCATTACACATTCTTTCAATAGCTTCTTCTCGGTCGACATTTGGCTCCGTAAGAAGATCCTTGAAATGCTTAACCAATACTTGCTCTATCTCCTCATGTTGCGTGACTCTTATCCCTGCTTCATTTTTAATAGAGAAAATTCTATTTCTCTGCCTTCTTTGGATCATAGCTTGGTGGAAGAACTTAGTATTCCTTTCCCCTTCCCTTAACCAATTTACCCTGGATTTTTGCCTCCACAAGATTTCTTCTTGTTTTCACCTCTCTTCTAATTGCCCTATTAGGATCCCCTCCTCTTTGGCCAGGTCGTCACTTCTGCCTGTGTTTATTATTTCTTGTTGGATTTGTTCCATCTTCTGCTCTAGCCTCTACTGATCTTCGAGTATATGTCTGAATTCTTCCTTATTCTATTTCTTGATATTCCCTTTTAGTTCTTTTAGTTTCAGCTGGAAAGTCTACATTTTGTTTCTTCCTCTCTGCCTACTTTGTCTCCACCATTCTTCTACTTTCTTCATAAAATTTTTGTCTTTGAGCCAGAAGGCTTTGAATCTGAAGGGCTTTATCTTCGGGCTAGCTTTTATGTCTAGTTCTGCTTTGATTGGCCAGTGGTCTGATCCCATTCCTGGGAGAATCACTGCTTAAATGAAAATGTCCCAATTTATAATCTGTTCTGACAATAGGAATCGATCTAATCTGGAGGCTATCTGATTTCTGCCTCCTCTCCTGTTATTCCATGTATAAGTTCCGTTTGTTGTCTGTATGTCCACGAGCCTTTGAGCTACTATCTAATCTCCAAAGGCTTCCATGTCAATCTCTGTTCTTCTGAGTCCTCCCTTTTTTTTGTTTAGAGTTTTTATCATATTGAAATATCCTCCCACTACCCAAGGTGAAGCTGGGTAAAGGGAATGCAAAGTTGCCAAGTTCTGAAGAAAGTTCCTACATTCATTTTGTATATGGGGCTCGTATACATTTGATAATAAAAACCATTCTTGGGACCCTAAGATTCTAAATCTCCCAGAAAGGATGCATGGTATGCTCGTCCAATCTTCAAATTGGACCTCCTTTGGGTTCCAAAGTATTGCTACTCCTCCTGCACTGCCTGTCGCATCTTGACCCATGATCTCATAATGTGGCTTGAAGTAGTTCATTATTTCTCTTAGTTTACTCTCCCGTACTTTTTTTCTTGGATTATTATGGCTTATCCCTTCTGAGTCTCTCTTTCAAATATCTCTATTTTCCTTTACTGTTCAGTCCTCTAATATTCCAGGTTGTGATAATCATTTCAAAAGTTTTAGGGGTTGTTGGAAGACCTCCGACAATGGTATCACTTTCCCTGAATTCATCAACATGTCTCCTACCATCTGAATGGTCTCGCTCATAGGTCTCCTTCCTCTTTTCCTTCCGCTTTTCCCTGTTGTACCTATTTCTGTGTTCTGATCCCCTTGTGATCCAAGTTTCTCGGGTTTCTTAGCTGTCCATCTTCCTCGTTTTTCCTTGTACCTTTGGAACATGTCCTTATAGAGTTGTTTCTGGTCCTCTAGTATGAACCGCTCATCCAGATGCTTCCATTCCTGTAGGAGTTTCCTCATGATCTTTTCTTCTTCTCCTTCTTGTTCCTGTTGTGGGTCTATTTCCATTTGGATCTGTTCTTGGGTTTGTTCTTGTTCCCGGTCTTCCTGCTCTCCCTCCTTTTCCAATGCTATTCTATTCTTTTCCTTAACTTCTTTCCTGATTTCTTTCTGGACTTCTCTTGTGTCTTCTTCCTCTTCTTCTCCTTCCACTTCCATTTCTAGATCTCGCAGGACTTTGAACTGGTTCTGGCTTTTCTGGTTGCCTTCTGGGTAAGAAGGGTTGGGTCTGGTTTTTCCTTTTTGGGGTCTTTTTCTTCTTTGAACTTCCATAAACCCTCCTCTGTTTCCTTCGTTCATCCTCCCTTCCTGCTCTGTTCTTTTCCTTTCGTCCACCTGATTTGTTGGGGTATTTCCTTCATTAATCGGACAATGTTTAAATAGATGGCCATATTCATGGCACCGTCTGCACCTAAATGGGATGTGTTCATAATCAACTGGCTGCTAACATACTTCATCATGATATTCTATTTCAATATGGTCTGACAAGGGTTCTGTGATATTCATGTAAACACAGATCCTAGCATATGATGTATATCTACCTCTCTTGGTCATCTCTGCTACCTTCATAAAGGTTCCTATTGAGTTCCCAATTCCTTCTAAAATCCCCAGGTCCCAAAACTCTATCGGAAGCCCAAATAATCTGACCCAAACTAGTTATAACATTCTTCCCATTGCCTCATGAATAATCCTGCATTGTTGAAAAAATAAGGACCTTCTTCAAAAACCCTCTCCTTATCTTCTAGATTTGTAAATACTACTGTGAAAAAACCCCCTGCCCCCAATTTAAGGTTTATATGACCTTTAGGTTTCCACTTTTGTTGTATCCATTTCATCAGATCTTTCTCAGATAGCCAAGTTCCTATAAATTTGCAGATAAGTGCATGATCTTTCATATAGCCTCTGTACTCTTCTAATTTATTGTTTGGAATTACAAACATGGGTTTTTTGGTTGCCTGCGGCAAACATTTGTTCCCTGTCTTCGCCTGCCATACTTCTCCCATCACCGGCGCGTTTTTTCTGCGATTTCTAGGTCCTCCATTTGCCCTGATGCGGCTTGATTCCCTTGCTGTAATCTCCTTGTAGGAGGGGATCTCTCCCCCCCCGCTTGCTTCCGTCATTCTTCACAGTCTGGTCTATTTTCAGTGATTTCTGCTCTTTTTTTATTTGGTATTGATCTGTTGCGTGGTTCTTGCAGGTGCGCGCGAGGTATCCTGCACCTGCTAGGAGCAGGTCCACGAGGGGATGCCTGTTCCTGTCCCGAAACCCTAACTCACCATCGTCCTTCTCAGCTTCGCCTTCATTTCTCCCTCACCGATTAGTCCGATGACAAATTGATAGAATCAGAAAAAGAATCACTTTACTTATACAAGAAGTCTGTATTTAAATTTCTTTCACGTACACACAAAATATTCAATGCAATTTATAACTCTTCTCTTTCTCCTAAAAAACGATAGGCCCTCACATTGGGGATCTGGTTTCGCTTTTATGCCTTTCCAGTGTTTCCTCACAGTTGAGAAACTGTCTTCTAGTTACCTAACATTTTCTTGAAACAAATTCTTAGTATTTAACTAATCCTAATTTACTGTTTCTTTAATTTTAAATGACAATGGTTGTGTGAGCCCAAATTTAAATAAAAAAAATTGAAATGAAATTCACAAATCTCTTCTTCTCTTTAGCAGAAGAAGTCAATTCTAGCTGTGGCCTTTCAGTTGGATGCTCCTGCATCAGGCTCCCAAGGAAAATTAAACTCATGGCTCCTATCTATGAGCTCTTCAATAGAGTACCTGGCACTTTGAATCTGGCCAGCATCCAACCGAGAACTATCCTCAATATTATGGTTCTTCCATTTGACCAGTGACTGTAAATATTCCTTCTTTCGAGTCCGTCTAGCCACCTGTGTGTCTAGGATCTGTTCGATCTCTAAAGGCTTTGCTGGAGGCATTTGTTTAATCCAAGATTCTTCCTCATTTTTGGTGTCTCATGTTCATCTCTCCGAACTATCTTCTTCATTAATAGTAATGTAAGGGTACAGATCTTCCACATTAAAAATGGGAAAGATTCCTATACCTCGAGGTAAATGCAACTCATAAGCGTTTGTAGAAAACTTCCAATGGATTCTGCAAGGCCCAATCTTTTTCATTTTCAATTTGTTGTATTCTCCTTTTGGAAACCTCTCCTTGCGCAAGTGTGCCAGTACCAGGTCTCCTACTTCAAACTGTACCTCCCACCTTTTCAAATCTACTTTCTGCTTATAATTTTGGTTGCTGTCCTGTAACTTCAATTTACTTGTTCATGTAGATCATTGATTGCCTTTGCGAAATCCTCACCATCAGCACTCCTGCACTCCAACTAACCCAGATCCCATAATTCATATACTCCACATGGATGCATTACATATAGGATTTGGAAAGGGCTTCTGCCCGTGCTTCTATTGGGCAAATCATTATAAGCAAATTCCGCTTATGCAAGCACATGATCCCACTGTCTGGAATTTTCACCAACCAGACTCCTTAGCAGATTTCCTAGACTTCGGTTCACAACTTTGGTTTTCCCATCGGTCTACGGGTGATAAGTTGAGTTGAAGTTCAGTTTGGTGTCTAACGTTTTCCATAAGGTTCACTAGAAATGACTTGTGAAGTTTATATCCCTGTCCGAGATAATAAACTTCGACAAGCCATGTAATTTGACTATCTTTGTGAAGAACAAGTGTGCCACATGTGTGGCATCATTGATTTTTTTGCTTGGAATGAAATGTGCCATCTTGGTGAAATGATCCACCACCACCATGATAGAATCAAATCCCCACTGTGTCTTCAATAGACCTAAGACAACTTCAAAACTGATTGAGTTCCATGGTCTATTCGAAATGGGTAAGGGTGTATACAAGCCTGCATACTGGTGCTATCCCTTTGCATGCTAAGACACTTTTGATTTATTCACGAACCTTTGTACAATTTTACGCATCTTCGACCAATAGTAAAACTAGCTCAACTAATCCAAAGTCTTGTCTATGCCAAAATGTTTGGCTAAACCTCCACTGTGCTTTTCTTGGATCAAGTTCTCTCTCATAGAACATTCCAAAATACACAATTGTCCTCCCTTGAACAATAACCCCTCCGACATATTATAGTCTAACCATGGGCTATTATCCCTTAACAATGGATTTGGCATGCTTCATAGGCTTCCTTAAAATTTGCATCCATTTCATACAGGACCTTAAGATGTTTGAATCCTAATACTTGTATTGTACTTTCTTGAAGGATCAAATTCCTCCTACTTAATGCATCTGCCACTTTGTTGGCTTGACCGCTGATATGTTTCAAAACAAATGTAAAACTATGCAATTACTCCACCCACTTTGCATGTTTATGGTTCAGCTTATGCTAGTGCATGATGCACTGTAATGCAGAATTGTCTAAAAATAAGACAAATTTATTAGCTAGTAAATAATGTCTACAATGTTTCAATGCTTGGACGACTGCATAAAATTCTTTGTCATAAGACATGTACTTCTGCCTACTTTCATTTAACTTCTTGCTGAAATAGGATATTGGCTTATCTTCTTGGCTGAGTACTGCACCAATGGCTGTCCCACTGGCATCACAATGAACTTGAAAAAGTTTGCTAAAGTTTGGTAATCTTAGAATTGGTTTTTCAGTGATCTTCTTTTTCAGTAGCTGAAAACTCCTTTTTGCCGACTCTATCCAATGAAAAGGATGATTTTCCCTTTTAATGGTGTCCACCATGGGTGCAAAAATTCCACTGAAAGTTTTAATAAATTTTTGATAGAAACTCGCCAATCCATGAAAACTTCTCACCTCAAACAAACTATTGGGAGATGGCCAACTAAGTATGGCTGCAACCTTCTCCAGATTCATCTTTAACTCATTCTCAGAAATCAAAAATCCCAAATAAATCAATTCTTTCTTGAAAAAATAACATTTTTTAAAATTTATCAGCAATCTATTTTGCTGCAATTTTTCTAATACATACCTGACATGTCGAAAATGCTCTTCTTTCGTTTTGTTGAATATAAGTATATCATCAAGATATACAATCACAAATTTTCCAATGAATTATTTCAGCGTCTCGTTCATCAAACACATGAATGTACTGGGGGCATTGCTCAGTCCAAATGGCATGACCAACCATTCATATAAGCCTTCATTGATCTTGAAAGCTGTCTTCCACTCGTCACCTTCCCGAATCCTGATTTGGTGATAGCCGCTTTTCAAATCTATCTTTGATAAATATGCCGCTCCACTCAGAAAAGCCATCATATCATCCATTCGAGGTAAAAGAAACTTGTACCCGATAGTAATTTTTTTTATTGCCCTTGAATCAGTGCACATCCACCACTCACCTCCTTTTTTGGGAGTTAAAATAGTCGGAACAACACAAGGACTCAGACTTTCCCGAATCAGCCCTTTATCCAACAACTCCTACCCCTGATTCCCGATTTCCTCATTATCTTTCAGACTCCCGGGATGAAAGCAATATGGTGACCAATGCTCCGCTTTAGTGGCAATTTGTCTTGTAGATCATATACCACAATATCACTAAACTCCTGCAGCATGTCCTATATCTCTATAGGCAAATCAGTAATTTCAGTATGTATCAATACCGTTCTTGGCCTTCGCACAACTACATAGTTTACCTATTATCCTCAATCTGTTGTAGAAACTCCTTTCCACCTATTAGTAATGCTTTTGCTCCACTAGTTTTTGTAGTATCCTCTTCCTTCATAGGAAATAACTTATGCTTTATCCCATTCTTAACAAACCTATAACAATTCTTTTCCCCGTCATGGATGACCTTCCTATCATACTACCATGGTTTGCCTAGCAGAATATGGCACACGTCCATCGACATAATATCGCAAGTCACCTTGTCCTTGTACTTGCCGATATGAAACTCCACTTCGCAATGTTCATCAACTAGTAGTTGGTGTCATTTCTGCAACCAATACACCTTATATGGATTTGGGTGCTTCAGCTTCTTCAAACCCAATTTTTCCACCATTTTATTAGCTACCAGGTTATCAGTATTTCCATTATCTATAATTAATTTTCATCATTTTCGATGTGATTTACAAACAGTCTGGAACAAAGCTTTTCTCTATGTGAGATTAGTCACTTCCTTAGTTGGCTTTAACAAAACCTTGTTCAACGCCAAGGCTTCTCCTATTTCAGGAATATTTTCCACCTATTGTGGTGGTGCCTCTACTACATCAGGTTGAGCAACATACGCTCCCCTCTGTCCAACTTGTTCATTTTTAGGACATTCAAAAGACCTGTGTCCCCACTTGTGACACTTGTAACACTGATAGGCATTTCCTCTGCCTCTTCCCTATTGGTATGGCATTCCTCCTCTAGTGTTACCTTCCGTCTCAGTCTATCCTGAAGTCTTTGAACTGTTTCCCTCTTCATTTCTCTTGGCAATCCTACCTCTGCCAAAGGACTTTCCTCTTCCTCTACCAGAATCACGTCCTCTTCTTGCATTCTGTTTCCTGGTGATCTTCTCTTCTGCCACTAAAGCACTCTGATATGCCTCCTCTATAGTCTTAGGGGAAAAAATACTAATTTCGTCTAGGATTCCATTCGTAGGCCATTTACAAAACTCGATGTTTTCTCAGGGGTATCTTCAGCATACTTAGCTCTTAGATTTACTTTATAAAATTCTTCAGTATATTCCTTTACAATCATCATTCTTTGTCTCAGGTTCTGCACCTGTCTGTAGAGGGCAATTTGGTAATCCTTAGGCATAAATTTTCTCTTCAGCTTTGCAATCATTTTGTCCCATTTTTTAATCAATGGCTTATTCGATCTCCTCCTTTCTTCCTACACATTGTCCCACCACAGTGCTGTGTGTCCCTTCAACTCAGTAACAACAAACCTGATCTTGCTATCTTCATTGATTTCTTCATATTCGAAGTATTTAGCTAACTCACTTATCCAGTCCAACAATGCCTCTATGGACAAGCTGCCATCGTAGTTAGAAAGCTTTGGTCTTGGCTTGCTGCTAGCCATCAAATCTTATTTTAACAGTTAATCTCTGGTCCTTCTTCTTCTGACCCATCTGTCGTTGTTGCGTTTTCTTCCTCACTATCATCTCCACCTTCAGGATCTCTATGCCTTCCTGCCACCATTGCTACCAAACATGCAGACAATGTTCTGATCTTTTCCCATATCCATTCATCTACTACTTCCCTGATGGCTCTGCCTCAGCCTCTTCTTCCTACCTCCATCCTTACTGAGAAGAGAAACTTGCTCTGATACCAAAATTGGTGGCGAACTTAGAGGAAGAAGTGTTAAGTATGCGACTTAACCCCTGCAGATATCTTTTGTTTATGGTAATGGATATTAATTGAAATTCTTTATTGCAATTAATTTTACCGTACACCTTGTACTGAGCCTTGGTTTCGTAACCGTGGTTGGCCTTCAAAACTAAGTTGAATTGATTAAGGGTTTAGGGTTTACACTTCTTTCATTTTCGTTTTTCATCGCTACTTGTTTGTTCAGTTCGGTCCTTCGACTGTGTGTAAGCGATATCTTGATATTTTCTTGTAGAATCTCTGTTGGTTCATTGAGGTATCAATTTGATTGATAACACTGCAATTTTATTACTTCAATTGCCTGGTTTATGTTCCATTGTATTATGTTCTCTGTGGTTATTGATTTTGGCTTTTTCTTGATCATTTTCCTATGTATCAATAGGGTTTTCTTTTACCATTTCCAAGGGAGGCTCAACAAACTTTGCACAGGTAATTTCTTATTCTGGTTTCCACTGCTAAACCTTGTTTTCGCGTTCTCACTGTCAGGCTCCTTGGTGAGCAGGTAAAATCTATTGATTTCTTTTGTTTGGTTGAAACCCTCTTATTATGGCACTAGTTCCTCGTCCTCTAACTCGGGGTTAGGCTTCTTCTAGTAAGTTATTGTTTCTTCCCTCTTTCTGCTATTCTTCGTCACTTCATTTCAACTAATCAACCTTGTTTTTGAAAGATTTTTTTGGTTATTGGTTGTTATGTGCAAGTCTCGAACTTGGGAGAACTCTATTCCACTGCCCCTTCCTTGGTATTTTGTGACTTGGAATAGGGTAGGACCCTTGCGTAATTGGCCTGTTTTTTTACCTGTGTAAAGTAGAAAAACCCATTGGGGTTTTGGTCATGGTCTATATGTCTTCAAAAGGCAGGGTACAAACCCTCACTTTCGAACTAGATTTTGTATGTAAATTTAAACTCTTGGAGGTTCGATGGTTTTCTTCTTGGTTATCAATTTTCTTTGCTATTTGATTTAGAACATATATAAGACTATTTAAAGAAATAGAAACAAATTGTACAAGACAATGCTTGAATATTATTTGTAAATGTACATGTGATTTAAATTTGAGGCATATGATCTTTGTTGGGTTTGCTTTAATTGTAGTTTATGTTCCAGTACACTATTCTTCATGAAATGTCTTTAATGTTGTTCTGCTTGGAGATTTTGTAGTTTGCCTAATTATCAAAGTCTCACAGTCATATCTTAATTACAATTTCATCACTCATGCACAAAAAAAGAATCACTTTACTTATACAAGAAATCTGTATTCAAATTGCTTTAACGTAAACACAAAATATTCAATGCAATTTATAACTCTTTTCTTTCTCCTAAAAAACGGTAGACCCTCACAATGGGGATCTTGATTGGCTTTTACACCTTTCCAGTGTTTCCTCATAGTTGAGAAACTGTATTCTAGTTACCTGACAATTTCTTGAAACAAATTCTTAGTATTTAACTAATCTTAATTTATTGTTTCTTTAATTTTAAATGACAGTGGTTGTGTGAGCCCAAATTTAAATAAAAACAAAAATGAAATAAAATTCACAAATATCTTCTTCTCTTTAGTAGAAGAAGTCAATTCTAGTTGTCGCCTTTCAGTTGGATGCTCCTGCATCAAAAGGCATTGGAAAAAACCAACATAGCACCAGTAATGTGAAAGAGAGAGAGAGAGAGAGAGAGAGAGAGAGAGAGAGAGAGAGAGAGAGAGAAAATATAACAAAATTTACATCGTGTTTTCAAGTTTGTAACAACTAAACACCTTAAATAACTGCAAAGAAGAAATAAATCAACATATGGGTTTGCAAGAGATTTTTATTTTTTTCCATATATCATCACAGTTTCCTCTCAATCACTTATTTTTCACTCTTCATTCTCCTTAAATACTGTTAGGAAATTAGAAAGGCAGAAATATTTTCTTATTCTTGATAATTACTTGTGATTTTCTTGATTTGTTATTATGTTTCTTTATATCTTCTTTCTTTTAGTTCATCAAGAAATTACCGAAGAAATAACACATAAAACAATGGACACTAGATGTAGGCTCACAAGCAGGGAAAAACCCCTCTCTAGGGGAAAACCTAGTCAATAATTCTTCCTTCAATATTTTTCCGGATATATACCAAGACTCTTGGCCTTGACACAAATTTTCCTGCACACCAAGTCAACATTCTTCCTTTCTCGCAAATGATCCTTCTTGACCTAGCAGTAGTAGCAACGGTGGTAGCACTTTCTTTGACCCAGAAACTTCCACCTTTCCTTAAAGACTTCAATATTCTTTGAAAGACTTCGATCTTCACTCAAAACCTTTCGATCTTGGCCCAATACAACTTCTTGAGGTGACAACATCACACGACAACATGCTACGACATCAACATGAAAACTGGCTATGACATCATATGAAAATTGGCTACAACATCAAAAAGAGCTTTGATCTTCCTAACTAGGGCATGACAGAGAGAGAGAGATAGTTGCACCAAATGTTAGATTTACCCTTTCTCCTTCTCCTAGACCAAAGTTGCACTTCCTTCTCCCCCTTCTTCTATTTCACACTTCTTCCAACTTCAAGAGATATTGAACTTGCTTGTGAGAGAGAGTGCTTTAAATGAAATTTGAATGCATTCATTTATAGCCCTTTGGTGAGGTCTCATAACCACCTTTGAGGCCAACTTGATCATCTTAAGGCCGACTTGGTGTGGAAAAAACATAATTCATATTTGACTCAATACTTAACCTTTTTTACATGATTCCAAAGCTTAAGAAAGGTCTCTTTAAAAGTATAATGACTCTATTAACTTAGAATAAATCCTATAAGTCCTCAATGGGGACTTTGACCTAAAATATTATGACCAACGCATGAAACCCATGCTTTAATAATTCATAATAATAATAATAATTTTCTTTATTCTTTTGACAAGTACATTACAAGGTGACTCAAATAGATTTAATGAAGACCGAACCCAGTTACATTTTCCAACACTCCCTCTTAACTAGGGAAGTATTCATCATACAAAAGTACAATGAAGATTTCAACTATATGAACCATGAAGAACTTTAGACACTACAATGCCATGGACTAGATTCTTGACCAAGGCAATCTATCCATTGGTCTCTCAACAATTTAATCACCACAATGCCATGGACTAGATTCTTGACTTGGGCAATCTATCTAAGTGGGACTAAGATAGACTCAAGCTTTCAACCTCTCTAGGTACCATCAAGGTTACTTTCTAACCATCAACCGAGGGACCTAGGTGTGTATCCATGTTCAAAGCTCTATGACCCACACCAACCTCCGTACTTTGGGACCTAGATATCAACACAAAGTGTCGGCCAGATGTCCTCCTAGGAAATGCTTCACTCACAAAGCCTGAACACTCCTTGATCCAGCATGTCAAGGATGAAAAATCTCTCCCAATCAAACTGATTGGTAACCAGTATGCTATAAAAATATTCGAGAGATTCACCTGTACAAACAAAAGCCCAATCAATAATATACTTTCATATATACATTATCAAATACAAACCTTTGGGGTCTTCCAGACAAATTGATGTTTCTTCTCAATGTTTCATAGTAGGACTATCAAATGAATATATGATAGAAGATTCCTCAATCATACACCTTCCTTTCCTACTTCTAATGCAGCAACATATCCTCAAAAATTCATTCTTCAATCAAAACCAAGTTATGCCCTCCCTATTAACCACAGAGCATCTCTTTATCCATATTCCCTCTTAATCTCAGGGAGATATCTTATATTCAGGCTTCCTCTTAACTTAGGGATATTAACTTCTTCTTTTTGTCATCAGAGAATATTTCATGGCTTTCAACTATTTCATCAGAGTTATCATCATTCTCGTCATGCTTATCACATCAATGAACATCTTCAACATATTGAGGATTGTGTACCTGCACAACTTATATAGAAAGTACGACCAAATCTATAAAAGCATGAAGTTAGCCATCTAAAAGTCATGGAAGCATTTCAACCTTACATATATCATATACCCAAACTTAAACAAGAGACACATATTCTTCAACATCTTGCTAGAACAATGTAAACTTTGAAACGAGAACGATAAACTCAAAATGGGAACTTTGGCCAAAAATCCCCGTAAAATCATGAAAACAGTGCTAAAAACAAAAAGTGTTGATGCTGGAATAGCACCTTTTTTTTTCTAGGGTAAATTTTCAACATGTTTTAAAAATGGCAGTGAAAATCAGTTTTTTGTGCAAAAATTGTCCAAACAATACCCTTAAAACGAAGTGTTGATGTTCGAATAAAACTTTTTTTTTTCAATGGTAAATTTTGTGCAAAAAACACCCTCAAAACGAAAAGTGTTGATGCTGGGACAACACTTTTTTTTTTCAAGGGTAAAATTTCAACATTTTGAAATAATGGCGTAAAATTTTTTATCATGACCCCGAAAAACATTAAAATTTCAAAAAAAAATGAAAACATAAAATATAATAAAAAATTAAAATAATGAAAAAACACAAAACAAAAAAAGATAAAAAAAAATAACAAAACATAAATTAAAATATATACTATAAACAAAACATAAAATAAAAATAAAAAACAAAAAAAAATCGATCATAAAAATGTAAAAAAGAAACAAAATTAACCTATAAGAATTGAAAAACTAAAATAAAAAAAAAAAATTATAAACAAATAAATAGTAAAAAAAACATATTTAAAAAAAATGGGCAAAAAATATCTTGTAAACCATCAAAAAAATTGGCAAAAGAAAAAAAAAAACAAAAATATGGAAAAGAAAAAAGAAAAAAACATTAAAATAAACTATAAAATTAAGTAGGTAAAAATAGGAAAAATTTAAAAACATTAACATAAATCTAAAAAAGGTTGAAAATTAAAAACAAACTAGATTTAAAAAAATTAGAAAATTAACAAAAAAAAATTAAAAACTACTAAAATTAAGATTAAAATGTTGATTACTTAATATATATATATATATATATATATATATAGTAAGTAAAAATAGAAAATTAAAAAAATACATTAACAAAAACTAGGAAAAAAAAATTAAAAACAAAATTGATTTAAAAAAATAAAAAACCTAGTAAAATTAATATTAAAAACATTTAAAAATAAACAAAAAAAACAAAAATAAACTCAAATTATTAAAAAAACCAAAAAAATATGGAAATTTTAAAAATATGTCTTTTCAAATTAAAAAAACATTTAAAGTTTATAAAGAAATATGTATTTTTGATTAAAAAAAGAATATTAAACTTACTTTTTTTATTTAAAAAATAAAAATAAACAATTTAATTTTTTTTAAAGAATTTTTTTATTTTATTATTTTTTTTTAAATTATTAAAATTTTTTAATTTTTTTAAACAATTTATTTTTTATTAAAAAAAATTTATTAATTTTTTTATTTAAAAAAAAAAAAAAATTTAAACAATTTTTTTATTTAAAAATAAAACAAATTATTAAAAAATTTTGAATTTTTTTTTTATTTAAAAAAAAAATACCGCTCACCCAGCCGCCTGTGGTGTTGCGGCCCTGGGTAGTGGGCCTGCCTAGGGCCTTGCCACCATGGGTGGCCAGATGGGCGGTATTTTTTAATTTTTAATAAAAAATAATTGTTTAAATTTTTTATTTTAATTTTTTAATAGTTTTTTTAATTAAAAAAAATGCATTTAATTTTTTTTTTTAATAAAAAAAATTGTTTAATTTTTTTTTAAATTTTTAATAATTAAAAAAAAAATTAAGCTTAATAAAATATATATATATATATATATATATATATATATATATATATATATATATATATATATATATATATATATATATATATATATATATAAGATTAAAAATACATATTTCTTTATAAACTTTAAATGTTTTTAATTTTTTTTTTTTTAATAATATGAGAAGACATATTTTTTAAATTTTGTTCTTTTTTCCAATTTTTTTTTATAGTTTATGAGATAATTTTTTTTTTGTCTTTTTTTTTTATATATATTTTTATATTTGTTTTTTTAAGTAATCAACATTAAAAAAAAAAAAATAAAACAATTTGAAAATTCGTTAAATAATCATATTTTTAAAAAAATTGGACATAATAAATTTTAAAGTGTGAAAAATAAGTCCTCTAAAAAGAAGGTATGCTGCATAAACACGTTGCATCAAAGCATTTCAAAATCAGCATGAAAATCACTAACATTTAAAAACAAATATTTACATTTGATACATAAGAGAATTTGAAGTGTCAAAAATATGCTCCCAAAAAAAAAAAGTGTATTCTGCATCACCACTTTTCAAAATCATGTCACGTTTTTACTACCCCTACGAAATGGGTAATCGTATTGGTTATTTAAAGTGCGAAAAACTATGCTCTAAAAAAAATAAGTGTGTTCTGCATCACCCCTTTTCAAAATCGGGTCAATCTTTTGCTACCTTTACGAAACGAGTAACAATATTAGTTCCTGTTTCAAAGTTTACGTTGTTCTAGGGACTTTGTCATAAACCCTAAACTACTTCATAACAAATTTCATTCCATATATGGTTTCAATGTTTCTTTAAAAGGTGTGACATACCCTAATACAACATATAGCAAACCCTAGAAACAATTCAAACAAATATAGATCTACAAGGCATCTAACAACTTTCAGAATTCATATGTTGGACTTTCCACTAGGGTTTTATACAAATCCTATATTTTCAATCAAACATCAATCCCAACTAAAACTCAAATTTCATCAATCTTACACAAATCTCAAATCGTCATATTGTCATCATACATCAGATATTTTTACTTCTACTAAGGTTCAACTCCAAAACCCTATAATTTCACAAATACTAACATGCTAGAGAGACAAACTTTGACTAGGGCTTAGTTCCAAACCCTAGGATTCATGAATAGCGACAAATAGGTCAACTGATACATCTAGGAATTCATCATCATGCGTAGGCATTTCATATCATGTGTTAGTCAAACCCAACTTCAGAAAGATCAATAAGAGTTAGACATGAAACAAACTTAATTAGACTAGGGTTTGATCATACAAACACACACATACCAAGGAAATCATTTCTAGGACATTATAAAAGTATTTCTTACACGTTCCACCAAACCATAATGAGTTAGGGTTTCAATATAGGAATATAGAAAACCAAAAATTACCAATAATTAAAAGGTTCGGGATTTAGACTTTATCATTCAACCCTAACAAGTTAGGCTTCTTGATCATACCAAAATATAAACACGACATCATCAACAAAATCTTCAAATAAAATTTCTCAATAATCATACGAAGTTTAGGGTTTTAGACATTCACATTAGCATACCCTTAGGTTAGGATTTTTCAAAGAACCTGTTTAGGTTTCTACAAATCCAGTTAAGAATATGAGTGGGGTAGATTTATCATGTGATGAATCTCCCAAAGATAAGAATAAATATGATTCAATGTGGATATTCACAACAATGTTAGTAATAGATTGTCAAGTGAATAAAAATTTATTATAAATAAAGCAATTTTTTGTAGTTTAAGGCATACCTTTGTTTTTTGACAAACCTTATCTTGGGTGGCTCTCTTCCGTACTTCCTTGAGGATATAGAAATTTTTTTCCTAATCAAGATAATAAAGGGAGAATAGTGATTAGTATTTAATATAATCAAAACTTAAATAAGTACAAAAAACAAAAAACTGAAAGGAAATGACATACATATCTTTATGAGTTGTTGAGTTCTCCCTCCAATTATTGAGGGATGGCTATAAACTTATAAAAACAAAATAAAATGTATTTTCCAAAAACATGTTAAAACCTATAAATTCTAAACATCAAAAATAAAAAATAGAATATCTAAGACTAAGAGCAATGGACTTAATAGTGTAAGTCCCTTATATTAGATTCTTCAGGTTTGGCTTTCTTTAGGTCTTCTTCTTCAACAACATTAGCTTTATCTCTTTCTCTCTTTTTGTTTCTTATATTGTCGAGACAGTTACTCTTGTAGTGACCCTTCTTATGACATTGATAGCATTCTATTTTATACATGTCTACCTTCCTCTTTGGTCGTTTGGATTTCTTGAAGTTCCCTTTGTGATGAGCAGTGTAGGCATTTGAAAATTATTCAAGATTGGAAACTAATGAGATCCTTAATTCTTCTAAAGTGTGAGCTTCCTTCAATTGTTGAGTCTTGCAACAAATTCACCCCAAGTAGGGGGTAATCCTAATAGAGCAGTGGTCACAAGTTTTTCAACTTGAAAATTTTCATCAATGGCCAAAAGATAATATATGATTCTTGCTATCTTCAAAAAGGAGGAGGCCACTATATCTTATTTAGTCATCTTTTTGGTCCTTAGTTCATTCTTTAAGCTTTCCACTTGACAAATGTTCTAAATAGTGAACAAATTTTACAAGGCTTCATACATTTCCTTAGCATGATTGATGTTGGCTAGAGATGGTACAATATTGTCCTTTATTTATTATACCATTAGAGTCATCACCACCAATTCTAATTCTGAATTTTACTTTGTTAACATCACTAGAGGATATGTTCCAAACTGAAGGAAGAACTAAGAGTAATTGAGTGTAAAGAGGAAGTTTACTACAATGAACCAGAGCAAGGATCATCCTTGGAAGGGTGAGGATGAATAAAATGTTGAAAATAAGTCTTTTGAGGATCACCCTATGATACTATAGAGACCTGTGTTTTTAAATTTTATGTTTGGTGCATGATTCAGGTGTTTTAGGTGAAGATGGAGAGAAGGAATTCAAGGTTGTTATAGGAGAAGGAAGGAAAGAAGAATTATCTTGTAATTACAATCAAAATAAGCAATGGATGAATATAATCATGGAAGAAGAGCTTGAGATAGAGCGATTTTTATTTCTAGATGAGATGCCTAAGATGGAAACATTTACCTTTTGTAATTAAATTGATGAGGATGGTCATGAAGCTTTGGTCGAATTTGAATATTCTGACATTATAAAGAAAGAGGAAGAAATTCTTGAAGTAAAGGAGGCATATGAGGACTCAATAAATGGTTTGCTGTTCCCAATATGTATGAGGAGGAGATACTAGAAGCATCCATAGAGACTTTTAAGTCTCATGTTTTTAAAACTGACCAATGTTTTGTGTTTGCAGGAAGTGATGAATGAAAGAATAGGTAGTTGTATAATTCTATCATATATCATTTGTAGAATTTGCTGGCATAATTGATACAAGCTTTCAAGGAGTTGAGGATGTGTAAGGAGTAAGAATTTGGCTTGGAGAGACTTCAGCAGAAGAAGCACAAGGAACCTTAGAATAAGTAATGCAAAATTACAGGACAACAATGATAGAGCTCGCAACACGAGACAATTGAGGAAAAATCTTAGAGGAAGCCTTATATAAGAGTTTGAATTGTTTATTGCAATTTTGTCATCTTAACAGAATTCGAGATATAAATATGTTGGAGAAAATGAACAAAGGAATAAAGGATGGGAAATTGTGGCTAGTATTAGACAAAAAATGACAACAAGATTCAACAAGAGGATCGATTGGATAAATAGATTGAGAAGATAAGAAAGTTGATGGTGAAGGTGATTGAATGGAGATAGTTACAAATAAAAGGAAACCATACTATAGGTTGCAGTTAACTGATCAAAACTACATCATCATGGAAGGATGAAGACTACAACATAAGATCTGGAAATTAGAGAGGAACAAGGAAACAATAATAGGATAGCTACAACATGATAGAGCAACTTATTTACTGCAAGTCAAAGTTTGGGATCGAGGAAATAATTACTTCATGAACAGATGGTCAGAATACCATGAATCTTTTACACCTTAGGAGTCTGATGCAAGAGCATTCCAGTTCCAAGTCAAATTGTATTTTTACTAACATAGGGGTCATTCATTTACCAAGTGAGTTGGTTCCCTAAATGTGTGAAATTAGTTGATTTAATGTATTTTCCTACGTTTCTAGAATAATTTTATATAACTTATTAAAGTGAAGATTAATGTACTTAGATCTTCTCTTAATGATATATCTCGAGAGTATTTGGGAGAGTTAGAGAAATGCGAGGATTAGTTATATTTTATGAGAGAAATGTGGATCTAGATATTTAGAGATATGATTTGTTTATATAATTGTGGATATAAATTGAAATCAATTCAGAATCATTTTTGTACTTATTTTTAAGCTAAAAGGAAAAAGAGATAACATCGTATAGAGAAGGGAGGGAGGTGTTGGCATTATGGTACATGTGTTTTCCTTGATGGAAACTCACATATATGATAACCAGTGTTAGGTTGTGTTATATTCTTTCCACGACTAGCTGACATAGTTAACCTAGGGTCACAAGGGGTTTGAGGGGTGCAAGTAACCCCACTCTATGGGGTCCAGGGCAGCGCCCCGGAAAATTTTGTTTTTGGACCCTATATTAGGTTGGGCGGACCTACATATGGTTTTGTGCATGATTTTTCGCACATGGTTTTGGAAACGATGGTTTTTGGTCCAAGGTATTGGATGCTTCGGCATGTATAAATATGTATTGTAACATTGAAATGAAAATAACGAAAAATTAAGTTGGTAGTCCCAGTTTTGGGATCCAGGGGAAAATATCTGTGTATATGTGTCTTATGTGTTATGCTCTCACATTATTTATTTTTTGTGGTTTAGAATTTGTATGCAGGTAATTTCTGTATGGGGTTAAAACCTACATTTGGTATCAAAGCTATTTTGCCTTCAAGGGGATGTCTTTGTTGTTGAGGGGTTTTTCTTGGGCCTGTGGTAGACCCTGTTCAATGGGAGATCTGCGGGATCAATTCTAGTGGTGAAAGAAGATGGCGAGCAGTGGAAAGATAGAGATCGATAAATTTAATGGTCAGCGTTTTGAGTTATGGAAACTCAAGATGGAGGATCTGTTGGTGGATAAAGATCATTGGATCACAGCAGATCTAGGTACTAAACAAATGGGAGTGTCCGATGAAGAATGGAAGAAGTTGGATCGGAAGGCTAAGAGCACAATATGATTGTGTGTCTCAGATTCAGTATTTTTGAATGTATCATGGGAAGCTACAGCAAAGGCTTTTTGTGACAAGTTAGGGACTTCGTACCAATCTAAGTCTCTGGTGAATAAATTGTTCCTACGGGAAAAGCTGCATAACTTGAGGATGGAAGATGGAGACTCAGTGACAGAACATCTAAATGCATTTAATACTTTGGTAACTCAGCTATTATTTGTTGATATTAAAAATTCAGATGAAGATAAGTGCATCATTTTGTTGTGTTCTCTACCAGATTCGTGGGATAGACTGGTTATTGCAGTAGGTATCAATGCAACTGCCTTGCAGTTTGATGAAATAATCTCATCCTTGCTTGTTGGAGAGGTAAATCCCCTCTGCGGACGGAGGCGATCCCTACTAGCCCAGATCGGGTCTAGCAACAATCAAACAATGCTATCATGCAAGTTCCTAATTGCAAATTAAAGGTGGATGATGAGAGCCTACTTGGATTCCAACGCTAATATTTGTAGAAGAGTCGCCACTCTCGTTCCTTTGCTCCGGCCAGTCACGATCCCCACGATCTCCGGGAATGGACACCTGCACATGCAAAGAACAACACAAATACAAGCATAAAATCCAATAGATGCAATTATATATCGGTCAGAAAAGATATAACTCAAACATTATTACAATGAATAACAAGAGTGGAACCATAATGATAGTCATCTATTATTGATAAACAACAAAGAAGAATACAACCATAGTTCTAACGTCAAATCCTCCTTTGGCTGGGTGATCAGCTACATATGTCTTGCAAAGCTTGTCGAGATTGGGAACAAGCCTCTCTCTCTTTGATTATGAATGCAAAGAAAACTCTTACAACAATCTCTTAGACTTCTGAAAGTATAATTCTCCCTATGCTCGAACTAGCTTGTCAAATGCAATGGAACAAGCTTTTATAGATGGAGGAGAAGGAGATAAGATAAATCACACCATCTATGGGATTGGGTTTATCCTCAAAAAGCTATTATGGATAGAGGAAAGGGAGATACGATGAATCAAGACATCCATGGGATTGGCATTATCCTTAAAAAGATTCATGAGTTGAAAGGAAAAAACTTTCGCGCATGCGTTTGTTAAAAAGCTTTCCCAAACCTGGTTGGCGCAGGTATAGATCTGAGACAGAGCGCCAACTGGCGCAACCTCTTTGGAGTATTTCCCCCATTGGCGCGAGTAATACACTGTGGATCTGCGCTAATGGAAAAAGGGAACTTTTTAAGGATATTCTGCAGGAGATGTCTTCCGGGCATATGAAGTCTATACTTAGGGGAACATAATGCAAGTGTTTTCAAGTTATTTCACTTCTCACAGGTCCCGGAATGAGTCCTCCAAAGTGCGAGAGAGGGGTAACAGGGACAGTGACAAATGGTGACAAATTACTGTGTAACAGATGCCCCCTAAAGCATGAGGCCCGAGAGAGAGAGAGGGGTGAAATGCTTTACAAGAACACATGCAGCTGCTGTTGGAGAATCTGCATAGAGAGGTACAACTGATAGCTCAAGTACATGATATATGTGGTATGGGCGCAGCCATCCATAATAGAGTACATAATAATCTAGATCCAAGGTATGGGCGCAGCCATCCGGTGAGGATCGATGAATAGACTCAGGCATGGTCGCAGCCATCCAGTGAATGAGTCATGTAACAATCACAATAATCCACAAAATCGCAGCTTGGATTCCAACAGACAAAATCCAGGGTCTTGCGCTCCATCTCGACCCGAAAAAAAGTACAAGTTCAAGCATGCGAATACATGAGTTGAAGTCGAACATGCATAAACATCGTCTGATTACCAATCAATAATGAAAACCGTTAACAGACGCGAGAGGTACCACCAATAATGACAATGGCCCTCAAGGTACTATAGGTACAATCTACGGCGTGCGAATCAGTGAGCTGGCATCGAACACCCGTAGAATCATTCGATCAGAGGCCAATGATGAAAACCTCACGTCGAACACGAAGAACCTGCCATTGAGGCATGCAAGCTCCAAGGCACCGGAAGGGAGTCTCTAGATCAGCTTCCTGGATAATGAGCTGAAGTCAACAGGAAGTGACCTTGATCGAAGGTGGGCCATAGTGTTTCCCACATCATCGACACAAGACAGAGGAAGAATGTTGTGGTGAATCAGAATTATGCGAGCTATCAGAGGGAGGTTGTTATTCTGCAGAGGTCAACTTCTCTTGAACATATTGGCGGCACGACAGTGGACTTGGCAGTATTTGACATCAATGGATCAAAGGTCATGGTGACGAGGCAATGAGAAAATGAGAGGTCAAACAGGATCACCCAAATCCACGGAGGCAAGTGAAAAACAAGATGAGATGTCCCCACCCAGACACGAAAGCAGACAAGTGCCATGTTCAAGAGCGACATACTGCCGACACGACAATAATTATGGTTCCAATTTCCCCCACCATTTCTGGCGAGTACCCCAGTTATTTTTATTAACAAGCTTGACGGGGATAGCATATGCTTGTGAAGTGTCATTTCGACGGAATCCAATGTCATCAGGTTTTAACGAGTCTGACAAAGGAAGAACTCGGTTTCTTTTCATGTTTAGAGAGTTTGAAAAGACAGCAGAAAAGAAAACTCTAGGGGTGTCCTTTTTCGTAAAGTTGTGTCTCGCGAGCCCGAAAAAGTATAAAACAATGCTCGAAAGAACTGCCCGACCATTATGATCGAGGAGTACTTTTCATGGTTAGTGACTTCGACCCGAAAAAGTAAAAAAGCGATCGAAGCCACGTCGCTTTGTAACCGTTAACGAACCTGAAATGACAAGGGTACGAAGATCTTTTCGTTTTTACACGGTCGGAAAAGAGTTTAAAGACGACCGCCTCTTATTTACGTTTAATGAGTCAAGAGGGATAACTCGGCGATATTTTCACATTTAAACGGTCGGAAAAGAGCTGAAAGTAGACCTCCATTTTTATTCTCTTTAACGAGTCAAAAAAGGAAAAATACTCGGCTATCTGTTCATCTTTTACGAGTCAGAAAAGAGCTTAAAAGGAGACTCGTCCTGGAGGAACGAGTGGTATAAAGGGTAGCAACTAGTTCCAGTAATGGTGGAACTGCTCAAAACATATAATGGTTAAGAGGTTGGCTAATAAAACCACTCATCACTGCGGTTCCTCAGGAAAGGATAAACAACCAAGTGAAAGAATATGATCGGCCAAAGAGATGGTGGCAATGGAATGAAACAACCAAGGCTCATCTAACAGAATTTAGCAGATAAAAGGCAATCACGAGATGTAAATCAGGTATGGGTTCATTTTTACACAAGCTTGAACCATGGAGAGCTCTTCTTGGATTCGGTTTCATGTTTACACAAGCTTGAAACGAAAAACTATGCTTGTTATAAGTTCGCATGCCCCCAGCATAATAACGCAAAATGAGGTACATGCCCCCCAAGCTTCATTGCATTCAACAAAGTGGATGGAATGAAGGTTCACTCTCGAGATCTAGGAAAGACTCGACTTGTATTTTACGAGATCTTAATCAAAAGACTCAATTTGGAAAGGGAGTTGTTTCATTTTTTAATGAGGTTGATACAGTAAAAGAACTATCCTCATAACCCTTGTTTCATTTTTTTAACGAGGTCGCCACAAGATCAAAACTATCCTCAGACACCTAGTTTCATTTTTTAAGGAGCTTGACACAGGAAAACGAACTATGCTCCATCAGACCTAGTTTCATTTTTTAAGGAGCTTGACATAGGAAAACAAACTATGCTCCGTCAGACCTAGTTTCATTTTTTAAGGAGCTTGACATAGGAAAACGAACTATGCTCCGCCCGAACTTCATTAGAATGAACAGGAAGTTGGGGTTTCCAAGAGTGCCACTCTGGGTAAATCCCCTCTATGGACAGAGGCAATCCCTACTAGCCCAGATCGGGTCTAGCAACAATAAAAAAATGCTATCACGCAAGTTCCTAATTGCAAATTAAAGGTGGATGATGAGAGCCTACTTGGATTCCAACGCTAATATCCCCAGCGGAGTCGCCAATTGTTGGAGAGGTAAATCCCCTCTGCGGACAGAGGCGATCCCTACTAGCCCAGATCGGGTCTAGCAACAAGCAAACAATGCTATCACGCAAGTTCCTAATTTCAAATTAAAGGTGGATGATGAGAGCCTACTTGGATTCCAATGCTAATATTCGTAGAAGAGTCGCTGCTCTCGTTCCTTTGCTCCGACAAGTCACGATCCCCATGATTTTCGTGAATGGACACCTGCACATGCAAAGAACAACACAAATACAAGCATAAAATCCAATAGATGCAATTATATATCGGTCAGAAAAGATATAACTCAAACATTATTACAATGAATAACAAGAGTGGAACCATAATTATAGTCATCTATTATTGATAAACAACAAAGAAGAATACAACCATAGTTCTGACGTCAAATCCTCCTTTGGTTGGGTGATTAGCTACATATGTCTTGCAAAGCTTGTCGAGATTGGGAACAAGCCTCTCTCTCTTTGATTACGAATGCAAAGAAAACTCTTATAGCAATCTCTTAGACTTTTGAAAGTATAATTCTCCCTATGCTCGAACTAGCTTGTCAAATGCAATGGAACAAGCTTTTATAGATGGAGGAGAAGGAGATAAGATCAATCACACCATCTATGGGATTGGGTTTATCCTCAAAAAGCTATTATGGATAGAGGAAAGGGAGATACGATGAATCAAGACATCCATGGGATTGGCATTATCCTTAAAAAGCTTCATGAGTCGAAAGGAAAAAACTTTTGCGCTTGCGTTTGTTAAACAGCTTTCCCAAACTTGGTTGGCACGGGTATAGATCTGAGACAGAGCACCAACTGGCGTGACCTCTTTGGAGTATTTCCCCCATTGGCGCGAGTAATACACTGTGGATCCACGCTAATGGAAAAAGGGAACTTTTTAAGGATATTCTGCAGGAGATGTCTTCAGGGCATATGAAGTCTATACTTAGGGGAACATAATGCAAGTGTTTTCAAGTTATGTCACTTCTCACAGGTCCTAGAGTGAGTCCTCCAAAGTGCGGGAGAGGGGTAACAGGGATGGTGCCAAATGGTGACAAATTACTGTGTAACATTGCTGATGGAGGAGATGAGACGGAAAAATATGGAGAGCCAGAATGGTGATACCTTGTCTATATGAGGATGGTCCCATAACAGAAACAAAAATAAGTCATCGAGTGGGAGATATAAATCTCTAGGAAAACCTGTAAAGGTGGTGTGCTGGAAATGCAGAAAGGAAGGGCACTACAAAAGGGACTGCAAATCTAAAGCTCCTAATAAAAGAAATGGATCTGATGATGCTCTTTCTGCAGAGGCGAAAACCACCTCATATGAAGGTGGGGATGTGTACATGGCTTCTTCAAGTATACATGTAAATCATGAGGCATGGTTGATTGACTCAGGTACATCCTTTCACTTCACTCCCCATAGAGAGTGGTTCTACGAGTATGAGAAATATGATGGTGGTGATGTCTTCTTGGGGGATGACAGGGAGGCTAGAATCATTGGTCGTGGAAAAGTGAAATTGAAGTTGCAAGGTGGAAGAGTTAGAACACTTCTGGGTGTTCTACATATTCTTGCATTAGCCAAAAATTTGATTTCTGTAAGTAAGCTAGATGATGCAGATGTAAAAATAGTGTTCAAGAAGGATACCTACAAAATGGTTCGAGGAGAACTGGTATTGATGTGGGGAGTTTGGATTGGAACTTTGTACAAGCTACAAGGTAGCACTATTATTGATGGGTTCAACAATTTTGTGGTTTCTTAAAGTGGAGTAGAAAATCTAGTGGTCTATGGAGAGAAGACAATGTTGTGGCATCAAAGGCTTAGACATATTGGAGAGAAGGGCCTTCGAATACTTCATGGTAAAGGTATGGTAGAAGGTATGAGTAATATCTCTTTGGATTTTGATTTCTATGAAAATTATGTATATGGGAAGCAGAATCTGGTGAGTTTCCCCTCTGGTGGTAAGAGGGCGAAATAGATATTAGAGCTTGTGCACAGTGATGTGTTTGGACCTGTGAAGGTTCCACCACTGGGTAAGTCTATGTACTATGTGTCATTTATAGATGATTTCTCAAGGAATACATGGATATATTTCCTTAAGAATAAATCTGAAGTCTTTATAGGTTTAAAGAATTTAAGGCTTTGGTGGAAAACCAGACAGAGAAGAAGATACAAGTGTTGAGGACTGATAAAGGTGGAGAGTTTTGCAGTAAGGAATTTGAATAATTATGTAAGAAGTGTGGTATAGCACGGTAGAATACTACTCCATATACACCTCAGAAAAATGGAGTTGCAAAAAGAATGAACAAGACATTTATGGAAAGGGCAAGAAGCATGCTCAGTGGTGCCAGGTTAGGAAAGGAATTCTTTGCAGAGGTAGTGGAGAAATCCTGTTACCTAGTCAACAAATCACCCTCATTAACATTGGAGGATAAGACTCCACAGGAGGTATGGACTGGTAAGAAGCCCTCTCTTTCACATCTGAGGATATTTAGATGTGATGCATATTTACATGTTCCAAAAGAGAAAATAACCAAGTTGGATAGTAAATCTGAAAAGTGCATCTTTATTGGGTATAAGGATGGTTTAAAGGGTTATAAGCTTTGGAACCCAGTAATAAGGAAGGTTGTGTAAAACTAAGATGTGGTGTTCAGAGAGGTGAAAGATGTTATTAAACGTGGAGTCCAACCAAAGAAACCTGAGAAGATAGATTTTGAGCTTAAGGAGGAAGAATCAAACTCTACAGCAGAGGAGGAATCAGAATATGAAGAGCCACAAGCTCCAGGTGTGAGAAGACCAGTTCAAGAAAGAAGGCAATCGGAAAAGGTATAGTCCATCTGCTTTCTATTCAAATTTTGCTTTATCTGTTACTGATGATCATCCCAGAACTGTGAAGGAAACGGTAGTTTCAGAGGATGGAAAACTTTGGAAAGAGGCCATGGTTGATGAAATGGCATCTTTGCACAAAAATGAGGCTTGGGATCTGGTGGAGTTGCTGGTTGCAAGGAAACCCATTGGCATCAAATGGGTGTTCAAGAAGAAGACAAATGCAGAAGGAAAGGTGGAGAAATACAAAGCTCAGTTGGTAGCAAAAGGTTATTCCCAGGTGTCGGTAATTGATTTTGGTGATATTTTTTATCCTGTTGCCAAGGTAGCTTCTATTAGATTACTATTATCTGTTGTTGCTGCTTTTGATTATGAGGTAGAACAAATGAATATGAAGACAACATTTCTTCACAGGGATCTGGAAGAGGAGATCTACATGACATAACTTGAAGGTTTTCTGGTGAAGGTTAAGAAATAACTGGTATGCAAGTTAAAGAAGTCTTTGTATGGGTTAAAAAGTCACCAAGGATGTGGTATCAAAAATTTGATACATTTATACGGGGACTTGGCTTCACCAGAAGCAAAGCAGATCACTGTGTGCATTTCAAATTAATTGGTGATCATGTTATTTATCTAGTCTTGTATGTGGATGATATGTTGCTGGTTGGAAATGACAAAGAAATTATCAAGGATTTGAAGACCCAATTTTCCTCCAAATTCGACATGAAAGATCTTGGTGTTGCAAACTATATTTTGGGCATGGAAATTACAAGAGATCAAGAAATGAGGAAGCTTTGGTTAAACCAGAGGAAGCATGTCAAGACAATATTGCAGAGGTTTAATATGCGGGATAATAAACCGGTGAAGGTTCCTATTCCTGTAGGTGTGAAGTTATTTGTTGAACAGTGTCCCAAGACACAAGAAGAGGAAGAGGACATGTCCCGTGTTCCATATGCAAGTGTAGTCGGTAGCCTGATGTATGCAATGGTCTGTACTAGACCAGACATTGCACATGGAATGGGACTATTGAGTAGGTTTATATCAAAACTAGGAAAGGAGCATTGGACAACAGTGAAGCAGGTTTTTAGGTATTTGCGTGGCACTAGTGATTATGGTTTGTGCTACCAAGGAAGACCAGGATTAGACAGAGTGTTGGATATTTGTGGCTTTTTTGATGCAAATTGGGCTAGAGATCTGGATCAGAGAAGATCTACAAGTGGGTATGTGTTTAACCTATTTGGAGGTGCAGTCAATTGGATGAGTAAGAAACAATATGTAGTGGCACTATCAACTACAGAGGCAGAATACATGGCACCACTCATGCAAGCAAGGAAGCATTTTGGTTACAGAGATTGTGTTCAAGTATGGGGTTAGTACAGGGAGCTATAAGGATAGACTGTGATAGCCAAAGTGAAATTTTCTTGGCAAAGGACCCTACATATCATTCAAAGACAAAGCACATTGATGTTCAGTATCTCTTTATGAGGGATATGATAGAAGACAAAAAGTTGTTGTTGGTAAAGGTGGACACTTTGAAGAATACTGCAGATACATTGACAAAATCTATGAGCTCTGAGAAGTTCTCTTGGTGTAGAGAAATAATGGGCGTTGCAAGGCTAGATAAATGACTAAGATCTCCTGTGGCCCCCTGTGGAAAGAAAACGACAAGTGGGAGAATGTTGGGTTGTGTTATATTCTTTCCACGACTAGCTGACATAGTTAACCGGGGGTCACAGTGGCTTTCATGGGTGCAGGTAACCCCACTCTATGGGGTCTGGGGTAGCGCCCCGGAAAATTTTGTTTTTGGACCCTATATTAGGTTGAGCGGACCTACCTATGGTCTTGTGCATGATTTTTCGCACATGGTTTTGGACGCAATGGTTTTCAGTCCATGGTATTGGATGCTTCGGCATGTATAAATATGTATTGTAACATTGAAATGAAAATAATGAAAAATCAAGCTGGTACAGGGTTAAAACCTACAACCAGATGTATTCACAAGTCAGTTCAGAAATGATAAAGTGATGTATTGTAACAGGTCAATTCAGAGGTAGCAGATTAATGGCACAGAAGAACAGGATGATGGGACAAAGCATTACACATCATAATCAATAAATTAAGGAAATAGAATGTTTTAAGTTGTATATGTTGTTTAACCTAGTCCAAGTCACATTACACGTGGGTACATAGAATAAAATGTGCGTATATCTATGCACTCACAGAAGGAAAAGCGTGTATGGGATGGAAAATTAAGGTTAAAGAATACCAAGGGTCCATACCATGGTATTAGCACACAATATTGAGCGGAATAATGCTTACTTGATCTCGTCTAAGAATACCATAGGTTCTAAGTGTTGTTTTGGTGCATGGTATTGACAAAGGCTCTACGTATATAAGGAGGAGAAGATCAAATGGCTAAGTGTGAAAGTAAAAAGGGTTTTTAATGAATACTTATATCTAAAGTATATTTGTGTTGTAAGGGATACAGTTATGCTAAAGATCTGAATCATCTTGTGCACCCTTGGATACAATGTTGGATCAGGGTCATGAGACCTGAAATGACTTATCCTTGTATGATATGATAATGGATAGGCTAGATCTCAGTGCTAATGCATGTTTTATCCTTTAAATGTTGTGATCTGGATATATCCGAAGTCTTGAAAAGTTGCGAAGTTATAAGTCATTATTTTCATATCTATACGTAGGTTTGCCTCAGTGAAGGCGTGTATACATGCAGATTTGACACTTCCAAGTAGCTATGCAGAAGAGGGAATTGTTGTTCATAAATGACTGGTCTATTTGATCAGTGTTGTTGTTTACTGTTGTTTGTCAATGATGTCTTCATTAGATCTGAATTTAAACTGATTGTATAAGGAGATTGAGTCTGGATCACTGATTGACTTAGTAAGAAGGGTGATCTTTTGTTGCTATCTATTTAGAACTTTGTAATATGACAATAGATCTTCATAATGTCTTTGGTTATAGTTTTTGGTTAAGAATTTTTATGATTCACTATCTTTAGAGGTATACAAAGGTTGGGTTACATAAAGTAGCGTATACACGCAGGTTTTCCTCATTAAAGAAGCGCATATGTTCTGACATATGATTTTTGAGGTTGCAATTGGTTCTAGTTTTTGATGCAACGTTTTGGGTTCAGCTCTATGTTCTGGTGACAGTGATCTGACTGTTTAGATTAATTGATTATGTTTTTCTTTAGATTTGATGGGTTTCAATGATTGGTAGATGCAGTTATATTTGATGGTTGTATTGCAATGGTGATCGATGGGTCTAGTATGAAAATTTGATGAAACATGACCTAAATATTGTGTTGATGAGTACCAGGAGTATCCAGTCTGAAAATTTATGAAACGTGGTCCCTAGAGAAAGAGTGAAGGTCGTAGCCTTCAGTAGGTCGGTGCCTACATACTGGTAATCATATTAGCCAGTACAAGAGCTAGGGGGTTGGAGCTCCCTTCCAGTAGAAGCTGGAAAATGAGTGAAGGTTGTAGCCTTCAACATGTAGATTCTTGCGTACTAGAAAGAGTCTGCACTAGGACAAAACTTGTAAAAACTTTTAATAATAAGAATATTGAAGACTGGGATGACAATAGTGGTGGTTTTTTCCCACATTAGCTTTCCACCTAAAAAATATTGGTGTTCATGTGTGCTTCTTATGTGTGTTGGTTTATTTTGTTCTTTCTGCATCTGTTTACTACTTAGTAAATGCATCACACCCAGATTTAAGTTCAATAGACAATGAACTAACTGTTTTACAAGTTTATTATCTATACGCTAGTGGAATTCATTATAGTCACAGACATACATTGTTTGGGTTCTGTAAAGTCACATATACAGTTTGAAAAAGAAAATTATTATTGTGAAAGTTAAAATACTGATTCAACCCCCTCCCCCCCCAGTATTTTCCCAAAAATTGGTATCAGAGTATGTCCTTTAGAAGAACCTTGATCGCTTGAAGGAAGATATCTCAACATGAGAAATCAAATGGAATGGAATCTATCAGACCACCAATCTTCAACGAAAATAACTTAGCATATTGAAAGATAAGATCCAAACCATATCTTCAGTCACTTGGAGCTGATGTTTGGGAAATTGTGGAAGGAGGATACTAATATCCAGCAGCAGTCCCCACAGATCCAGTAGAAAAGAAATCATATGAAACCAATGCCAAAGTCATCAATTCATTATTGGGAAGTATATCAAAATCAAAATTTGTCAAAGCCATGTAGCTCAACACAACAAAAGCAATATAGTACAAAATCATTCAGAGCTACCAAGGAGAGTCCTAGGTAAAACATGGTAAACTCCAAACTCTTAGAATTCAATATGAAACTCTCAAGATGCATAGTTATGAAAATATTTCTTGTTACTTTTTACGAGTAGATGAGATTGTAAATCTTATGAAGAATCTAGGTGAAGAAATAAAGGAGTCTACTTTAGTAGCGAAAATTTTGAGATCTCTATCTTCTAAATTTGAGTCAAAAGTATCTGCCATTGAAGAGAAGCAGGATCTACAATTTGTTACTATTGTTCAACTTCATGGAATTTTAACTGCCTTTGAAATGAAGAAAGGAGGTCCATCACAAATCAGAGAACCCACTTTCAAAGCCTTTGCAAAGGGAAAAGAAAAGGAAGATCTCAAGGAATTAGGATATATATCAGAAGAAAATGAGGTAAACTTTGTGAAGAAAATTCAACTCAGTTTTGGAAGATTCAGAGGTAAGTTCCCATTCAAATGTTTTTCTTGTGGTAGAGTTGGTCATTATGCTACTAAATGTCCTCATAAAGATAACCATGACAAAGGAAAGAATTCTGCAAAAGGTAATTGGAAATAGTTTGTTAATAGAAGAAGTTATTATACTCATGAAGATAGTGATGGCCTGTCTAATAGTGATGAAGGTGAATCTGATCAAGATATTAAATTGATCATGGCTTATGAAAATGATAATTTTATAGATGCCTTAGAAGAAGAATATTTTCTTGAAGAAATCACTCAACTCAAAATATGCTTGGAAGAAAAGAATATAGTCATAGAAACTTTGACACATCAACTCATGGAAAGGGAAAAGCACAATGAAAAACTAGAGTGCAGAGTAGTAAGTCTAAGAAAGGAACTTGAGAAGACAAAAACTTTGAATATTAAATTTGCTAAAGGGTTAGAAGCCTTAGATGAAATCATCAAGGTTCATCATTCTCCTCTTACAAAGACTGGTCTTGGATACACTGGAGAAACATCACAACCAAAAAATTCTTCAAACATCACTAGAAGCTATCTTAATGCAACAAAAACCAGTCAACAATGTGTCAATCCTCAACAAAAGCCTAAAGGCACTCCCTAGGTAAATCATGCTCATTTTACTCCCAGGGTGAACATCAATAAACTAACTGACCAAAAGGTGAACAATAACAAAATATTTTATGGTCACAGAAACTTCTTCTTTAATCGACAATGATTTTCTTGCAATAACTTTGGTCATAAGGCTACTCAATGTGTTGCTTACAGAAATATCATGACTAGAGAAGTAAGAAAATAAAGGAGAGTTACAGGAATCAAGAAGAGTTTTGTTGTAGCGGCTACAACCACCCTCCACAATTTTGATTAGATTCATTTCGGAGCCTCCCTACCAACCATCCTTAGCAGCTTGTCGTGCACTGTCAAGTACATAGGCTTCAACTAATTTTTAGTGGCTCTCCAGCTTGTGCATGTCAGTTTACTTCACTCCCTTCACATGTTTCCATCCCGAACTTAGGTTATTGGCTTGGCACTGGGCCTCAACACAAAAATTGTGCAATTTTGGAAGATAGTCACATGCTGACCCCAGAAATTGTGCAATTCCTTAGGGACAACCAGCCCAACTAAGCCCATAAATTGCACAAATTTTCATCCTAGGCTTAAGGACTGATGCATGTGCCTTCAGGTTGATTGATTCCCTCCGAGACTGAGAAAAAATAATTTACATGCATGGGCTTCTTTTCCCGAAAGAGCAAAAATAAACATGAAAAAAACATCCCTAGATTTTAGGGATCTATTTTTAGTAGCTGGAGGTTACATGCAAAGATCGTTTTAGAAATTTCCCTACAAGTGTTGCTTTTTCCCAGATTTGTGGCATGTGCATCATGAGCCTCAAACTTATTTATTCGATGCTACAGATCTCATTATTCACATGAATCTTGGAGCTTTGACATCCCACATCGCATCTAGGAGTCGTTGGCACATTCAGCTCAACTTTTTTCCGGGTAAGTCTGCTTTACATGTCATTTGCAACATTTCTGTCGCTTTTTGTGTTTTAGCTTGTGTGAGTGTTGTTTGCTTGATTTCAATTAATGATTGTTGTTGTTTGCATGCATGTTAGCCTATACAACTACCGTTTTAGTTTTCATTTGCATCTCACTACTCTTGCATGCATGACACTATTTTTGCACCAATGTCACCGATTTAGCGACCCATTTAGCACACATGCATGTTTTCCCATTTTCTGAAACTTGAATTTGTTGTTTGCATGAATGATCATTCACTCTTTCTTACACTTAGTTTTTCCATGCATTTGAAGCTTCATATGTTTTTAGTCACCTGTCGGCAAGTCTGGGCAACATTGACCTGGACATTGCCTTTCCCAGATAGCATTGTGCATTTCTGAGAGGGAAGGCTCTACCTTCCTCCCAGAAAATGTGCAAAACTAGCCAGACACTGTCCTCCAGGCTTTCTCTGTGCAATTTTGAGAGGCAGTGCTATGCTAGCCAAGAAAATTGCGCAATACAATCCCTAGGTCTGTATCCCTTGCTAACTAAAATTGTGCATTGCACAATCTCAATCCATAGCAAGTCAGCCTAGATTGCGCATTACACAATTCCAACAGCCAACCAGCCTCCTGATAGTCTGGAATTTCTTTTGCACAGTTTCGGCAGTCAATCTCCTAGCCTCTCAATGAAAATTGCAAAATCCTTTCCATTAGTTTCCCGGGTATGTTGCATGTCAGTCCTAAAGTTTTGTTTGGTTTCAACTGATGGATTGCTTGCCATGAATGTCTCCAACTATAGAAGGTGTTCGTTCCTTTCTCACCAGTTTAGATTCAATGGCCTCCAAGAGAGCAGGGTCAAAAGACACCGATAGAAGTGCAACTGGAGATGCAGTTAAGCAAGTGTTTATGTTTTTTCCGATTTATGAAGAAACCCAGTTGTTTGTAGACAAAGACATCAAGTTGAAATGGAAGTACATCAATGATACATTCTCAGGAACATTTGGAAAATATCTGAAAGACCGCAAGGTCTATGTGAATATTCACAAGTTTGGCTTGTACCAGATTGCATGCAAGTATCCTACGTTTCCATGGGTGGACATGATACATTGGATCGTCTCGAACACTGATCCTGGGACGATGGTTTTAAGCAGTGTCAATGGGACAGAGATTGCTACCTTTAAGGCATAAGATTATCAACATATATACCACTTCCCACAATCGGTGATCATAATGGAGACACCCTTCAGCAGACCCAATAGCAGTGTAAACTTCAAGGATATTTTGAAGAGGTGGGTGAACGAGCCAGCCAAGTTTAGGATAACACCCAGCTCGATTTCAAGACAAAGATACTACCAAAGGCATACTAGTACTTGGTCATCTTTGCATGTTGCTTGTATGACCAAGAGAGCACAAAGACCTTCCCACAAAGTTGGGCAATCACATTGGACCAACAGGCCAGTGAAGGAAAACCATGCAACTAGTTTGACATGTTGGCTCACACGCTGAAGGAATAGGTAACAGGAGCCCAGAAGCCACCCAAAGATAAGTAAGAAGAAATATACATCTCTACATACATTCTAGATGCGATCTGTGCCCATGAGAAATTCCCAGGCTTGAGTTGGGCATGGACATCAATGAAACTCTTTGTACAAACTTGCTGTAGATTTTTCTCTGAATGCAGCTTCCATTGAATCATCGCACAATTGTTAGACAATTTTTTCACCTCAGTGTAAAAGATGATATTTGAGCAAGATCCACCTTGCATGTCGTAGGCATCAATGGATGCAATGATCGACATAGTGGATTGGTATGCCTCACCTCTTGGCACCTTCATACGAATGTACAACACAGAGAAGCCTTCACATGTTTTACTAAAGTTTTCCATTGACAAGCTCATCATGTAAGAAGTGTCATACCACATCTTGACATGACTTTCAGCTAGACTGCATTGGAAGAAGAAGGAACCCTAGCCCACTCTTCCATTGCGGATCAGGTTTTACGAGATATAGAATCTCAAGCATGCTGATGTCGAGATAGAAGAGTTCAAAAGATTTACTTTCGGCACTAGAAGCTTCAATCTGTATGACCCACATTTCTTTGTAAAGGGCCACTGTGCGAGAGTGGAATTTCCTTGGATCCACAGGGCATGTTATTAGGCTCAGGAAGAACAATGTAGATATTGCCACAAATTCTCCAAGCTCAATGAACCAATTGGCATAGCTTTTGAATGGCTTGTGAAGCATCATCTAGGAGAACACCATCATCAGTAGCAACAAGGGGTAACATACCTATGCATGACAAAGGAAGGAGAAAGATTGTTAACACTATAGAGGCAAAACAAAGCTGCAAGTTCAAAGTAGACCCACTTGTCGAGAAAGAAGCCTTGGAGATAGAGGCAAAGGGGCAACATCATGACATGAGGAATAAGCAAAGGCATAGAGATAAATAGAGGATGCTGGAAATAGTGAAAGAGTTGCAAGAGTTCAAGCAACAACTCCAGGAAGAAAAATAGTTGCGCAGATAGGAGAGGAGAGCACAACAGGGACAAACACAATAGTAGCATGCACATATCGATGAAACTGCACCCATACAGGTTGTAGAATCATCCAAGCAGCCGACACAAAGCAGACAGGGTGAGAAGTCACAGGATCAGGACTTCACTCAATAGATTGAACAGATACTAGAGAAGATGGATATGGATATGGAGCAGTAAGAGTCAGAACAAGATATTGACCTCATGCCTTACAACCAAGAGGTCGACCCACCAGATTCACCAAATCCGGAAGCAGAGTAAGTCCTAAGCGATCAAGGAGATACTACGATCCTTGAAGATAATCTGGAAGCAGAGATGCATAACATATCCTTCGATGAGTCGCAACATAGAGTTGTGCAATTGCGCAGTGTGACTACTCAAGATGTCCACACATCTCCTGCACATTTTGAAGAATAAGTGATCGTATCTAACGTGCAGAAGCATCCAGTAGCATTGTTTGATGCTACTAGAGCATATGCCAAAGTCACTAGCTCAAGTGTTTGCTTCTTGATAGCAGAGAATGAGCGAATGGCTAAGGGGTTACAGATAGCCATGCATGGAGGAGAATAGGTTACAGCATCCACCAGAGAAGAGTTGATGAGAGAAATATTGAATGAAGTATCGTTTCTCGAGACAGTCATGCAAATGTTGTATTCCAGTTTTGGAACCGTGCATAAGTTAGTTGTTCATCTCAACAGTTGGCAGCAATGCTGTTCTAGGAGAGGATGCATCTTGTCATATTTTCACACTACCGTGGACCGCATCAAACATGGAAAATGAGATACAAGGGAGCCCTGTTACACTTTCCCAAGTTGATGAAGCCCACAGTAGTAGAGTTGAAGGCACGCATCTAGACTCAGATCAAAAACTATGAGGAAATCCCACAACTCATCACCAGTTTACAAGATTCACATGAAAGGGTGTTCAAAAGCATGGATGTTGTTGTGCACACTCATGCGATCCCGTTCGTTGGGACACTCACCAAGGAAATGAAAAATAATCAAGTCCAACTAGAGATGGACATGTACTTTGACGAGTTGATGTGCATAGCCACCAGCGCAGACTTGGAAATTAGCACAAACACTATGCATCAGTATGTCGTTGGTCTAGCTACACTCAAGACGATGATGCACATGTTATCAAATGAGTTGGATAGAGGAGCTAAATCAGTGCACCCAGATGCAACAAAGGCAAGAGTTTGTTTCCAGAAATATGTCACCACAAAGTAAATGGACACCACCACAGACTGCCAAGCTTGGCATCAATTTGCCATCATCGACCATCACAAGGATATCAAAGAGTTGGTCTTCCCACAGTTATCCAAGTCTTAGTGATGTCTTCTATGGCTTGCTCAAGCCTATTTTGTCTCACATGGGTACATGTGTATATTGTATGTAACATCTTGTAAAGTGAATGTCCAAGTGTCTATAGTTGAATGTAACAGTCATAGAGTAGTTGAAGATTCATGAGGGTAGGTGAATAGTCACAAAGGGGAATGTCAAGGGTTTCCTCATAACTCATTATAGAGGCTTTCGGGCAGCCAAGATTCCAATAGGAGTATCTGAGAGAAAGCTTGGATTGTATTGTAATGAGCCTTGACTTCTCCACAGTGTAGAGCTAGTACATATCTTTAGAGGATCAGGCGACAGTGATTGTAACGTTCCATTATTGGGACTAGTGGTTGGTCATGGTTGTACTCTATGATTGGAACTTTCACTTCTTAATATAATAGAACCAACACGTTTCATGCATATGTTTTTATTGTACTTTAGTTATCTTGGTTACTCTAATGATGTATGTAGTTGTTTGCTTACGTATGTATTTATAGACCCTTTGTATATGTATGTATGAATCTCACTAAAATGTGTTGTTGGTTTAACCATCACTTTGGATTATTGGTTCGCCTGCCTTCCAGTCTGTGATGCATCTTTGCTCATGTGTTCCCTTCCAAGTTGTGTGTTTCCGTAGATTTCCAAGGGGCACACTCATCTAACTTTCCATGTGTTAGAACCGTTCATACACCTTCCTTGTCTTGTTGCGCATGTCACGCCCTTGCTACCAACAAGGACATCTTACTCACCTCTATGCGCAACTGCGGTTAAGGCGATACCATACAACCCATTGTTGGGACTCCTACTCAAAACAGTCTGAGGTCTAGTTGGGACTTCTTACTAGGGAGATCCCCTGACATGCTGGCGGGTCCAATACCGTCAACATTTCTGGTGCTAGAAGGAGGTTCAGATGACAAGCTATGTCCTCTCATCCTATTTTGAATCTTTGCACATCCATCATGCATACTGTCAAACTCATCTCTCCATCATGTTTTTCTCATGCTGACCCTCTCGACATCATGAGGGAGTTGTTCAATATCTTGTCGGAATTCACATATGATGGTGAAGGTGAAGTGGCATATCCTACGTACTTACAAGACTTCTATCCATTTCTTGATGATGCAAATGACTTCTCTGATGAGGAGGCCAGCCTGCTGCTTGCACACACACTTTGTGAATCCCCACAATGATGGTGTTGTAGCTTTCCACCCCGTAGCATGCACTCACTTAACTAGTTCTATGATCTCATTGAAGCTACTTTCCATCATTTTTATCGAGAACCTCTTGACAAAAAATTGCTAAAAAAACAGAAGACTCCACAAGAATCACCTACAGGTTTTTAGGACTGCTTCCATGCATTATAGTTTGAAGCTCTGAAAAGTCAGATGAAATTCTAGTATCTTATGGATAGATTTGAATATTTCCTTACCAAATCTGTCAATCCCAAGAAGAAGTTGAATTTCAAACCCCACTCATCATACTTCGGTGATGGGGCTGCGCAATCACAAACAAACATGGTCACTTGTCACAAGTGATTGTTTGTCGTCCTCTCATTAAACAAATCCACCATTGCAGAGTGATGTGGGAGAACATGCACACACATATGTTCAACTATCACATCCTCCCAACCTCACTTCTCTCAATTTTCGCATAAACTTGGTTGCGGAGCCCATGGGTTGTCACATGCATGTCTTACCTCAACCTCTATCTTTGTGTTCTGTTGATCCTCCAAATTGCATTTTCTTGTATTCTTCCATTCCAGACTCTACACCTGTTGTGAACAAGGATCAAGCTATAGATGGAGTTGGTGTCGCACAAAATACATGTGTTGACATTCATGAATCGTATGACTGGGAGCCTGAATATCAACCCACAACAAAGGATGATTCCTTTCTGTTCGCGCCTCCTTTGTTTTTCCCTGACATCTTTGGTGATTCTTCCATCCTTGATTTCATGTGTGTATCTTTGTCTATGGATGCATCCATTGTTGATCATTCACAGAATGCACAGGATGTCAGTCCATCATTCGAAAATGGAGAGGACAAATCATTCTTTCAAAATCCACTTGATTTTTCATCTACCTTTTCAGGGAATGCAGAGGGCGAATTTTTTCGCTTCTCATCTACCCCTCTATTTGATTTATCATATCATGGGGATGCCGATGAAATCATTGATTTTGTTGATCATAGTTGTCATGATCTATTTACCACTATATTCGATCATGATGATGATTCTATCACTGTTGATTTTTCAAAGCCACATGTTTATGATGAACTATCTGTTGACGAAGTTGAAACCCTGCAGATTGTCGACACACTTCAGCTTGAGCTGATGGTTATGTTAGGCCCTCATTGTCCTGACATTGGTTTCACTTCTAATTAGGAAATTTTGAAACACCCAAGGCTCCTCATCACTCATCTATATGCATTGAATATCAATCTCACACATAGATTATGTTTCCTCCACTTGAAGTACATGATCCCATCGTTGATGCATTGGAGGAATCTTATGTAGAAAGCACACATGCGCGATGCAAGTTGTCTTTTTTTCTTTCGTTTGCTTGCATATCACTGTCAAGAGTATTTGTATGCTTAACATCTGCACCTAGTTTTACACAACTCAATGGTAAGTCCACGAATTGCATGTCATGCGCTTGCACTCACTTATGTTCTGTGGATGCCTTTAAACTCAAAGTGTGCTTGTATTCATTATTATATCTTTCATGTTTGTTGGTTCACATAGCTGTGCTATTCATGAACCATGCCTTCACCAACATGGGTCGACCAATGCACTGGTGGCTACATTGGAAGTATCACTTCACGTGAGTAGACCCATGCAACATTAGCTTAGGAGTAGGAGTAGTGTTTGCTTTCGGTTTGTTTGCTTGCATGCATATTTGCTTCTTACTTTGTCTTTTTTCTTGCTCGTCTGTTTGTTTTCTTACTCACTCTACTTATGCATTTACTTCTGCTTTTGCTTTCTTTTCTTTTTTTCTTCGTTTACGTCTACAGGATAGTTTTGCATGGATCGTGCACGAATCTTGAAATAAGTACAAAAGGACTTGTGCAATTATCAATATTTGGTTATCTGTCATCTACCTCTGTATGAAAAACTTGTTGTCTTCAGTCCATGATACATCAAAGGAAAATATGTGTTGTTCGCAGTGAACCTTGGTGAAAACAAAACGCTTGCACGCTAACTAGTATCACCTACTCTAGTCAGTTTTTTTTGGGTTAATCCTTGTCAGCTCAATCAAGTAGATTAAGGTGAGGGGGAAAACATTAACAAGCACATCAAAGGTTTATACATGCTACTTCTTTGAAGGAACAACCTATTCTTCTCTCAATAAGTCAGGATCCCTATTCTACCTTTGAATTGAATAAGTGTTATACATAGTTACGAAAAATGAAAAAAAAATGAAAATTTGAAAAAAATCGAGAAAAAATGAAAATGAATGAGAAGAAAGAAGATAAAGGCTTCCTTCGCAGAGAGGTGATGCAAGTAACTTCATTGGGGTACTGACCAGGCTCACTGGTAGCGGATCGATGCTTGTGTTCCTATGTGACTCCATCGGGGTAATCTCTAGGCCTGCTAGTAGCAGAGAAACACTAGAGATGAAAAATTAACTCTAACAACCATAAAGCGTGTGCACCAATATACCACTCAACCCCAATCGAAAAAAATATGTTGGCTTGGCTTGGAATGTGTGACGATTGATCAAGAGCATTTTGGATGCTACATCTTACAATCAAGAAAGTGTGGAAGTCGAGATGAACAGAGAACTCAACAATACTTTCGAAGGTGTTAGACTTGCTTTTCACGAACAATATAATTTTAGAGAGCTGAAGTACTAGTGTGTCACCAAATGTTGTAGTGGCTACAACCGCCCTCCAAAATTTTGCCTTAGCTTCATTTTGGAGCCTCCCTACCAACCATCCTTAGCAGCATATCTTGCACTATAAAGTACATAGGCTTCAACTGATTTTTAGTGGCTCACCAACCTGTGCATGTCAGTTTTCTTCACTCCCCTCATAGGCTACCATCCCAGACTTAGGTTATTTGTTGGTTGAGTAGGTCCCCCAGAAAGGTGCACAATTCTAGAGGGGAACCAACCTTCCCTCCATAAATTGTGCAAATCTGCTGGGTAGCCTGCTAGGCTCTCGAATTGTGCAAAACAGTGAGACAGGCCTCCCACAGAAAACTGTACAATTTGGCTGGTATAGGGCCTAAGCCCAAAAATTGCACAATTATGGGAGACAGTCACCTGCTAACCCTAGAAATTACGTAATTCCTTAGGGATAGCCAACCCAATTCACCTCAGAAACTGCAAAATGTTTCAGCCCAGGCTCACGCATCAATGCATGTGCCTTCAAGTTAACAGTTCCCTATGGGACCGAGAAAAAATGATTTGCATGCATGGACTACTTTTCCTGAAATAGAAAAGATCAACATGCAAAAAGCATCCCTAGATTTTAGGGATCTATTTTTAACAGTCCGAGGTTACATGCAAAGATCGTTTTAGAAATTTCCCTCCAAGTGTCGTTTTTTCCTAGATTTGTGGCATGTGCATCATGAGCCTCAAAATTATTTATTTGACGATTCAGGGCCCATTATTCACATCGCATCTAGGATTCATCGACATGTTAATTTCAACTTTTTTCTGCGTAAGTCTGATTTACATGCCTTTTGCAGCATTTATGTCACTTTTTGTGTTTTGGCTTGTGTGAGTGTTGTCTACTTGATTTCAATGAACGATTGTTTTCGTTTGCATGCATGTTAGCATGTACAAGCACTGCTTTAGTTTTTGTTTGCATATCATTGCGACCGAATGCATGACACTATTGTTTCACTGACAGTTGCTGATGCGGCGACCCATTTCACACACATCCATGTTTTCTCGTTTTCAGAATATTGCATTTGTTGTTTGCATGTATGATCATTCACTCTTTCTTACACTCAATTTCACCATGCATTTGAAGCTTCGTATGTTTTTAGTCACCCGTCGGCAGGTCTGGGCAACCTTGACACAGACCTTGCCTTGCCCGGACAACATTGCACATTTTTGTGAGGGAAGGCTCTGCCTTCCTCCTAGAAAATGTGAAAAACTGGACAGACACTATACTCCAGGCTTTCTCTGTACAATTCTAAGAGGCAGTGCTCTATTGGCCCAGAAAATTTCATAATGTAGTCCTTGGGCTTGCATTCATTAGTGACTGAAATTGAGCATTGCGTAATCTCAGCCCCCAACAGGTCCATTTGGATTATGCATTACACAATTCTAATATTTTACCAACCCCCTGATAGTCCGGATTGTCTTTTGTGCAGTTCCGGTAGTCAATCTCCCCACCTCCCGATGAAAATTGTGCAATCCTTGTCATCAATCTCCCAGGTATGTTGCATTTATGTCCTAAAGTTTTATTTGGTTTTCAACTCACATATTTCTTGCCATGAATGTCTCCATGTCTCTAGGTATAGCATGTGTTTGTCCTTATCTCAATAGTTCAGGTTCAATGGCCTCTAGGGGAGTAGGGATAAAGGACACCGTCAGAAGCACAACTGGAGATGCAGTTGAGAAAGTGTCTATGAGTTTGTTGATTTAAGAAGACGCCAAGCTTCTCGTAGAAAAATACATCAATTTGAAATGGCAGGACATCAATGATACATTCCTAGCCACATTTGGGGAAGATATGGAAGACCACAGGGTCTATGTGAATATTCACAAGTCTGGCTTGTACCGGATTGCATGCAGATATCCTACGTTTCAATGCTTGGACATGATACATTAGATAGTCTTGTACACTAATCCTGAGACAATGATGTTAAGTAGTGTTTGCGGGGTAGATATTGCTACCTTCAAGGCACATGAATATCAATAGATATACTACTTTCTACAGTCAGTGATCATAATGGAGACACCCTTCAACAGACCCAGTAGCAGTGCAAACTCTGGGGATATCTTGAAGAGTTGGGTTAAAGAGCTAGCCAAGTTGAAGATGACACCCAACCAAGTTTACAAGATGAAGATACTGTCAAATTAATATCAATACTTGGTCATGTTTGCATGTCGCTTGTACATCAAAGAGAACATGGGGATCTTCCTGTAGAGTTGGGTGATCATGTTGGACCAATTGGCTAGTGAAGGAAAACCATGCAACCGGTCCAACATGTTGGCTCACAAGCTAAAGGAATAGGTAACAGGAGCCTGGAAGCCACCCAAAGGTTAGCAAGCAGAAATATACATGTCCGCATACATTCTAGATGCAATTTTTTCTCGTCAGCAGTTCCTAGGCTTGAGTTATGCATGGACATCAGCGGAAACCTCTATACACACTTTTTGTAGTTTGTTCTCCGAATGCAGCTTCTGCGGAGTCATCACATAGTTGTTAGACCATCTTTTCACCTCGATGTACAAGATGATATTTGAGCAAGATCCACCTTGCATGTCACAGGAAGAAGTGGAGGTATTGATCGACATAGTGGATTGGTATGCCTCACCTCTTGGAACCTTCATAACAGAGGTACAACACATAGAAGCATGTACATGTTTTACCAAAGTTTTCCATGGACAAGCTCATCATGCAAGAAGTGTCATACGACATCTCGAGAAGACTGTTAGCTAGATTGCATCAGAAGAAGAAGGCACCCTGGCTTGCTTTTTTGTTGTGTATTGGGTTGTACGAGATATGGAATCTCAAGCATGTTGATGCCAAGTCAGAAGAATTCGAAAGATTTACTTTTGGCAATAGAAGATTCAATCCGTATGACCCTCATTTCTTTGTAAAGGACCACTGTGTGAGAATGCAATTTCCTTGGATCCACGGGGCATGTCATTGGGCTAAGGAAGACTCATGGAGATATTTCCAAAGCTTCTCCAGGCTTAATTGATCATTCAGCATAATCGTGGAATGGTAAGCGAAGCAGCGCGAAGGAACATCTAAGAGAGCACCATCATCAATAGTAGCAGGGGATAACATACCAGCATGTGACAAAGGGAAGAGAAAGATTGTTAACAACACAGAGGTAGAACAAAGTTGCAAGTTCAAAGTAGACCCACGTATGGAGAAATCAACTTTGGAGATAGAGGTGAAGAGACGATAGCATGATAGGAGGAACTTGAAAAGGCAGAGAGATAAACAAAGGATGGAGTAAATAGTGAAGAAGTTTCAAGATTTGAAGTAGCAACTTCGGGAGGACCAAGAGTTGTGCAGACAGGAGGAAAGTGCGGTAGGGACAGACACAACAAGAAGCGCAGCATGTACAGATTGATGAAACTGCACCCATACAGGTTTTAGACTCATCTGAGCAGCTGACACAAAGTAGACATGGTGAGCAGTCGAAGGATCATGACTTTTCTCAAGAGATTGAACATATACTTAAGCATATGGATATGGAGATGGAGAAGCTAGAGTCAAAACAATATATTGACCTCATGCCTTACAACCAAGAGTTCGACCCACTGTCTTCACCCGATTCGGAAGCAAAGAGAGTCTTGAGTGATCAACAAGATACTGATATCCTTGAAGATAATATGGAAGCAAAAATGCACAACATATCATTCGATGAGTCATAGCATAGAGTTCTGGTGACAGTGATCCGACTTTTCATATTAACTGATTGTTGTTTGATACAGTTTGATACTCAAACTACATCAAACAATAATCAATTAATATGAACAGTTAGATCCTTGTCACTAGAACACTGTGCTAAACCCAGAAACCTGTATCATCATTCAGAACTAGCTACAACCTTAAAAATCATACATCAGAATGAATACACTACTTTACTGAACCAAACCTCCATGTATACGCTAATTCCTTTAACCAAACCTACGTATACCTTCAAAACTACTGAAACATAAAACTTCTTAATCAAATCTATACCCACTAGTAATATTTTGAACATCTATTGTTAATTTATAGATATCTAGACAGTTAGCAGCAAAGATAACCCTTATCACTGAATCAATCAATAAATCAGACACAGACTCCTTATGGATTAAGTTTTACTTTCATATCTAAGAATACTTTATTGACAGACAGTAGTTAAATAGCAGCACTGATCAGATAGATTAGTCATTTATGAAGAATAGGATTTTCCTTTCCATACGCTACTTGTAAGAGTCAAACCTATGTGTATACGCACCTTTACTGAGGTGAACCAACATATAGATCTGCAAATATTAACTCACAACTTCATTGCTATTCCAGACTTCAAACATACCCAGATCATGAAATTTAAAGAATAAAACATGTGTAAGCAATTGGATCTAGCCCTTGACCAATATCAAATCATTCAATGATAAGTGATTTCAGGTCTCATGATCCTCATCCAACATTGAATTCAAGGTGCACAAAATATTTTTGATCATATCACAATCATATCCCCTGCAACATAAAATATACTTCAGATAGAAGTATTCCTGAGAAACCCTTTCACTTGCACACTTGGTCCTTTTATCTTCTCCTCCTTATATAGGTTTAGGCCTTCCTCAATACCTTAGACCAAAATAACACTTAAAGCCTATGATATTCTTGGACAGGATGAAATAGTCGTTATTCCACTCAAACTTGTGGGCTAATACCATGGTATTAACCCTTGGTATTCTTTAGTCTTGTGTTTCCTTGATTTTCCAACCCATACGCGCTTTTCCTCTTGTGAAAGTGTGTGCATACGTATACACTCTTTTTTTTCTATGAACCTATGTGTATACGCCGCTTTGTCAAGCTGAACCTACGTATACAACTTAAACTATCTGAAAACATCCTTTTCCTTCAACTTCCTGATTCTAATCAGTAGACCTTTGTTCCAACTTCTTGTTCTTTTGTACTAATGCCCTGTTACCTCTTAATTGACTTGTTACATTGTGATTTTCCTTTTATCAAATTTGAGCTTGCCAGTGAGTGAGTTGCCATCAAGGACAACACTTGTATCATAATTCCAACAATATCTCCCTTTGGACTTGATGGAAACCATATTGATTTTGATTACTGCAAGCTGTAGAAACTCTCAGAGATATCAAGCGACACCAAAATACTCTCCCCCTTTGTCATTATGAGGAAAGGGCGAACCAAGATATTCTCCCCCTTTGAGATACACTATGTTGTCCATGCTCCCCTTGACTACATGCAGAGTCTGCAAAAATAATTTTCAAAAGAATAACATGACTCTATAACTCAACTAAGTGAGTATGACCTCTCTAAGTCCAATGATTCATGCATACATCAATCACCGAACTTATAGGGGATATACCAAATTTGACTCATCCACCCAACCAAGTTGGGATATACTAATTGTTTATACATGGCTGAAATATAGCAATTATTACATCATCCTTCCCATGCAAATTGGGGATACAAATTACATCATATGTCCAATAGGACTCATTCAAAAATGGACTATGACAGAAGGAGACATATGACACCCTAGATCTCTGCATGACCTATGCAACAATTGATATGAATATCTGAAGCCATAGCTTTAGTAAGCAACCATAATTCCAACAATGCAGAATGTTTGATAAGGTTAATGCTCCCTCTGAACTTGTGTTTCCTGTGCATTGTGAAAAAATTATTCATCAAGGCATCTTCATCAGTCAGGTAGAAATCAATGAACAATTCATATCAACAGACTGTAATGATCAATATCACACTGACCACCCATATCAGACCCATTGTTTTTCTATCAAAAAAACATATATGCTCCTGTAGCCACAGAAACTCACGTATATACATGACTATCCTTCATGAATCCCATGTATAGGAACCTTCCTCTAAAAACTGGATTTAACAACAGGATGATGTAGAAAATACTCCCAGCTTTTGCCTGCGATATTCAAAAGTTTCTTTGGGAAGCGGTTTGGTGACTATATCAACAACCTTTTCTTTAGAGGGAACATACTCCAATTTAACCTTTTATTCAAGCACTTGTTCTCATAGAAAATGGTACTTGATGGTTATGTGCTTGGTCTTGGAGTGCATGACTAGATCTTTCGAAATATTGATAGCACTTGTATTGTCACATAAAATGGATATATGTGGAGTACATGTGAATTGAATATCTTACAGTGTTTTCATCATCCAAAGTAGTTGTGTGCAGCAAGATGCATCGGCAACATATTTTGCTTTAGCTATAGATATGGAAATTGAACTTTGTTTATTTTTGAACCAAGACACTAATCATGATCCCATATAGAATGTACCTCCACTAGTGATTTTTTGATCATCAACATTTCCTGCCCAATATGCATCTGTATATGCATGAGGAGTAAGATATGTATATTTAGGATACAATAGACCAAATTCTTGAGTTCCTTGAAGATATTTGAATATTTTTTTACTGCCTGAAGATGTGATTCCTTTGGATTTTCTTGGAACCTTCCAACAATTCCTATTGCATGCATGATATTAGGTATGGTACCTATTAAATAGAGTAGACTTCCAATGATAGATTTGTATGCTGGTTGATTCACTGTACGTGATTCATCGTTAGAACTGAGACTGCATCCTATTACCATTGGAGTACATACTGGTTTAGAATCTTCAATTTCGTACTTCTTCAGAATTTGCTTGAGATATTTAGTTTGTGAAAGAAAAATTCCATATTTTGTTTGTTGTACTTGTAGACCAAGAAAATAATTAAGTTCACCAAGTAAGGACATTTCAAATTCTTGCTGCATAACGAAAGAAAAATTCTGACTTATAGATTCTTCATTTCTACCAAAGATGATATCATCAACATAAACAATAATAATTAGAAGTTTATCATTTTCAATCTTTGTGTATAAGTTGTTGTCCACAGAACCTTTTGTGCAACGTTTTTGTTGTAGATATTTGTCAAGACGATAATACCAAGCCCTTGGATCTTGTTTCAGATCATATAGAGCCCTTTTTAGCTTGTAAACATGTTTTTCATCATTTCCTACAATGAATCCTTCTAGTTTCTCATTATAAACTTCTTCTTCTAAATCTCCATTAAGAGATGTTTATTTTACATCCATTTGATATACTTTGAATTTTCAAAAACTTGAAAGAGCAAGAAACATTCTTATGGCTTCAAGTTTGGCAACAGGTGTAAATGTTTCTTCAAAATTCATGCCTTCTTGTTGAGCATACCCTTTACAAACAAGTCTTGCTTTGTTTCTAAAAACCTCTCCATTTTCATTCAAATTATTCTTAAATATCCATTTTGTTTCTACAACATTTTTATCATGAGGTCTTGGAACCAAATCCCAAGTATCATTCTTTTTTTGGTCAAGTTATTCATCCATGGCCCTAACCTAACATTCATCTTTGCTAGCTTCATTTACATTTTGTTGTTCTATGGAGGATAATAATGCTAGATAACTGGAGGTTGCTATAAGAGTTCTTCTTATCTGTAATCCAGGCCCTTTTTCTCTGAGAATTTGAGATTTTGGATGATTCTTTTGAACATACCTAGAAGGGGTATTTTCCCTGTCTGTTGTTTCTTCTTCTAATGCTTCATTGGTTTCTTCCTCTATATCATTTTTATTTGATACTGGAAAACATTCACCATCTTCCTCATTATCATATTCCTGTGTTTATTTCATCTATTCCGGATTTCTGCATGCTTCACCAATAACTACATCAATTCTTTCAACAATTATCCAAAGTATTTTGTTATAGAATTTGTTTCCTTTACTTCTGGATGAATAACCAAGAAGAATTTCTTCATTTTCTCTTGGTTCAAACTTACCAAGTTTTTCATCAGACCTTTTGACAAAAAATTGGCTTCCAAAAACTCTAAAGTGTTTTATAGTAGGAGGCTTACCATACCAAAGTTCATATGGAATTTGATCACTATTTACCCAAACATTTGCTTTGTTGATAATAGTTACGACAACGAATGCAACTTCACCCCAGAAGGTGGCAGGTGTTCCAGATTCATCAAGCATAGCTCAAGCCATTTGTTGAACAGTTCTGTTCATTCTTTCCACTACACCATTTTGTTGTGGAGTTATGGCAACAAAAAACTGCCTTTTATTCCATATTGTTCACAAAAATCAAAGAATTCATCTGATATGAATTCTCCCCCTCGATCAGATCTGAGACATTTGATTTTTCGATATGATTCATTTTCAACTAAATCTTTGAAGGATTTAAACTTTTCAAATGATTCATATTTATGCTTTAGTAGACCTATCCAACACATTCTAGAAAAATCATCAATAAATAAAATAAAGTATTCTTCTCCACGAGGTGACTTTTTCCTTGTTGGTCCACACAAATCAGTATGGATGAGTTCAAAAGGCTTGCTTGTTGATCCTTCTTTTTCATTGAAATGAGCTTTGGTTTTCTTACCGACTTGACATGGTTTGCATATGGTATTTTCTGGGATGCTGATATCTAGAAGATCATGGACCACCTTAAGCATGCATGCTTTTCTTATTTGAGAAAAGCTTAGATGCCCCAATCTTTTGTGCCATAGCCAATTTCATCTGTTTTTCTTAGATAACATTTTTTTTTCCTCCTTTCACTATGTAGAGATTGTTTGGAGTTCTTCTACCTTTGATTATCGTCTCTCCTATATCAAGCTCACGAACCACACATCTGTCTGATCGAAACACAACTTCATTTCCTTGATCACACATTTGACTGACACTCAACAAGTTATGTTTTAAACCATCAACATACATGACATTTCCAACTTTAACCTTTTCTTTCATATAAATAGAACCTTTACCTTTAATGACTACTGGAGTGCCATTTCCAAAGGAGACATTCTTTTCCTTTTCTAAGGAATTATATTAATGAAGTTTCTCTTTATCACTTGTCATGTGTTAGGAGCATCTGCTGTCAATGTACCGCTGATTTTCTTGTCCTTCTACAAACAGATCTATGCCACATCTTTCTGATTGAAATTCCTTCTTTCTACATACCTTGTAATTTGATGATGTTTTCTCCTTTTGAAGTGTTGGTCGAAATTTGCTCCTACATTCAGATTCTTCATGACTAAAGTTATTGCAAAATGAACACTCAATTTCATCTTCAAGAGTAGAAAAGTTATTATATGAACTTTTTTTGATTCCTGCTATGCTCCTTTGATTTCGTGCTTCTCTAGTCATGATAGTTTTGTAAGAAACACATTGAGCAACCTTATTCCCAAAGTTATGGCATGAAAAACATTGTCCATTAAAGATCCTATGATCATAGAATATTTTGGCATTGTTTACCTATTGGTTGATGCTTCTATTGATGTTCATCCTTGGAGTAAATTGAGCATGATTTACCTGATGAGTACTTTTAGGCTTTTACTGATGATTGACATACTGTTCACTGGTATTTGTTGCATCAAGATAGCTTCTGGTGGAGGCTGATGGATTTTGTGATTGGGATGATTCTTCAATATATCCAAGACCTGACTTTATAAAAGGAGAATGTTGAACTTTGATTATTTCATTTAAAGTTTCTGATCCTTTAGCAAATACAAGATTAAGATATTTTGTCTTCCCAAGTTATTTTCTTAGAACCACAACTTCACATTCTAATTTTTCATTGTGATTCTCTCTTTTAGTGAGTTGATGTGTCAACCTGTCTATGATCATATTATTTTCTTCCAAACATGTTTTGAGTTTAGTGATTTTTTCAAGAAAGTCTTCCTCTTCTAAGGCATCCAAAAAATCATCATTGTCATAGGCCATGAGTAGTTTATAATCTTGTTCAGTTTCATCTTCATCACTAATAGATAATCCATCACTATCTTCATGGGTATAGAAACTTATTCTATTAACAACCTGTTTTATATTGCCTTTTGCATACTCCTTTCCTTTTTCATATTTATCTTTATGATGACATTTGGAAGCATAATGGATGACTCTACCACAAGCAAAGCATTTGAATGGTAGCTTATCTTTGAATCTCTGGAACCGCGTTGAAGCTTCTTGACAAAACTTACCTCATCTTCTTCTTTCGAAATATATCCTAATTCATTGTGCTCTTCCTTTTCTTTTCCCTTTGATGAAGCTTTGAAAGAGGCTTCTCTCATATCTAGTGGGCATCCTTTCCTCATGTCAAAGGAAGTTAGAAAATTCCATGAAGTTGAATCACAGTAATAGATTGAAGATCCTATTTTTCTTCTATGGCAAATAATTTTGACTCAAATTTAGAAGATAAAGATCTCAAAATTTTCTCTACTAAAGTAGCCTTGTTTATCTCTTCACCCAAATTTTCATAAAATTAACAATCTCATCTACACGTAAAAAGTAACTAGCAATACTTTCATCACTATGAATCTTAAGAGTTTCGTACAAAATTTTGAGAGTTTGAAGCTTAGCACGTTTTACCTAGGAGTCTCCTTTGTAGCTATCAATGATTTTGTCCCATATCTCTTTCACTATCTTGAGCTGCATGACTTTGACAAATACTAATTCTGACAGACTTCCCAATAAAGTATTGACTGCTTTGGCATTGGTTTCGTATAACTTCTTACCTGTTGTATCTGTAGGTATTGCTGCTGGAAATTGATATCCTCCTTCAACAATTTCTCAAACATCGTCTCCAAGAGATTGAAGATATGCTCTGGTGCTTATTTTCCAATATACCAAGTTGTTCCCATTGAATATTAGTGGTCTGATAGATCCCATGCCTTCGTGATTGTTCATCTTGAAATATATCCCTTCAAGTGATCAAGATTCTTCTGAAGGACCTGCTCTAATACCAATTGTTGGAAATAATATTGAGAGGAGGGGTGAATTAGTGTTTACAATTCAATAATCTTTCATTTCCCAAACAAGTTTATATACACTCTTTAGTGAAGTGAACTTGTGTGTAAACAATACTTTGATTAGAGAAACCAACATATACCTAGAGAACTTATGATTTAGTCAATTTAACATGTCTTTATCTTTAATCATTGCATCAGTATCTTATTATTCAGTAATTATGTGCAGTAATAACATAATAAACCATCACACGTAAGCAACACACATGAACACCAATATTTAAGGTCGAAACCCAATGCGGGAGAAAAACTGTAATGCCCCACTTCAATCTTATCATGCAAATTCTATTAATGTTTACATTACCTGAAAATATTGAGAAATATTGATGAACACCTTCATTTTGGAAACTATAAACTTATTTACTAACATAAAATTCACTATTTCTCTTATTCAAATTCCCAACTTGCCATGTCAAATTAAATCTTAGGTAGGATATGGTCTCCTTCCATTATATATATATATATATATATATATATCATCTCACATTCCCCAATGTAATCTCACATTTACTTGGGAGAAGACATGGTCCTCTCCAACTAATTATCAATATATATATTCATCTCACATTTCCCAATGTATTCTCACATTTACTTGGGAGAAAACATGGTCCTCATCTCACATTCCCAAATGTACTCTGACATTCAATTGGGAGAAGACATGGTCCTCTCCCATTAATTACCCAATTTTATATTCATATCACATTTCCAAATGTACTCTCACATTTACCTGGGAGAAAAGAAGTCAACTGTAAGGATGAAGGAGAAATTAATGACATTAATGAGAGGTGGTTGAGGTGGAGAAGAGGGGAAGGGCATGAAAGGGGAAGGAGGAAGGGAGAAGGGGGGATGTTGGGTATTGCTTATGATTTTTGGTTGGTTGTGATTTTGGAGACCTAGGGAACCTGTGGAGGTTTCTTGGGTTAGTTGAGAGGAGGTAAATATTATTTACCTTGGTCTTGGACACACAATACATCTGGTTGGGCTTGGGCTCAAAGGGGTTGGGAACTTGTGGAGGTTTTCTGGGCTAGGATTTATTTCCTAGTTGGCTGGGAGTTAAATCCATTGGGTTAGTCAAGAGGAGCGTTTCAGCAGGAGCAGCAGCTCAAGGGCATCTCCACCAGCCACCGGTATAGGTATTCCTCTATGCATAGATTACTCAGGTAAATTATTAAAATGAAATGTTCACTATAACTTATAGGGATTAGAATGTAAATGGTAAATTTTTCATTATTTAAAAGTCTTGTAAGAAAGCAGATTATTGCCTCTTATTGCATTTAAATTCCAGAGAAATTAGATCTATTAGAAGACCCTAGGATAGGGCCTTATAAAAACCACTTACTATTGTTGTCTCTGTCTTCTTTTAATATAAAGAAAATATGTTTACAATCTTGTACTGGTGCAGACTCATACCAGTACGTGGGCACCCACCTATAGAAGGATATAACCTTCTCTCTTTTTCCAGCTTCTACTGGAAGGGAGCTACAACCCCCTAGCTCTTGTATTAGACAATGTGTTTACTAGTATGTAGGCATCGGCCTACTGAAGGCTACAACCTTCTTTCTTTCTCCAGGGACCACATTTCATTAATTTTCAGAATGGATTCTCTTGGTACACAATAGTACAATATGAAGGCCTCGTTTCATCAAATTTTCACATTGGACCCATCAAAAACTTTGAAACTCAAACTGCATCAACCAACAATTAGTTCATATGAACAGCTAGATCACTATCACAAGAACATTGTGTTGAACCTAGAAACATATATCATCATTCAGAACCAGTTGCAACCTTAAAAATCATACATCAGATTGAATACGCTACTATACTGAACCCAACCTGTGTGTATACGCTACTTCCTTTAACCAAACATGTGTATACCTTCAAAACTACTGAAACATAAAACTTTTGAATCAAATTTGTACCCACCAGTAATATTCTAAACATCTCCTATCAATTTACAGAGATCTAGACAAACAACATCAAAGATAACCCTTCTCACTTAATCAATCAATCAATCAGACACAAACTCATTATGCATTTAGTTTTACTTTCAGATCTAAGAATACTTCATTGACAAGCAACAATAAAATAGTAGCACTGATAAGATAGATTAGACATTTTTGAAGAATAGGATTTTCCTTTACATACGCTACTTGGAAGAGTTGAACCTGCATGTATACGTGCCTTTACTGAGGTGAACCAATGTAGAGATCTTCATATATTAACTCACAACTTCGTTGCTATTCCAAAATTCAGACATACCCAGATCATGACATTTAAAGAATAAAACATGAGTAAGCAATCAGATCTAGCCCAACCAATATCATATCATTCAATGATAAGTCATTTCAGGGCTCATGATCCTGATCCAACATTGAATTCAAGAAGCACAAAAAATTTCAGATCTATCATAGTCATAGCCCCTGCAACATAAAATATACTTCAGATAGAAGTATTCCTGAGAAACCCTTTCACTTGCACACTTGGTCCTTTGATCTTCTCCTCCTTATATAGGTTTAGGCCTTCCTCAATACCTTGGACAAAAACAACACTTAGAGCCTGTGGTATGCTTGGAGAGGATCAAATAGTCGTTACTCCACTCAAACTTGTGGGCTAACACCATGGTATTGACCCTTGGTATTCTTTAGTCTTGTATTTCCTTGATTTTCCAACCCATATATGCTTTTCCTCTTGTGAAAGTGCGTGCATACGTATACGCTCTTTTTGTTCTTTGAACTGCATGTATATGCCGCTTTGTCGAGTTGAACCTGCCTATACATATTAAAATATCTGAAAACATCCATTTCCTTCAAATTCTTGATTCTGATCAGTACACCTTTGTTCCAACTTCCTTTTCTTCTGTACCAATGCCTCGTTACCTCTAAATTGACTTATTACACTATGAGTTTACTTTTATCAAATCTGAGCTGACCTGTGAGTGAGTTGCCATCAAGGACAACACTTGTGTCATAATTCCAACAATTTGATACTCATATTTTCTCATTCGACAGTAATGTTTTTATTGGTAAGACAAAAATAGAAATTACTTTATGTTCACAATTTTCCTTTATAATTGTGCTTATATTGTTTCAATAATGAAACGGTTATAAACATGTTTTTTAAACTATATATCTATTCATTCATACATTTCAACATTTCTTTCAATTGACCAAAAGGAGAAAAATTTTCACTTAAACCAAGTCACTATGTACAAGGAAAGCTCTACACAATGAAACATTGACTGTGACCAAATCAAATCTAACTTTAAATTTATAACCAAATCAAATTTACTTCATAATAAATTTTATCAATTTAGAAAAACATCATAGAATTATGATACATTAAATTATTTTTCGAAAGTTGGAAGCACAATATCTATTGGCTTAAGGGTTGTTACACGACATTTTATCACTATCCTTGTACTCCCCATTCCTTGATCCTGTAGGACCTCTACAGTGAACCCTGTATGATTCTCCTCATAAAGAAACCCCCATTGTGTCCCTTTTCATGAGCAGAACAATTCCCCTTTACATCATTTCCCAAGAAACTTCTATTTTTTTCCCTATTTACATGACTGGCGCTAATGAGAAGTGTCCTCCTCGTGCTGATATGTAGGGATTAATACTATCCCTCACGCTGACCAGTGCGACTGAGATGTTTTCCAGTCACACTGGTCTGTTTTGGAATGTTTTTAAAAATATAGCCGAAGCTTCTAGCTCTAGAAGCTTCGTAACAGAAGTCTGGTAGATGGTTAAGCTGGATAGAACTGAGGAGGCCAGTTTAGGCTCTTTTCCCCTATTAGCATGGAACTACCTCAAAATATCAGACCTTCTCCCATGAGAAAAGGATCCATCTCTCATATATAAGCCTCCATATTTCCCAAGCACAAGCTAGTGTTAGTGTGGATGTGTGCTATTTCTAATTATACTCTGGTTGAAGTTTGAAGTAATCAAGTTATACATAGCTTGTAGCCTTTCTAGTTGTATGAGGGAGAAGTGTGAATTTGGTTTAGAGTGAAGCCTAAAGGGGAAAGCGATGAGACTACTATTGTTTGAGGCCATCATGGAATGCTGACGAATGTGTGTGGGAATCCGGATTTGTCAAGGGAGAACATCAACGTCAAGACAATGATTGTAGCCTCTCTTTGATTTAATATATATGCAAGCATCAATTGATTTCCTGCATAATGTGTCATATTACATGTTTATGTCTTAATGATTCTTGACTTTCTAAGTAGGTTGAATTACAATTTGTCTATTATTACATTTGTTGTTGCTTGTTTCTTGTTTATTCCAGGTGCTCGGAGAAGGAAACAAGAGGTAGCTGGAGTGAGGAAGCAAGAACTTCATAAAACAGGATAAGAGGACTAAGAGGTAGGCCCTCTTAATTGGTTCTAACCTAAGGAAATCTTCCGTAGAATGTCTTGTTTGTGGCTAGACCCGCTATCGGGCTAGAGGGAATTGTTTATGTCCGCACTCGTAATTTTACTTCACCACAAATTGGCAACTCTACCGAGGAGTGATCCATATTTCTGGTTTTTTGGAATTTCATGATTTTGTGTAAACTTTTCTAGTTTCACCATTTCCCTTTAGATCTGTCTGCTTTTCTTTGTTAACTTCTCTGGGTTGAAAATTCACAGTAGCAAGTCTGGTCTTTATTCTTGGAATTTTTTTTTTCCTTTGTTTTCTCACTCAGCATGCTTAATTAGCTGACAATCATGCTAACCAATGCGATATGTTCAAAAACAATTGTGCCAACCCCCTCCTGGTGCTTGTTGTCAGTTAGGCAGTCCTGCCGATGCCTGTAGATGAAGATTAGGGTTTGCCCCAAATCTTTACCAGTGTGTCTTGCTCTTTGATTTTTGCCTCATAGCCTATTTTCATTGTATTCTTGTTGGAGAGGTAAATCCCCTCTACGGATAGAGGCGATCCCTACTAGCCCAGAATGGGTCTAGCAACAATCAATCAATGCTACTGTGCAAGTTCCTAATTGCAAATAAAAGAGAGGCAATGAACACCTACTTGGATTCCAACGCTATTGTTTGATGAAGAGATGCCGCTCTAGCTCCTTCGCTCTGGCCGGTCACAATCTTCCACGATCTCTGTGAATAGATACCTGCACACACGAAGAGAAAGACAAACACGAGCGTGAAATCTAATAAAAGCAATTATACATCAGTCAGAAAGGATGTAATTCACGTTAACCATTATAAAGATAAATGAGAATGGAACCATAACAGTAGTCATCTATTATTAAATCAATAACAGAGAAAGGTACAACCAAAGTTCTGACACTGAGTCCTTCTCTAGAGGGTCCAGCCAGCAAGTCTCTTAAGCATTCACCCTTGGAGGTAGATTCTCCCAACACAAAAGCTCTCTCTCACACAAGCAATACTCACAACCTTCCTTAAGCTTCCTCTAGCAAAACCACACTTGTCACACCAACTACCTACTAGCAGCAGCAATCCAAGCACTATGAATTCCACACTATCCAAAAAACTACCCAACCCCTTGCTCATGGCAATGGTAGAGGCATAAATAGGAGAAGGAGTCTCCACGAATGGTGGGAGGATGAGCTTATCTCCAAGGAAGGTGGCCCAAATGACGAAACAAACATGCCAAAGAGGGGAGGGCGACATTTACAAAGCCAACAACCAGGTCTGGAGTCATCTGGAAGGCCGGCTGTTAGAACAAACTCGCCCAAACTGGATCAGCGCGGGTCTATAATTGCACTGGAGCGCTGACATCGCAGTTGAATAACAGGGAAGGTCATGTCAGCGCGACCATATATGAATAAAAAATGCGCTGGCTCATGGAATTCGATCAGCGCGGGAAACAAGTGTATTTCTGCACTGACAGCGCATTCGGTCTGTTATGGAGCGCCCATCAGCGTGGTTATTTGGCCAAAATTCGCGCTGATAGCAAAAACTTTGGCAAAGTGGGTCATTTGGCCAGATTAGAGAGCATGAGCATGATTGATTTGAATTCATGACATAATAGGGAGACTGACAGGGAGACAGTGACAAATTACTGTGTAACAGATGCCCCCTAAAGCATGAAGCCCGAGAGAGTGGGAGGGGTGAAATGCTTTACAAAACTGCTGAATTGGAACACCACCAGGAAGGACCTGCACGTATGTACAACTGATATCTCGATTACATGTAGTCTAGGCATGGGCGCAACCATCCAAAAGACATATAAAGAAGGTCTATGGTATGGACGCAGCCACCCAGCTGAAGAGACCATGATGATAAAAAGGTATGGTCGCAGCCATCCCAAAGACTCAGGTATGGGCGCAGCCATCCATCAATGAGTCATGTAATAATAATCCACAAAATCGCAGCCTGGTTCGTAACAGACAAAAACCAGGGTCTTGCGCTCCATCCCAACCCGAACAAATTACAAGTCCAAGCATGTGAATACATGAGCTGAAGTCGAACATGCATGAACATCGTCTGATTACCAGCCAATAATGAAAACTGTTAACAGACGCGAGAGGTACCACCAATAATGAGAATGGTCCTCAAGGTCCTTATAGGTACAATCCGCGGCGTGTGAATCGATGAGCTGGTGTCGAACACCCGCAAAATCATCCGATCGGAGGCCAATGATGAAAACCTCACGTCGAACACGAAGAACCTGCCATTGAGGCATGCAGGCTCTAAGGCACCTGAAGGGAGTCTCTAGGTCACTTTCCTAGATAATGAGCTGAAGTCGACAGGAAGTAACCTTGATCGAAGGTGGGCCATAATGTTTCCCACATCATCAACACGAGACAGAGAAGGATAAAATATTTTGTGTGAGACATCAGAGGGAGGTGGTAAGCTTGCAGAGGCCAACTTCTCTTGAACATATCGGTGGCACAACAGCGGATTTGGCAGTATCTGACATCAAATGAGCAGAGGTCATGGTGACAAGGCAATGAGCAGATGAGAGGTCAAATAGGATAACCCAAACCCATGGAGGCTAGTGTAAAACAAGATGAGAAATCCCCACCCAGACACGAATGCAGACGAGTGCCATGTTCAAGAGCGACATACTGCCGACACGACCATTATTACAGTTTCATTTTCCCCACCATTTCTGGCAGGTACCCCGGTTATTTTTGGATGACAAGCTTGACGGGGATAGCATATGCTTGGAAAGGCGTCACTTTGACGATGTTCGATGTCATGATGTTTTAACGAGCCTGACAACGGAGGAATTCGGCGTCTTTTCCTATTTAGAGAGTCTGAAAAGACAGCGGAAAAGGAAACTCCAGGGGGGTCCTTTTTCGTAAAGTTGTGTCTCTCGAGCCCGAAAAAGTATAAAACAATGCTCGAAAGAACCGCCCGACCAGTATGATCGAGGAGTACTTTTCGTGAATAGTGACTTCGACCCGAAAAAGTAAAAAAGCGGTCGGAAGCACGTCGTTTTAGAACCAATAACGAGTGCGAAACGACAAACACCCGGCAATCTTTTTAAGTTAAACAGTCGAAAAAAAGAGCTTTAAAAGCGACCGCCTCTCGTTTATTTAACAAGTCGAGAGGGGGAATCGGCAATCTTTTCATCTTTAAACGGTCAAAAAGAGCTGAAAGCAAACCTCCATTTTTATTCTCTTTAACGAGTCAAAAAGGGAAAAATACTCGGCAATCTTTTCACATTTTACGAGTCAGAAAAGAGCTTAAAGGTGACTCGTCCTAGAGGAACGAGTGGTATAAAAGGTAGCAACTGGTTCCAGTAATGGTGGAACTGCTCAAAACATGTAATGGTCAAGAGGCTGGCTAACAAAACCACTCATCGCTGCGGTCCCTCAGGAAAGGAAGAACAACCAAGTGAAAGCATATGATCGGCCAAAGAGATGGTGGCGATGGAATGAAAACAACCAAGGCTTATCTAGCAGAATTCAGCGGATAAACATGGCAATCACGAGATGTAAATCAGGTATGGGTTCATTTTTACACAAGCTTGAACCATGGAGAACTCTGCTTGGATTTTGTTTCATGTTTACACAAGCTTGAAACGAAAAACTATGTTTGGTATAAGTTCGCATGCCCCCAGCATAATGACGCAAATCGAGGTACATGCCCCGCAAGCTTCATTGCATGCAACAAAGTGGATGGAATGAAGGTTCACTCTCGAGATCGATGAAAGACTCGACTTGTATTTTGCGAGATCGTAATCAAAAGACTCGATTTGGAAAGGGAGGTGTTTCATTTTTTAATGAGGTTGACACAGTAAAAGAACTATCCTCATAACCTTTGTTTCATTTTTTAATGAGCTTGACACAAGATCAGGAACTATGCTCGGGACACTTTGTTTCATTTTTTAACGAGCTTGACACAAGATAAGGAACTGTGCTCCAACCAGACCCAATTTCATTTTTTAGGGAGCTTGACATAGGAAAGTGAACTATGCTCCGACCAGACCCGATTTCATTTTTTAGGGAGCTTGACATAGGAAAGTGAACTATGCTCCGACCAGACTGCATCATAATGAACATGAAGTCGGTGCTTCCAAGAGTGTTACTCCCGGTGAAAGGACCACATCTTGGAAGTCAGGACCTAATGCCCCCAGGACATTATGCACGACGGTGTCATCACTGGATACAGGCACAGGGTAGGTGGCCACGTAGTTGATCTACGATGGGGCAGATACAACTGGTGGATAAAAACTAGGAGGGGACGACAACTGCGCAGGAGGCATTGGGGGACTAACGAACGACAATTGATCGATAGTCACAATTCTTCCATCGTGTGGAAATCAAACCACACGGAAAAGCGAAGAAACGAGGGCCCCCATGGCGTAAACATAGTCGCGACCAAGGAGAAGACTAAAGTCTAAAACACCTTGGGTAACCAAGACGTCTATATAGACGGTTTTTCCTCCCAAAGTAATAGGGAACTTCGGAAGATCTCCTAGAGATGGACAGGCTCCTCCGTCGAAGGCCAACAGATTCTGCGTGACCGGCCCGAGCTGCGGGGAACCTAAAGCTTTCCAAGTAGTGTACGGCATAAGACTGACCGATGCACCTTCATCCAGAACAGTGCCAGGTACTGCCTTATCACAGGCAAGTACTGTAATCTGGAAAGGCACATGGGATGGAAGGCGACCGGCGATCAGGCAATTCCAATCAAAGGAAGCGACCAGACCACTTGGTGGGGGAATCGTATGATTGCCCCCATGTGCTAAAGGAAACGAAGGAGAACCTTCGGGAGCAGCTGGGTTAGGAGAGTCATTTCGGGACTCCGGAGAATCTGAAGAGACGAGAAGAACGTGAGCATGATTCTCTTCCGAAACAGAGTGAGCGAGCGGTAGACTCGAGTCGACACTCTTTCCGACCAATGGTTGGTCTGGAACAGGCTGGACAGAGCCGGGTTCGGGAAGAGGGGCCTGGAAAAGAGAAGAATGTGAACCAATCTCATTGTAGGGAGGCGGATGATCTGCAACTGCAGAAAGACGTTGATATCCAACGGGGATTTGGGGTGAGGGAGCTGGGAGACCTTCCAAGACACTGGAGGCTTTGTCCAAAAGTGGACAAAGGTGAAGGGGATGATTGCCTTCACAAAGTCTACAAGGGATCTGAATCTTCCCTTTTCCCTTACCTTTGTGAGTCGATAGGGGAACATCGCCATGAGCCTCAGTGGACGATGAGGGGCGGGCCAGATCACGAGACCATACTTCTAAGACCCTGGGGATGCCAGGACAATCACGAAGAAGATGGTTCTCCTTGCATAGTCAAGGAAACTTAACCTTCCGCGGAGCAGTAGAAGGTGGCCCGAATTCAGGGGGACTCGAAGGAGTAAGAGTTATACTTGTATCCTCTCCCTTAGGAGACTTCTTCTTCTTGGTCTTCTTCTTCTTCTTCTTAGCCACCTGGTTACTCGAAACGAGGCCTTCACCAGGCGAAGTAGAAGATGAGGACGTAGAAGTAGGCGTCGAAGGGGAGAGGTCCACCTTTGGATCAACATGATTTTGTTCAGGTGGAGGGACTGATGGACTTACAGCCGACACGACAGGGACCAGAGAGGTTGAAAACAACCAAACAGGCAACCCGACAGTTAACCCCGGAAGGGATAACGTTGCCATATAAGGAGCACCAACATTCCCGAGAGGAGGGAAATGACCAGGATTCCCGTCAGGAGGGGAACTTGGGTTGGTGAACCCTGGAAAAGTTGCCATGACGAACAAAAAGGAAACCTATTCAAGCTTAACACAAAATTTAACCAGGTGATGTTATCGTGGCCGAATAAATTTTTAAGACACAGGAACTAAACTTGACCTTTTCATGTTTCAAGAGTCGAGAAAAGGACGAAAAGATGACTCTAGTCTCCTTCGAATGTTTAATGAGCACGAAGTGACAAGAAGATCACTGACACCTTTTCATTTAGGGAGTTCGAAAAGGATCAAAAGTGACTGCTCTGGAGATTCTAGGCAAAGGGTTTACCAAGCAATCCGTAAAACTGCTTATACACCTTGGCAATCGTATGAGAACCAAGGACTTTCCGTACTGTAGTCAATCTTCCCGAATGCTGTGTTCGGTGCGTTACGGTTCGCAGGGCGGCAGACTCGGCTTCCTATGGATCAAGGATAAAAGCCTAGTGGGGTCTCCCTATATACGCGACGGTACGTGGGAGCACAGTCCGTGTTAGACCACTATCGAGTCACAGAAGGAGGAATCACCCAACCGTAATGTGAAACAACAGTGACTATGTTTAAAGACGCCGGAACACGTCTCTAACCTAGACCTCTAGATGTTTGCGTTAAGTTCCAATGCGTTTTTAGGTTTATTCAGTTTATTTTATGGTTGATCTTGAATTAAGTTTCGGTTTCAGGCCTTACCGTGTGATCTCTGACAATTACCTAGATGAAAACTACATGCCAAAGAATACCATTTCGTTCGATGAATTCTAACTATGAGAGGGTTAAGAGTTTTCAATCAAACAAAACGAACTCAAACAATCAAACAGTCTAATGCAGTTAATGACAAAGAAATGAAATTTTTCTTTTGAGAACACAAATCAATGAAATGCTCTTCTTCTCATTAACTATTGAATGCAAAAGACATTAGTTTGATTTCTTTTTCAATGGCATCGTGCACTTATGATGAATTTTGAGAGACAGCAACACCGAGTAAAGAGAAATAAAATCACTCAATGAAAAGCACAACAAGCGTGAAAAGAGCTGATTGAACCCTAGCAACTGTGATCTGTGTCTGGGTAGTGAAACAATCTGAGGATTGGTTCAACAACAATCACCTCAAGCAAACAAGCAAAGAAAGCAAAAAGAGGAAGGTTTCCGCAATAGCAAAGGCAAGTAGCAACGAACTTTTGTGAACAAGTGAACAAGTGAATAAAACAAGGTCAATCCAGTGAAAGCTGGGTGATGGCACTAGGTCACGGGACACAAAAACAAAATTCGTTCGACAAGACTTCGCAAGCGAGTGTTTCACAATTCAAACAATAGATATCAAGTCATAAACCAAGTAGAAAGAGCTGGAGATAGCCAAACCAACAGGCTCAGGAGGCAAAATTGAAACAAACTCAATTTTACAGGATCAGCGCGGGTAGCGCTCAGCAACAATGCGCTGACAAGAGGTCACGCGTAGCAACTAGGCGCTGTCAGCGCGGAAGGACACGACTTAAGCGCGCTGGTTCGATTTCAGAACCGTCGCGACTGTTTTACGTACAAGCGCGATGACAACAGGGTTAAAGAAACAGCTATGCGCTGTCAGCGCAACTGTTTTGATATAAACCGCGCTGAGGCTAAAAAATAGGCAGAATCAAGCCAAAAAACTCCCAAACCAAGGCCAGAACTCTTTAAACAATTTATACACCTCCCAGACTGAACCAGGAAGTCTAAAAGCAGAGAACTAATCCCCAATTTTGAAAAGAGAGAACAATCAAACTCAAACACAAAAATGAACAAAAAGAGACAAAGGCCAGCTCCCCAGCGGAGTCGCCAAATTGTTGGAGAGGTAAATCCCCTCTACGGATAGAGGCGATCCCTACTAGCCCAGAACGGGTCTAGCAACAATCAATCAATGCTACTGTGCAAGTTCCTAATTGCAAATAAAAGAGAGGCGATGAACACCTACTTGGATTCCAACGCTATTGTTTGATGAAGAGATGCCGCTCTAGCTCCTTCGCTCTGGCCGGTCACAATCTTCCACGATCTCCGTGAATAGATACCTGCACACACGAAGAGAAAGACAAACACGAGCGTGACATCTAATAAAAGCAATTATACATCAGTCAGAAAGGATGTAATTCACATTAACCATTATAAAGATAAATGAGAATGGAACCATAACAGTAGTCATCTATTATTAAATCAATAACAGAGAAAGGTACAACCAAAGTTCTGACGCTGAGTCCTTCTCTAGAGGGTCCAGCCAGCAAGTCTCTTAAGCATTCACCCTTGGAGGTAGATTCTCCCAACACAAAAGCTCTCTCTCACACAAGCAATACTCACAACCTTCCTTAAGCTTCCTCTAGCAAAAACACACTTGTCACACCAACTACCTACTAGCAGCAGCAATCCAAGCACTATGAATTCCACACTATCCAAAAAACTACCCAACTCGTTGCTCATGGCAATGGTAGAGGCATAAATAGGAGAAGGAGTCTCCATGAATGGTGGGAGGATGAGCTTATCTCCAAGGAAGGTGGCCCAAATGATGAAACGAACATGCCAAAGAGGGGAGGGCGACATTTACAAAGCCAACAACCAGGTCTGGAGTCATCTAGAAGGCCGGCTGTTAGAACAAACTCGCCCAAACTGGATCAGCGCGGGTCTATAATTGCACTGGAGCGCTGACATCGCAGCTGAATAACAGGGAAGGTCATGTCAGCGCGACCATATATGAATAACAAATGCACTGGCTCATGAAATTCGATCAGCGCGGGAAACACGTGTATTTCCGCGCTGACAGCGCATTCGGTCTGTTATGGAGCGCCCATCAGCGCGGTTATTTGGCCAAAAGTTGCGCTGATAGCAAAAACTTTGGCAAAGTGGGTCATTTGGCCAGATTAGAGAGCATGAGCATGATTGATTTGAATTCATGACATAATAGGGAGACTGACAGGGAGACAGTGACAAATTACTGTGTAACAATTCTTCCTCACCAAAAAGCTTCATTTAGCTTTGTTTGTGTGCTTGCGTGGTTTAGCCCACCCTCTGATGTGTTAAGTCTAGCCCTATGCGAAGTTCTTTTTTTATTTTTTCTTTGAATCCCTTGATTAGCGCTACTTGTTAGTTAGGCATTCCCACCGATCAGGCCATCAACGCTAGTTGTAGTGCTGGTCATTCATTTCGATTGTTATTATCAATGCTAGTTGTCAGTTAGGTAGTCACTCAGGTCTCCGAGTTAAGAAAAATCAGAACTTCTCCCATTCCAGTGCTAGTGTGTCTTAACCCTCATACTCTCTTCTTCTGCCAAAAACGACAAGGATGCTTTGTTTTCAATTGAATGATTGAAAGAGTCTCGTTTGTTCCCATATGATCCAGAAATGGATCCTGGATAAACCTCTAAGTCTAAAAGACTTCTTGCAAGATGTAAAAGGTGCCAAATGGCACAAATCCTTTGTAAATTAGAGGAAAATTAAAGTCGCAGGTTTCTCTTAGAAAGAGTCTCATTGCAGAGATCCCTTTATTCTGAATCCAACGCAACTTAAATGGGCAAAAACGGATTTCAGATGCAGAAGTTATCATAAAATGAAGCTGCCCTTTCTCAAAGGAAAAAGAGGCAAAATCCCTTGAATAATGGGTTTAAAAACCCTCTAAGTCTTCCAAATCTCCCAAAAGGGTAAAACCATCACAAAGGAGAAGTCTTGGACTTATTAGATTACACTATTTGGCCTTAAAAGACATGAAGAAAATCATGAAAACAAGGCAATTGAAGGCTTGAACAGTGTTGCATAGGCGTTGTCAGATCTAGACGATCAATGGTCCAGATTCGATCGACATATTGCATCGGCAGTGGCAGGCAGAGGATGTTGGAGCATGTTATATGATTATTGCGATTCTGACATTGCAATCGGCGATTGCAACAGACTGATATTGCAATCAGTAATCACAATGGAGTGCACACTAAATGGCCCGGGGGTATGTGCGATTTGCAATTGCGACAAGTTGCATTGCAATATTGCATTGGAGTTATTCAAAGGATCAGGGCCGATACCATATGCGATGCGATATAGCCAGACCCGACGAGGCTATAAATGACATTTGATATATTTTAAAGTCCGTTAAAAATGAAGTTTTATGTGTATTTCGCATATTAACAATGTAAACTTTGAAACAGGAACTATAAACTCAAAACGGGAACTCTGGCCAAAAAACCCCAAAAAAACATCAAAAATAGTGCTAAAAACGAAAAGTGTGTATACTGGAACGATGTTTTTTTTTTTTAGGTGTCAATTTTGAACGTGTTTTAAAAATGGCAGTGACTACGAAATTTTCGTGCAAAATATAGCTTCAAAACGAAAGTGTTGATACTGGAATAATGATTTTTTTTTTTAGGGTCAATTTTCAAACTTTTTAAAAAATGCTAATAAAACCAATTTTTTATGTCTCAAACTAAGTTAAATTTTAAGGAAAAAACACATTAATGTTTCTGGTAGAATATCATTTTTCTTTCCTATGTATAAATTTAACATGTTTTCAACCACAACATGCTAGATACAAAAGAAATTGAAATTTTTTCAACTATAAAACTAAAAAAACATGACATTATGAACAAATTATATCACTGAATGAATTCAAAAGACTTTATTTGTATACTGAATAAAACAGACATTATATCTCTAATTTGATATTGCATTGTAGATATTTAAACAATAAAATTTATCATACTTAAGACATAATCCAACAACATAAAAATGTTTCATAACTTCTCATTTAACAAAATATGGAAAACATTAATTTTATTTGAAGATACGATGCATACATCAGTTATATAAACTGTCTTAAACAATTATTCAAACTCAATCACCCAATAACCGTGGGTAGGCCGTCGTCGTGCCCCCTTCGCCCAAACCATTACGATCTTTCCCATTCACCCATGCCCTCTTCCCCCTTCTGCCCTACCCATGCGCCAACCCTTGCTACCCCCAACTCACCCACCCATGCACCATTTCCCCAACTCTTCCTTCCCTACCCCACAACTCTCCTCCCCATAAGCCCACCCCCTAACTCCTATTCCCCTCCAATCTCAACTCCTCCCCCCCTTCCTTAACGCCGGCCCCATGGGCCTCGCGCCCTACGCCCCTCCACCCTACCCTTACCCTACCCCCCTACCTTCCCCCACCCCCCGCCACCCCCCTACCCTTACCCCCCCCCACCCCCCCCTGCCCCCTACCCTTACCCCCCCCCCCCCCTACCCCTACACCCCGCATTCCCCTCTCGCCCCCTCCCCACCCCGCCCATCCTCGGCCCCCTCCCCGGCCCCGGCCCACCCGACCTCGCCCACCCCCCCTCCCCCTCCCCCTCCACCACCACCGCCCCCTCCCCGGCCCCCCCCCCCCCCCCGCCCACCCCTCCCACCGCCACCGGCCCCTCCTCGCCCACCCCTCCCCCTCCCCCTCCCCTGCCCCCCCGTGGCAGCGGCACCCCCGGGCCGCCCCGCGGGGGTGCCGTTGTGGGTTTTATCTCCAACCTGATGCACTCGTTTTTTTATATTAATATACCTCCTACAATCCTTTTTCTCCCATAACTTCCCCGTCTCTTTTCCCCAATAGCGCATGTAATATTCTAGTTCCGAGTTTCACTTCTTCCTGGGGGAGTGGGGGAGACGAATTGAACCCGTGATCACCTTGAGACAAGGCTGCAGTGGAAGCAAAAATTCTATCTCACAATTTTTATTTAATTATCTATTTTGTTTTCTGGTTAAATTGTTTTGCTGGACTGTAGCCGAAAATGTTTGAAGGATTGAGTTTTTTCATACAAATGCTTTGTACAAGGCAATATTTTGATTCATAACAAGGCAAACCCGTCCCAGGAAATAGAATGTTCAAGGAGATTATATTCGGACTAATACCCTATCTAAAATCTAAAATTTAACAGAATAAACTCGGGTGGAGAACTAGAATAAGAAGGGTTGGTGAATGCCTGGCAAATAACTTTTGAAATACAAGGAATTTATCATTTGAACTTTTTGGCTTTCTTTAAAAATTGTTTAGAATCTGCTACCCCGGGTTTCTTCTTGATATGATGCATTTGTTAGAGGCTCATTTTCTATTGTTGAAATCATATGCGTGCTTTACTGGCCAATTACCCCCCATAGGATGAAGCTTTAATACCCACAGCTGTTTCATTCTTATCCTTTAGTGGCTTCATTGGCAGGGTCCTTTCTCTATTGCTACAATCATGTCGACTTTACTGTCGAAGTATCCCATAGGCTCAAATGTTATCATCCATGTGGGTTTCTTATCCTTTTTACTATCCCTTTGCATAAAGGAAAATATTTCAGAACTTTTCAAAAGGATATCCACTGCTGTCCACATAAAGCACCTCAGAAGATAATAATTCCTGACATGTTTTAAAAGTTACGAGGAAGAGACATTGATTCTGTGACAGTCATCCACTACTTGCATTTGGCCTCAACCGCATATCTTTTAATCGTTGTTGCAGTCATGTCTACCACACCAGGCAAGGTTAGAGGTGGTTGGTCGCAAAACATAGCACTAATTGCAGTTAACTTTGTTCGCTGAGTTACTTGGCCCTCATTCAGAATCAAGGGCCATTATCAAGCATGTGAAAATATCTTGTTGTCATGAAGGATTAGCAGTTGATGTTTTTTTCCCTGTTACTTGGTCCTCATTCAATATCGATAGCCATTGCCAACCCATGCAAAAATATCTAGTTGCCACGAAGGCCTTCTGAATCTGCTTTTGGGACATCTTCCTCTCTTAACCCTACGAAGACCATTAATGAACTCCTCTACATCATACTTATTCATCTTTTCCTATCATATTTGGTTGCCACGTACTCATAACCTAGGCAAATTCTAGGCCTAAAAATTAATTTCTTAATTTAGATTCTAGAATCTTTCTCCACACCAAAACTTCATCTGACAAAGGTTCTATTGAAGGCCAGCCTGTTTGAGACCAACCTTTCTGTCTAAGATGGACCAGAATTGGACTCCACTATTTGTTATTTAGAAGTATGTTTCCTGAAATATTTTAACCATAGCAAACTGGATGTAACCAATGCATCATTGTTGGATAATTCATCATTTATAATGGAACTCCAGCAGGAGGAAAATTATTTAAATCAATGACGATCAATATCCAGTTTGAGGTAGCTAAGACTGTTTTAAAGCTTATTCAAAATTACTTTTGATTTAGGATCCTAAATCTCATGGGACAGGTGAACTTGCTTCCTTTAATTTCTTTCCTCTTGATTGCAACTATCGAATTGTAGGTTGGCTAGTTTTAAGGTCCTCTTTTCATTTGTTGCTCTTGTTTCATGTGATTCAATACCTAAAAAGAATTTGGCATTATAGTTTGGTCGAGACTCAAAAGTAAATTTAGCTGCTATGCATGCTTTCTTGTTAAATGTTCCAAACTTGTGGATTTTGAACTAAAATATTTACTAGACATAAATACTCAGCAAAAGCAAACCCATTCAATGGACATTACTATTGTTTCTTTTAAATATAAGTTAGGACACGGGTAGGCCATCATGAGTGTTTCAGTAAATTTTACATACTGATTCCTTGATACAATTCTTGGTAGAGCATTAAAGGCATTTTACTTTCTGGAATCAACATCAGGATTTGAATTTTTGCCTATAAGTTGATTGAGCACATTATTAGAGTTCCTATTCTTTTCCGGTTTTCCAAAAAAAAACTGATTTGATATAGAGGATGATGCAATTCAATTGTCAATGATGATATAAAGTATACTTATATAAAAATTGTGCAAACTTGTTTAGAAGGCTTGTGATTTAGTGTTGTGTTTTGTGCTCTCTCTTTAGGTCTTTGTATTTGGATCCTTCAATGAGGATGAAGCCTCTTCATTTCAGGAGGCCCCAGTGGAAGGAGGCTTAATCACATTTAAGCAGAATGGTTTGCAATCTGGTTCATTTGACAGTGGAATTCAGTGTTCATCGAGGAATAAGGAGGTATCATCTAAACAAGCTAGTAATGGTCAAGTGACACAGAGAGACAACTTGAAAGAATTGAATACAAAGTTTGATGCTTCCCATGGTGAAAAATGTTCTATTCCCAATGGGGCAAGTATGGATGAAACTTCCCATGAAGTCAAGGTTTCTATTGCTATTGAACATGAAACAGGTTCACTAATTTCTACTGAGAGGAAATTTTCTGTCACTGATAAATGCATCCTACCTACTGTCAACAAATCTGAACCACTTCATTTTTCAAATTCTGGTACATTTGCTACAACAAATGATGTTGGCATAACTTCTGCTAATTTGGAATCAAGTGGCAAAGGTGGAAGGATTGAAAATTGTGTGAACCAAATGAGTGATAGAGCTGCATCTGTGCAAGAGTTTGAACTTGAATCCAGGTCTAAGTTGGTGGGAAATAACACCATGCAGCAACTTCTATCTGCAAATGACGACACTGTTGAGGATGCTGTAGAGGATCCAATTTCTTCGCCCACAAACATTCCTTTGTCATGGGCAGCAAGATTTGCAGGAAAGGCTGGCAATGGTCAGGTTTCATATTCTCAGAATGGGGATAAAGGAAGGTCAAAGTTTGGAAAAACATCAACAATGGCTAAGGTTAATCATGGCAACACAACCAGCAGTTCTTTGGCAAGTTTGACCAGCAATGCATCAGGTGGGACAGAAATTACCATGAAAAGACTGCAGCCAAGAGGTCTGGTTAATACTGGAAATCTGTGTTTTCTCAATGCAACACTGCAAGCACTCCTATCATGTCCACCCTTCTTCCAACTTTTACAGACCCTAAAATCTCGTGAAATTCCTAAGGTTAGTGCTGCTTAATCCTTAATCTCTCTCTTGGCCATGCTTAGTATAGTTCTGAAATTTCTATGTTGTATTGAAAATTCCAATGAGCATCTAATAACATCTGTCTTATTTGGGATTGATTTTATCGTGGAGAACATAAGATAAAATGCTATTACCTACCATTTAAAAGGACTTATGTGACAACCATCATATAGGTCATGCTAAAATGGTTTAGTTTCTCCAACAGGTTGGCTATCCAACACTTCATGCATTTGTTGAGTTTGTGGTCAAGTTTGAGGAAGATGAACCTATTGACCGAGATCTGAAAAAGAATGTAAAGGCAACTGGAGGGATTGAGGTGGGACAGTCCTTTTGTCCAAAGATGTTTGATCCTGTCCTAAAAAGCTTTAGCCCTGACCAGCCTCTTAGTGCTTCAGGAAGGCCCAGGTATGCCTATACCACATCTCTCTGTCTGTCTATCACAACAAGTGAAGTACTTTATATTCATGAAAAAGAGGGCACACATTTAGAAGTTATTTCTGGAATGTCGATGAAACAAATGATTGTTTACCATCTTATTGTTTCCTTGGTTGTTTCATGTGCTTTTGTTTTTAGAAGTTTCCATACTCCAAAGTTTTATTGTGTTGAAATGTGCTCTACTGCTCAGCATGGGGAGATGTTGTCACATAATGAATGTATTTACATGGCAAGAAAACGAAAATTATATAATAATAAGTAAAAGAAAAGCACAAATGTTGGATGCAGTAGATTTTGGAAAAAAAAATGTACAGATATATATAAATAAATACATTTATCTATTTATCGATTTATCCAAGTATCAATTTATCCATTTATTTTGAGTAGCAACAAACTGAAGACTAAGCTCTCTCTGACTGCAGTTAAAATAATTGGTTTGCTATAAATTTCTCGGTTGCTTTTAGGGTTTTCTTACCGAATTGAGAAGTTTAGGCCTCTTTGCATGAATAAATCTATAAACAACGCAACTTTTTCCCTTGCTACAGCTGCATAGTAGAGTACATGTAACAACTACTCGTTTGAAAATGGGTGTCTGTCAATTAAGATCATATCAGAAAACACTGGACAGCAAAGAGTTTTTGATTACATATGTTTGATTGGTGTACAAATTTAAACTAATCCCTCTGTGTTTCAGAGCATCAACAATGAATTTGTCGCTTGCAGCGCCACCCCCGAGCCGCCCCGCCCCGCTCGACCGGCGAAGGGTCGATTCCCGGAATCGACCAGCCACCGGTCGGGCGGGGCGGGGTGGGGCGGCCCGGGGGTGGCGCTGCGGCGAGAAGTTTAGGCCTCTTTGCATGAATAAAGCTATAAACAACGCAAATTTTTCCCTTGCTACAGCTGCATAGTAGAATACATGTAACAACTACTCGTTTGAAAATGGGTGTCTGTCAATTAAGATCATATCAGAAAACACTGGACAGCAAAGAGTTTTTGATTACATATGTTTGATTGGTGTACAAATTTAAATTAATCCCTCTGTGTTTCAAAGCATCAACAATGAATTTTTCGCCCGCAGCGCCACCCCCGGGCCGCCCCGCCCCGCTCGACCGGCGGCGCCGCCGGTCGAGCGGGGCGGGGCGGCCCGGGGGTGGCGCTGCGGCGAGAAGTTTAGGCCTCTTTGCATGAATAAAGCTATAAACAACACTACTTTTTCCCTTGATACAGCTGCGTAGTAGAATACATGTAACAACTACTCGTTTGAAAATGGGTGTCTATCAATTAAGATCATATCAGAAAACACTGGACAACAAAGAGTTTTTGATTACATATGTTTGATTGGTGTACAAATTTAAATTAATCCCTCTGTGTTTCAGAGCATCAACAATGAATTTGTCGCCCGCAGCGCCACCCCCGGGCCGCCCCGCCCCGCCCGACCGGCGGCGGGTCAATTCCCGGAATCGATCCGCCGCCGGTCGGGCAGGGCAGGGCGACCCGGGGGTGGCGCTGCGGCGAGAAGTTTAGGCCTCTTTGCATGAATAAAGCTATAAACAACGCAACTTTTTCCCTTGCTACAGCTCTAATCAGATATGTTATATTTTTTAATATAGGTGGGTAATAAAAGAATGATGGATCATTCATATATATATATATATATATATATATATATATATATATATATCTATAAAATAATATATATATATATATATATATATATATATATATATATATATATATATATATATATATATATATATATATATATATATATATATCTATTATTATTATATATATATATATATATATATATATATATATATATATATATATATATATATATATTATTTTATATATATATAGAGGGTGTATATAAATTTTCATATTCTATATTATTGTTGTTTTATTTTATTCTTTTATTTTTTATATATTTAATCAATATCCTATGTGTGGGTTGTTAAGTATTTTTTTATTTTTTTCCTCTAATATTATTTAGAATTCATAAAATTTATTATATTTAGTTGTTTTTGTGTATGTAGGTTGGAAATTTTCTTTTTCCTTCCTGTCATCTTAAATCTTTATTTTGAATTCTATAATTTACATCTACATTCTACAATTTGTACCTACATTTCCATAGCCTATAAATTTCACATTTTCTTATAATTAATCACTTTCATATCGATGCAGGTCACCGAAGGGATTTTCTTCACCTCCCCTCCCACATGACTTCAATTCACATGACTCTCTCTTACATGCTTATATTTAGTTGTTCCTCTTGTATGCAAGTTGGCCACCTCCCAAATGACATTTTCCCCACGCATTACCTTTTCTTCCCGCATGCTTTTATACTTTAAGTCATTTTTACACTTCATTTCCTTCAGCATGTAGACGCTGGGAGGCATTCGTTGGGAACATTCCATATTCACATCTCACATCCCACATCCTAAATTCATTATGCCCTTGCTTCCCCTCTTTAAAGATGCATTAAATTTCTAATGCCAATGCATGCTTCACATGATTGAAGATCACCTTGATATTAAGTAAGACACATTTCTTATTGAGATATGGCTATCCTTCCAAATAGATACAATACTTGTCATTTATGAACCACCTTCCCCCTTTCTACATATTCATACAACATGAGTTAATTACATGCTTAATTAAGCAAAGTGTTAATAAGTAATGAACAAAAATGACTTTTCAGCAAATAACTTAACACACTTGGACAACATGATCATCACTTCAACTAGTCTATGCCATATAGATGGTATTCTAGACTATAATTAGAAGAGAAGAACAATAATTGAGCTTGGACATCAGGGATTGTGCACATTGGGTGCACGCTTGGAGTTTTCAATTTTTTGAAATTGAGTAGGATCTTGACTTCAAGTGGTATATGGTCTACAAATGGTATCCTGGACTAGACCTAGAAAAGAAGAACAATAAGAGAGCTTTGACATCAGGCATTGTACATGCTGGGTGCATGCCTAGAGTTTTCATTTTTTCAAAATTGAGTAGGATTATGACTTCAATTGGTTTATGGCCTACATATGGTATTTTGGAATAGAATTAGAAGAGAAGAACAATAATAGAGCTTGGACAACAAGCATTGTGCATGCCTGAAGTTTTCATTTTTTTGAAATTGAGTAGGATCGTGACTTCAAGTGGTCTATGACCTACAGATGGTATTCTGGACTAGACTTAGAAGAGAAACACAATAAGAGAGCTTGGACATCGGGCACTATGCACACTGGGTGCATTCCTGGAGTTTTTAGTTTTTTGAAATTGAGTAGGATCATGAGTTCAAGTGGTCCATGGCCTACAAATGGTATTTTGGACTAGACTTAAAATAGAAGAATAATAATAGAGCTTGAAAATCATGCATTGTGCATGCTAAGTGCATACCTGAAGTTTTCATTTTTTTGAAATTGAGCGGGATCATGACTTCAAGTGGTTCATCCCCTACAAATGGCATTCTAAACTAGATTTAGAAGTTAAGAACAATAATAGAGCTTGGACATTAGGCAATATGCACACTCGGTGCATGCCTGGAGTTTTCAATTTTTCAAAATTGATTTCATGGTGAACTAAAAAATACGACACTAGAGAAACCCATATATGATTTTCAAAAGCTTCCAAGAACCCCATTCCTATATCCCTTAGTGTGTTCAAAAAGATTCTTTGACTTACAGAAGCCAATCAAGTTTTCATAGTAGCAAATGTTGATGTCTTCCTTATGAACCATAATGGAGGGAAGAATATTCTAAAGAATTTCTTGATGAAGCCAACAAAGAGTTGCTTACTTCCAAAAAAATTGAGGTATGTAAATTGGAAAAGGGGGGGTGCGCGGGTAGGGGGGGGGGGGGAGGGGGTAGGGGTGGGTGGGGGCGGGGGTAGGGGGGTGGGCGCAGTGGCGAGGGGCGGTCGCGGGGAGGGGTTGGGGGGTGTAGGGGGTTTGGGGGGATGGGGGGGTGGGGGTTTGGGGGGATGGGGCGCGGGAGTGTGGGGGGACGGTAGGGGGTAGGGTGAGGGAAGGGGAGGGGGGCCGGGGAGGGAGGGAAGCTTAGGAAGCTTCGTTCAAACAGAAAATTCAGCTGAAAACAAACATCTAGTGTGGCATGCAAAGGATGGACCACGAAGAAATACAGAGTTGGCGAGCGAAACAAAGAGAAAACACAAATTTGATGGATGCAGGGAGTACAATAACTTGGTAATCATATCGAGGGATTTGTCATCATCATCATTTTCGGAGATTGGATCAGGTGTGTTACTTTAATTATTAATGTGTAGTGAATCCAGACAAGAGATCTCTCGTGAGAGGAATAAGTTAATGGGGCCGGGGCTTCAATGTAGTCGTCAGGGGGTTGTGGGGGACGCATGGGTAGGGGCTCGCCCATACTTGCCTAATTGTGCACTTAGTCTCATTATCCCTCACCTGACCTCCCGCTCGCCCATCGATCCGCCTGCCCGTTAGAGGTGGCTGGGCAATTCTGATTATACAAATAAAAAATTTATGGTATATTTTTGTTGTTAATTTAAGTTAATATTTTTTTTTATTTACTAATTTATGTGTTTTTTTTTTAGGAAAATGGCATCAAGGAAAATTTTTGTGAATCTTTCTGGACCAAAGAGTCTTAAAGGTGTATCTTCAAAAAACATTGGTGAACGAACTCCACCTGAGCTCATGCCTACAAATATTTCAAGTTCTTTAAGTGATAAGAAGCTAATCTCAGATTGGAAAAGTTCAAAAGAGGTAAAATTTCCATCAAGAGTCTGGTATGTGAAAGAAAGAGAGAGCACAACTGTGATTTTCGCATTGATTTTTAAGTTAATTATTATTTTTTGAAAAAAAAAGTTGTTATTATTATTTTTTTGACATGAAATTCATAAAAAAAACTATTATTTGACCATTTTTAGTTAATATTTTTGTATAAAAATTGTGATTTTGACATGTTAATTCTAGCAAAAAATTATCAAAACGTTTAGTTTTTTTGTTATATTTATGTTAAAAATGGTTATTTTTATGTCCATTGTTAAAAAATGTTGTTTTTTAGAAACAATTATTTCATGTGGATTGAAAAATTAATTAAGGATGTATAAATATGTAGATTATCTAAAATTCAAACTATCGACTTTCTAATTTAAAAACACAAAACAATAAAAACCCCCCTAAAAAAAAAATTAAGATAGAGAACAAGAAAATATGAATAAAATGACGACTTCAAAAACTATCAAATTTAGAAAATAATTTTTAAAATTTCACACACTAGAAAATTAAAAGTCAAAAAATAGGTCTTTTAAAAAAAGGGTGTGATGCAGAATACTCACTTTTTAAAATCAACATGAAAATCACTACCATTCTAAAACTTGATTTCATCCTTGAACATGAAAAAAAATTAAAGTTCCAAAAACCATGTTCTAAAAAAAACATGTGTATTCTGCATCACCACTTTTGAAAATCGGGTCATTTTTTTGCTATCTCTACGAAACGGGTAACAGTATCAGTTCCCGTTTCAAAGTTTACATTGTTTATTTAATTTATTAAACGAAAAGCGAAGGAATGTGTTGATTTGATGAAACTGGACCCAAAAGGTTTCCGAAATGAAAATACATAATATTTGAAATCTGTCATGAGCCATTTTGTGGTGTTTTCATAGTTTTAATGTATTTTTATAAATACAAAGGGAAAGCCATGGAATGGGAAATTGCGACTTCCAACAGCGATTGAGGGTGGACTCGATAGTCTTATGAAGCGAAGTTATGAAATTTGAAGTCTGGTGAACAGTGCTTTGGCAGACACTTTCTGTGTTTGGTATGTTTTCCTGTGTAAGCCAAGAATGGTTGTTTCTTGGTATTTCAAGCGCTGATGGTTCCATTCTGTTGTGGAATAGGTGTCATTCATCCCCAAGGGCGTTTAGTAATGATTGCTAACGCTCAAAGAAGGGATTTGAGTGGACCAAAACAGGAAGATGAAGAGCCTGAGAGGGAAACGGATCAACAACGTCGTTTTGGCTTAAGAGCCATGGATGTCAAAGACAGAAGGCATTGCTGGCGAAGGTTGTTGTTGGGATTTGCTGCTAAAATAGAGAATTAGCAGGCCTGAGAGGCGCAGGCAGAGGAAGGCTCAGAGAGATAATCTCAGAGAAGCCCGAGAAGCCTAGGGATGCTCAGTGAATACTCAGGAAGAGTAAGAGAATGCTGAGTGATGTGCAGATGCAGTTTGCGTAGTGAGGAAGGCTCGGTGCCACGTAAGAGTTGATCAGGGCCAAAAAGAGAGCTGAGAATCAATTGGAGGTCAAGCGAACTAAAGAGAGCAGCGTAAAAAAAGGCAACAGTAAAAAGATGCAGCGCAGAAGCCGAAGAGGCAACACAGAAGCCAACGAGACAACGTAGAAGCAAAAGGGCAGCCAAGGGAGTCGCTTGGAAATCAAGTGAAAATCCAAGAGGGATGTAAACTAATAGAAGGCAGAGAGAAGCTAGAGCGAAGAGCTAGAGAGCCAGAGCTAGAGTTAGAGCCAAGAGCCAGAACCAAGAGCCAAAGAGCCAGAGTTAGAGCCAAGAGCCAGAACCAAGAGCCAAGAGCCAGAGCTAAGAGCCAGAGAGCCAAGAGCCAGAGCTTCAAGAGCCAAGGGATAAAATGGTGTCTAAACCCACTCTTTATGTGTAGAATAGCAAGAGTTGAGCCAAAGATCTTGTAAAAATATTTATACCATAATCCCAGAGAGCCTAGTTGAATTAACTAAAGCTCACAGAGATGTAGCCCAAGATTTGTGGGTCAACTCCTAATTAAATTATTGTTTCTGTGTGTGCTTTACTGCTACATTGTCTCTGCTGCATTATTTACTGTTATATGTATTTATATATTAGTTCATGTACATTTAGATATCAGCACAAACAACAGATTTTAAAGCATATAAACAACCAACAATAAATATAAGCATACACCTCTATTTTCAAGCATTTCTTAATTCCGCATTGGTTAATCAATAAGACTTGGGAAATTTAAAGCTTTGGAAGTGGGAGAGGATCTTGTAAGTTAGACAAGAAGCCTAAGAGCCCCATTTTCAGATCACTTTATTTCGAGTGTCTCTTTTCTCTTTCCAAGCATAGATTTCATTGCTTGGTTTGTCGATTGAATCATTTATGTGTTTGGTTTGTTTGATTCTGGGAAGAAGTTGCTTTTAGTTTCATTTATAATGCTTTGGATTTGATTGATTCTTGTTTGTTCGGGATTGTGAAAATTCGACTTTATGCACATTGACTAGTGTGCAGGGCCGGCGTAGTTACAGAAAGTCCCAGTTCCAGAAGCAGATGTTCCAGAATCCGATGATTGTGATCGATATTATGCTGTTCGAGAGCGAGATCGAGACCTAGCCCTTTCAGTTGTTTAAGCAAGGGAGTCTGTTGATTAAGCTGTACCCGCCCGAGCCATTGATTATTCAGTCGACTCTGTTGATTCGGTTGATGCAGATAAGTAGCAAACACAAGGGCACAGGCAGCTAGAGCAGAGGTATAGGTGGTAGAAGCAAAGGGAGATTCAAACACCGGGCACCACCACTAGAAGCACCTGTAGAAGCAGCATTTAGAGCCTTTGGAGATTTTCATGAAAGTGCTTTATGTGAAAGATTCATTTTGCATTTTATGAAAAGAAGAACATCCTTCTAGTTTACTTAAGTGAAAATATTGCATTAGTAGTGTTATTGAGAAGCTAGAATTACACCATCATAAGAATTGGAAATGAATTGAAAATTCTTTTGTTGTTATAGGAATATTAAGTGCGTTTAGGAGATTTATTAGAGAAAAATTCCATTCTTTGATTATTGCATTGATTTTGTGTTCCTTACCTCTCAATTAGTGTTAACTTTCATCGAAGACAAAGATCTATTTTCTCATATCGCTGCATGTAGGAGTTTTGTTAGATGACAGCAGTAGAGCCTTATAATTGAAACCTAATTCAAGATCAACCATCAAAATTTATTGAACTAACCTAAGGAAGCATTGAAACATAACGCTCACATTTAGTGGTCTAGGCTAGAGACATGTTTCGGCGTCTTTAAACCTAGCAATTGTCATTTGCTTTAGCACTAAACAATGCTATTACGGACTTGTGCTCCCTGTACCATTGCGTATATAAAGGGAGACCACACTAGGCTACAATCCTTTGTTCATAAGAAGTTGATTCTTCTACCTTGTAAACATGATACACCGAACACAACATTTAGGGAGATTGCCTACCCGTACTTCTTGGTTCGCCGAGAGGTATTCTAACAGTTCACGGTTACCTGGTTATCCTTTATGCCTAGAGTACTTTGAGTAGTCATTTTTAATATTTTTTACTCTTTAAATTTAAAAGATCATAGAGAACTTGTCTTTTCTAGCTGGTTAATTCCGAAAGCGACTAGAGTCACCTTTCGTCCTTTTCTCGACTCTTAAAATATGAAAAGGCAAAGTTTTGTTTCAGTGTCATAAAATTAACTTCCCACAAAATATTCCTCATTAAATTTATCTTCCTTAATGTTTCCTTAAAAGTTGATTCCAATGGAAACATTCCCAGAGTCTACTAGTCAAGGGTTCCCCTCAGATGGGAATCCTGGTCCTTATCCTTCTTTTGGAAATGCTGGTAATCCTTATATGGCAATGTTATCCCTCCCTACCTTAACCATTGGTTTACTTGTCTGGTTATTTTAGACCCCTGTGATCCCGAGTGTCCCAACTCCTGCCCCACCATCTCCTTCTTTTGAATCACATCAAATTGATTCTAAGGTTGATTTCTCTACTTCTTCCCCTGTTTCTTCCTCTTCCTCTTCTACTTCACCTGGTGAAAGTTTGAAATCTAGTAACTAGGAGGCTAAGAAGAAGAAGAAGAAGAAGTCAAATAAGCGAGAGGCCAACCATGTAGCTATTACTCCAAATGCAACTCCTGTAGACAAACCTTTTAATCCTCCATGGAAGGTTAGATTCCCTTGGAAGCTATGTAAGGGTGACCACCTCCTTTGAGATTGTCTTGGCATTCCAAGAGTCTTAGAGGTATGGTCTCAAAACCTGAACCGACCATCCCTATCGACCTCTGGAGATCATGTTGATGCTACGCCTTTAGCTAGCGATGGTAAGAAGAAGGGAAAAATTAAATTCCCCTGTAGGTTCTATGAGGGAGAGCATCTTCTTCACCTTTGTCCTCTTATCGATCAAGCTTCCAAAGTCTTGGAAAACCTTACAGCTCCTCGAACCCAAATTCCTATTGGTTATCAAAGGCTTTCTTCTAAACCTCTCCCGGTTGGTAAAGAGATGGAATTGGACTCATCTCTTTCCCATCCTTCTCTTCCTGAGCATGACTCTCTATTGTCTGGTCCTGACCAACCATTGGTCGAAAAGAGTGTTAACTTGTTTTCACCTTCAGTTGGTCACACTGTTCCCGAAGAGAGTGGTGATCATACTACTCATGTTTTTCTCATGAATCGAAGAGTGACCCTCCCATCCCTATTTTTTAGGAGAGTCCTTCTCCTATTCCTGCAGAGCATGGGGGAAATCATATGATACCCCCACCAAGTAGTTATGTCATCTGTTTTGATGGGAGTCCATTTATTTCTTTCTGCCTCCCATCTTATGTGCCTTTCTAGATCACAGTACAAGCCTATAATATGGTAGTACATGGCACTATATTAGATGAAGGTGAATCTGTTAGCATCATGTCTTCTACTACTTGGAAAGATTTGGGTTCCCTGCAGCTTGTACCTATCACCCAGAATCTGTAGGCTTTCAACGAAGGAACCAGTCAATCCTTCGGAATCATTCCAAAGTTCCCTATTACTTTAGGAGGAAAGACCGTCTATATAAACGTGATGGTAGTCCAAGGTCCCTTAGATTTCAATCTTCTCCTTGGACGTGACTATGTTTATGTCATAGGAGCTCTTGTTTCTTCGCTTTTCTGTGTGTTTTTTTTTTCGCATGAAGGGAGAATTATGGATATTGATTAATTGTCATTCATTGGTCACCAAGCGCCTCCTTTGCAACCATAGTTCCCTATCGTCTCTTGTTTGCAAGCAGTATCTTCCCTACCATAGGTCAATTATGTGCCCACCCATTTTGTCTCTGTGTCTACTGATGATCACACAGATGGTATAGTACATTACGTACTGGGGGCATTGGAACCTGATCTATCTATGGTACCAATTGACATGTATTCCTCCCAGAGTGTGGTTCTTCCGTCTAGCTAAGATCTCTTGGGAGCCATGTTCTCGTATGGTTCATGAACAAGAGTCATGAGGATAGTTCCTAGTCTTGTGTTAACCTCATTAAAAAAATTAACGAAGGGATGAGAATAGTTCATTGTCTTGTGGCAAGCTCATTGAAAAATGAAACAAGGTGTCAGAGCATGGTTCCTGGTCTTGTGTCAAGCTCCTTAAAAAATGAAACAAGGAGTTATGAGGATAGTTCTTTTACTGTGTTAACCTCGTTAAAAAATGAAGAAACTCCCTTTTCCAAATTGATTCTTTGATTAAGATCTCGTAAAATCCCAGTTGAGTCTTTCCAGATATCGAAAGTGAACCTTCATTCCATCAACCTAGTTGATTGAAATGAATCTTGGGGGGCATGTACCTTGATTGAGTCATTATGCTGGGGGCATGCAAACTTATAGCAAGCATATTTTTTCGTTTCAAGCTTGTGTAAACATGAAACCGAATTCAAGTAGAGTTCCCCATAGTTCAATCTTGTGTAAAAAGGAACCCATGCCTAATTTACCTCTCGTGATTGTTGTTTCTATCAGCTAATTTCTGCTAATTGAGCCTTGATTGTTTCATTCCATCACCACCATCTCTTTGGCCAATCATATGTTGTCACTTGGTTGTGTTATCCTTTCTTGAGGAACCGCAACGATGAGTGGTTTTATTAGCCAGCCTCTTGACCATCACATGTTTTGAGCAGTTCCACCATTATCGGAACCAGTTGCTACCCTTTATACCACTCATTCCTCCAGGACGAGTCACCTTTAAGCTCTTTTCTGACTCGTACAAAATGAAAATATCTTCGAGTATTTTTTCCCTTTTGGACTCATTAAAGAAAATAAAAGTAGGGAGTCATCTTTGAGCTCTTTTATGACTTTTTAAACACGAAAAGATTGTCGAGCTCTTGTCATTTTGAAATCGTTAAAGGTTGCGAAACATCATTCACCTAGTATATGTTTACCCCTTATTTGGGTTGGGATGAACTATTTATGAGAAAGGTACTCCTTGGATGAAATGGTCAAGCGTTTCTTGTAAGTTTCGTTTTCTACCTTTTTGGGCTCGAGAGACACAAATGCATGAAAAGGGACCATGTGGAGTTTTCTTTTCCGTGTCTTTTTCAAACTCTCTAAACATGAAAAATATACCAAGTTACACCTTTGTCAAACTCATTAAAACATTAAATGACATTGGATTCATCACCATGACGAACATGAGTTTCTCTTTCCTAGGGCTCATTAAACTTACTAGATCAAATTCATCCAAAGGATGGACTTAGAGTGCAAGAATATGATATCCCCTTCAAGATTGGAATTAAAAATAACTAGGGTACTCGCCAGACATGGTGGGGGAAATTTGGAAATCTTATCGGTTGTGTCAACATCTCACTCTTGAACATGACACTTTCTGCTTCATGTCAGGTTAGGAAATCCTCCTTTCATCAATGACCTTCTTGAGTTGGGTCATTCAGTTTTTCCTTCCATTTTATCTCTGCCACGTCACCATGACCACCGATCCTATGGATCCAATAGCTGCCAAACTCCAAGTTGTGTCGTCGATATGTTTAAGAGTTATCCTTTTATAGTTACACTTACCTATGATTCTCTATATCATCCAAAAATCATTTTGCATCCCTTTGTATTGCATCGATGATGTGTGATACATCATGGCCTTCCTTCAACACTGTTGCTTCCTATCGACTTTAGCTCATTATACAGGAAGTTGACTAAGAGACTCCCTTCTAGTACCTTAGAGCTTGTATGCCCTAATGGCAAGTTCTTCACACTCGACAACAAGTTCACATCATTGGCTTTCAATCGGGTGATTTCACAAGTGTTTGATTTTAGTTCCTTTATTCACATTCCATGAATTATGCTGATAGTACCTTGAGGACCATTTTCATTATTGGTGGTTTCTCTCACACTTGTTAACAGTTTACTGTTGGCATTATGATTTAGGTATGATACAGGTATTGTCCTTGATGACAACTCACTCAGATGATAGATCACAGTTCAGACTCACAAAATGAAGAAAGAGAGGTATACGTGGGTTTCCTATTAACCAAGACACGTATACACGCGGGTTCACAGACCAAAAGGAACATATGCGTACTTTCATGCAAGGAAAGGTGCATACATGTTGGAAAGCTTAGTTTTGGTCCGTGGTATTTGGACCATGGTATTGTGATCCATGGTATTGGTCTAAGGTATCTTATGTGACGTGTTGACCCTTGGTATTTGGTCCAAGGTATTAGCTCTAAGTGGTTTTGGTCCATGGTATTGAGCAAGGCCTAAGACTATAAAAGGAGGAGAAGATCATTAGGCAAGGACACTCAAGCATTGAATATCTGATGAAGAGCAAGATCTAGCATACAGGTTATTGGGTTATGGTGCATAGCTAGATCTGGATCGTGGATGAACCTTGGCGCTTGATGAAGATCTAAGGCTTGAAGTAAAGTATCATTGTGTGGTTTGATCTTGAACATTCTAGATCTGAATACTGACGCATGTTATTATTATGTAAATGTGATGATCTGGGTATGAATGAAGTCTGTGATAATTGTGATGCTTTAAGTCATTATTTATAGATCTGTACGTAGGTTGGCCTTGGTAAAACTACGTATGCACGCTGGTTCAGTATACTAAGGTTGCATATACGCAGAATCTCTTTGATAAAAGTGCATATACACATTGGCCTAACATAGCGAAGCCATACATTATATGATTTGATAATTGAGGTTTTTGTTGGGTCTAGTGGTAGTTACAGAGTTTTGGGTTCTGCTCTGTGTTCTGGTGATAGTGCTTTGATGACAGGGTTTTAGTGATTTAGTTTTTGGGTGATTCAGAGATTGATGATACAGATATGGTTGAAGATTATATTACAGTGATGATTATTCTTGTGCTTTGATGTTATTGATGGATCCAGTCTGAAAATTTATGAAATGTGGTCCCTGGAAGAAAAGAGAAGGTTGTAGCATTTTGTAGGCCAACACCTATGTACTAGTACAAATATCAGCTAGTACAAGAGCTAGGGGGTTGTAGCTCCCTTCCAGGAGAAGTTGGAGAACAAGAGAAGGTTATAGCCTTCTGCAGGTAGAAGCCTTTGTACTGGTATAAGTCTGCACCAGTACAAAAATTGTAAAAGAAGTATTCTTATTATTAAAGGAAGATAGAGATGATTGCAGCAGGTGGTTTTCACCCACATTGGATTTCCACCTTATATCTTGTGCTCATGTGTGTGATTGTCTATTCTATTTTACTGCACCTGGTTACTATTTATATGGTTTTGATGCACTAATTAAAGATCAACATATGATGAACTAACTAAATCTCAAGTTTTCTAGATATACGCTAGTTTCTTTAATCACAATTGCATATACACGCGGGTTTCCTTTATTTAAGTAGTGTATACAAATCTGAATATGGAAATTAAAAGTTTTTGATTTGCTAATACTTATTCACCCCCCCTCTCAGTATTATTTCCAACAATTGGTATCAGAGTAGGTCCTTCAGAAGAAGCTTGATTGCTTGAAGGAAGATCTATCATCATGAGTAACTACGAAAGAGAGGGATCCATTAGACCACCAATCTTTGATGGGAGCAACTTTGTCTATTGGAAGGTAAGAAACACAACCTATCTTCAATCGCTTGGAACAAATTTCTGGGAAGTCATGGAAGGAGGATATACATTTCTATTAGCAATTCCTACAGATACAGCAGGTAAAAAGCAATATGAAACCAATGCCAAGGATCTCAATACATTATTGGGGAGTCTGTCACAATCATAATTTATCAAAGTGATGTAGCTCAAAACCGCCAAAGAGATATGGGACAAGATCGTTCTAAGCTATGAAGGAGACGATAAGGTAAAATGTGCAAAACTGCAAACTCTCAAAATTCAATATAAAAATCTCAAAATGCACAATGATGAAAGTATAACTAGTTATTTCTTACGTACAGATGAGATTATAAATTGCATGAAGAACTTGAGTGAAGAGATAAAGGAATCCGTTTTAGTTGAAAAGGTTTTAAGATCCTTGTCTGCTAAGTTTGAATCAAAAGTATCTACCATAGAAGAAAAGCAGGATATACAGACTATTACTATGACACGGCTACACGGAATCTTAACTGCCTTCGAGATGAGAAAAGGAGTTCCTTCAAATATGAGAGAAGCCACATTTAAAGCTTCAACAAGAGGAAAAGAAGAACTCATTGAATCAGGACATACTTCAGAAGGAGAAGAAGAAGCAAACTCTGTCAAGAACCTTCAACAAGGATCTGAAAGATTCAGAGGTAAACTACCATTCAAATGTTTTTCTTGTGGAAGAGTCGGTCATTATGTTGCCAAATGTCCTCATAAAGATAAAGTTGATAAAGGTAGGGAATCTAGAAAATGGAATAGAAAACAAAGTGTAAGTAATAAAAGATACTATACTCATGAAGATAGTGATGGTTTATCAAATAGTGATGAAGATGAAAATAGCAATGACTATGGACTTCTGATAGCTTTTGAAGATGATGATTTCTTGGATGCTTTAAATGAAAATGACCTTTATGAAGAAATATCTAAACTCAAGGTCTGTTTAGAAGAAAATAATATGATTATAGATAATTTGAAATTCCAACTTGCTGAAAGGGAAAAACACAATGAAAAACTAGAATGTGAGATTGTGGGTCTAAGAAAGGATATTGAGAAAACAAAAGCTCTCAATCTTATATTTGCTAAAGGATTAGAAAAATTGAATGAAATTATCAAAGTGCAGTGTTTTCCTTTGATAAAGACAGGTCCTGGATATACTAAAGAAGCATATCAAGCAAAGAAGCCATCAACCTCCACTAAAAGCTATCTGGATGCAATGAAGAACAGTGAACAATTTGACAATTGTCAACAAACGCATAAAGCAGATCACCAGGTAAAACAGGCTCAATTCAATTCAGGGATGGAAATAAGCTACAACCAACCTCAAGTAAATCATACTCAGTCTGCTCCAAGAATGAATATCAATAGAAACTACAATCACTAGGTTAGTGGATTTGATAATTGTAGGAATTTCTTTAATGGCCAATGTTTTTCATGTCATAACTTTGGACACAAATCTACTCAATGTGTTGCATAGAAGACCATCATGAATAGAGAAGCACGGAACCAAAAGAATGTGACAGGGATCATGAAATGGACCTACAATAACTTTTCTCTTCTTGAAAAGGAAATAGAATGCTCTATCTGCAACAACTTTGGTCATGAAGAATCTGAATGCAGGAGTAAATTTCAGCAAACATCTCAGAAGGAGCAAACTTCACTGGGTCCCAAAACATGGAGAAAGAAAGAACCACAAACAGAAAGTTGTGGTGTAGCCTTGTATGCAGAAGGACAAGAAAATCAGTGGTACATTGATAGTGGATTCTCAAAACAAATGACAGGTGACAAAGAAAAACTGCACTCATATAATGCCTTAGAGAAAGAAAAGAAGGTCTCATTTGGAAATGACACTCCTGCTGTCATAAAAGGTAAAGGTTCTGTTTTCTTAAAAGAAAAAGTTAAAGTTTGAAGTGTTATGTATGTTGATGGTCTAAAGCATAATTTGTTGAGTGTCAGTCAAATGTGTGATCAAGGAAATGAAGTAGTATTTCGATCAAATGGTTGTGTTGTTCGTGAGCTTGATACAGGAGAAACTGTGATCAAAGGTAGAAGAACTCCAAACAACTTATACATACTCAAGGGAGGACAACAACAGTGCTATCTAAGAAAAAATGATGAACACTGGCTATGGCACAGAAGATTGGGGCATCCAAGCTTTTCTCAGATATGAAAAGCATGCAGATTCCAGGCTATTCGTGATCTTCCTGACATCAGCATTCCAGAAAACACTATATGCAAATCATGTCAATTTGGTAAGCAGACTAGATCTCACTTCCCTGAAAAGGAAGGATAAACCAGCAAGCCTCTTGAACTTGTTCATACTGATTTATGTGGGCCATCAAGGAAAAAGTCACCTCGTGGAGAAGAATACTTTATATTGTTCATTGATGATTTTTCCAGAATGTGTTGGATAGGACTTCTAAAGCATAAGGATGAAATATTTGAAAAATTCAAAGACTTCAAAGCTTTGGTTGAAAATGAATCAGATCACAAATTCAAATACCTCAGACCTGATCGAGGAGGGGAATTTACCTCAGATGAATTCTTTGACTTTTGTGAAGAGCAAGGAATAAAAAGGGAAATCTCCACCACAAGGACTCCTCAACAAAATGGAGTGGTAGAAAGGATGAACAAAACTATTCAACAAATGGCTCGTGCTATGCTATATGAGTCTGGAACTCTTGCAACCTTCTGGGGTGAAGCTGCATTCGCTACCATTACTATTCTCAACAAAACAAATGTTCAGGTAAACATCACTCAAACTCCACATGAACTTTGGTATGGTAAGAACCCTACTGTAAAATACTTCAAAGTTTTTGGAAGCAAATGTTACATCAAAAGGATTGATGAAAAACTTGGCAAGTTTGAACCCAGAGCAGATGAAGGCATTCTCCTTGGTTACTCTTCCCGAAGTAAAGGATATAAGTGTTATAATAAAAGACTTGGGAAAATTATTGAAAGTATTGATGTTGTGGTTGATGAAATAGGCAAAAATCCAAAGCAGGTAAAAATCGAAGAATATGGAGAAAGTCAGGATTATCCTTCCACATCAAATCAAAGAAATTCTAAAGAAGAAACCAATGAAGCACCAAAATAATAGACAATGACAGAAGAAAAGACTCCATCTAGGTATGTTCACAAAAATCATCCAGAGACTCAAATTTTAGGACAAAAAGAAGCAGGTGTGCAGACAAGAAGAACTATTACAGAAACCTCAAGCTATCTAGCATTGCTTTCCTCCATCGAACCTCAAAATGTAAATGAAGCATGCAAAGATGAGTGTTGGGTCAAAGCCATGAATGAAGAAATTGAACAAATTGAAAAGAATAATACTTGGGATTTAGTTCCTAGACCTCATGATAAGAATGTCATAGGAACCAAATGGATATTCAAAAACAAGCTGAATGAAAATGGAGAAGTTATTAGAAACAAGGTCAGACTTGTTTGTAAAGGGTATGCTCCACAAGAAGGTATACATTTTGAAGAAACCTTTGCACCTATTGCTAGACATGAAGTCATAAGAATTTTCCTTGCTCTTTCTAGTTTTCAGAAATTCAAAGTATACCAAATGGATGTAAAATCTACCTTTCTTAACTAGACAGATTCATTCTTGGAAATGATCCAAAACTTGTATGCAGACTAAGAAAAGCTATCTATGGTCTAAAATAAGATCCAAGGGCCTGGTATTACCGTCTTGACAAATATCTCCATCAACATGGTTTTTCAGAAGGGTCAACTGATAGCAATTTATATACAAAGTTTGACAATGACAAATTGCTAATACTTGTGTATGTTGATGATATCATTTTTTCTAGCAATGAAGAAGCCATGTGTCAAAATTTTGCCTTGGTAATGTAGAAAGAATTTGAAATATCCATGCTTGGTGAGCTCACATATTTTCTTGGTATACAAGTTCAACAAAAGAAAGATGGTATTTTTCTATCACAAACCAAGTATCTCAAGCAAATCTTGAAAAAATATGGCATGGAAGATTCTAAACCAGTATGTACCCCTATGGTAATAGGATGCAGTCTTAGTTCAAATGATGAATCAGCAGTAGTATATCAACCAACCTATAGATCCATGATTGGCAGTTTGCTTTATCTAACAGGTACCCGACCATACATCATGCATGCAGTGGGAATAGTTGGAAGATTCCAAGCAAATCCCAAGGAATCACACCTCCAGGTAGTCAAAAGGATTTTCAAATATCTTCAAGGAACACAAAATTTTGGTTTATGGTATCCCAACGATACAAATCTTACACTTCATGCATATATAGATGCAGATTAGGCAGGAAGCGTGGATGACGGAAAAAGCACTAGTGGTGGTGCAATCTATATGGGTTCCATATTAGTGTCTTGGTTCAACAAGAAACAAAGTTCTACTTCTTTATCTACAGCTGAAGCAGAATATATGGTTGCTGCATCGTGCTGCACACAACTCGTTTGGATGATGCGAGCATTGTAAGACATTCAAATCACATGTACTACACCCATCTCCATTCTATGTGATAATACAAGTGCCATCAATATTTCAAAGAATCCAGTCATGCATTCCAAGACCAAGCACATACCCATCAAATATCATTTTCTATGTGAACAAGTGCTTGAACAAAAGGTCAAATTGGAGTATGTTCCATCCAAAAAACAAGTTGCTGATATATTCACCAAACCACTGCCTAGAGAGACATTTGAATATCTCAGACAGAAGCTGGGAGTAGTTGATGCATCATCTTGTAGCTAAAACTCATCTGTTTCAGAGAAAAATGGCTATACGAGAGTTGCATGAAGCATATCCGTGTACATACACCGGTTTCTATAGATACAGGTGCATATATGATGGTTTGAAGCAAACCAATGGGCTAGACTCAGGATGAAAGGTGTCTGATATGGGTCTAGCATAGGTACAAGGGGAGCATATACTTCTAATGATGCATTGTTGACATTATCTTGGTACAAATTCACAATTTTTTTTTATTCAGGTGGATCAAGTTCAGGGGGAGATTATGGTTGATGATGGTAATTGACAAATTCTGCTTACTGGTTTCAGATTTTTGGTCTCTATTTCATGTATATATTTTAATGTCTAGGTCATGAAATGACCTATTTTGTTTCCCCACTATGCCTAGGATGGATGATGTAATGTTCTTGTTTTTGTCATGTATCCCCTCTTGGTTGGGTGGATGAGTCAAATTTGGTATATCCCCACTTGGTTGGGTGATGGATGTATGTATGAGTCATTGGTGACAAGAAGGTCATTTATGATGTATGTATAGAGTCATGTACTTCTTTTTGCAGACCTTGCTTATACTCAGGGGGAGCGTGGACGGATTGGTACATCTTGGCATGCACAAAGGGAGAGCTCAATCAAAGATTACAGCATGTACTCAAGCGAGTATGGGCAGCAGAACGTATATCAAGGGAAAGAATATCTTGGTCTGCCCTTTGCCCTTGATGTCAAAGGGGGAGAGTGTCTTGGTGTTGTTGTTGCCATCAAGTCCAAAGGGGGAGATTGTTGGCATTATGATTTAGGTATGATACAAGTGTTGTCCTTGATGGTAACTCACTCAGATGACATATCACAGTTCAAACTCACAAAATGAAGAAAGAGAGGTATACTCGGCTTTCCTATTGTCCAAGATGCGTATACACACGGGTTTGCAGACCAAAAGGCGCATATGCGTACACACGCACTTTCATGAAAGGCAAGGTGTGTACATGTTAGAAAGCTTAGTTTTCATATGTGGCATTTGGAACATGGTATTGTGATCCATGGTATTGGTCCAAGGTATCTTATTCGACGTGTTGACCCCAGGTATTTGGTCCAAGGTATTGGCTCTAAGTGGTTTTCGTCCATGGTATTGAGCAAGGCCTAAGACTATAAAAGGAAGAGAAGATCATTAGGCAACAACACTCAAGCATTGAATATCTGATGAAGAGCAAGATCTAGCATACAGGTTATTGGGTTATGGTGCATAGCTAGATATGGATCGTGGATGAACCTTGGCACTTGATGAAGATCTAAGGCTTGAAGTAAAGTATCATTATGTGGTTTGATCTTGAACATTCTAGATCTGAATACTAACACATGTTATTATTATGTAAATGTGATGATTTGGGTATGAATGAAATATGTGATAATTATGAAGCTTTAAGTCAGTATTTAGAGATCTGTACGCAGGTTGGCCTTGGTAAAACTACGTATACATGCTGGTTCAATATACTGAAGTTGCGTATATGCATAATCTCTTTGATGAAAGTGCGTATACATGCTGGTCTGACACAGCGAAGCCACGTATACATTATATGATTTGATAATTGAGGTTGTTGTTGGGTCTAGTGGTAGTTACAGAGTTCTGGGTTCTGCTCTATGTTTTGGTGACTATGTTTTGGTGACAGGGTTTCAATGATTCAGTTGTTGGGTGATTCAGAGATTGATGATGCCGATACGGTTGATGGTTATATTACAATGATGATTATTCTTGTGATTTGATGTTATTGATGGATCCAGTCTGAAAATTTATGAAACGTGGTCCCTAGAAGAAAAGAGAAGGTTGTAGCCTTCTGTAGGCCGGCACCTACGTACTAGTACACATATACACTAGTACAAGAGCTAGGGGGTTGTAGCTCCCTTCCAGGAGAAGCTGGAGAATGAGAGAAGGTTGTAGCCTTCTACAGGTAGAAGCCTGCGTACTGGTATAAGTCTGCACTAGTACAAAAATTGTAAAAGAAGTATTCTTATTATTAAAGGAAGATAGAGACGATTGTAGAAGATGGTTTTCACCCACATTGGGTTTCCACCTTATATCTTGTGTTCATGTGTGTGACTATCTATTCTATTTTACTACACCTGGTTACTGTTTATATGGTTTTGATGCACTAATTAAAGATCAACATATGATGAACTATCTAAATCTCAAGTTTGCTAGATATACGCGAGTTGCTTTAATCGCAGTTGCATATACACGCGGGTTGCCTTTATTTAAGTAGTGTATGCAAATCTGAATATGGAAATGAAAAGTTTTTGATTTGCTAATATTGATTCACCACCCCCCCCAGTATTATTTCCAACATTTACATCATTGACTGGTAATCAAGAGAATTTCTAGCATGTTCGATGTCAACACATCTATTCACATGTTATAATTTGTACTTTGATCGAGTTGTTTTGGAGTGCAAGACCCTGGGCTCAGATTACAAAAATCCAAGTTGCGAGGTGATGTGACATGATTATGCTAATATGAATGTCTCTTATAGATGGATGTCTGCGACCATACCATGATCTATCATATGTGATCCTTCTCTTTCGATGGCTACGACCATACCTTCGTTTCAACATGATCCTCTTTATTAGATGGTTGCATCCATGCCTAGATCCATTTACATGATCATCTCCTGGATGGTTGCGTCCATACCACGATTCATGTATCAATTGACAGAGATTTCAGTTATGTATATGTATCTGTACTTTCTTGTAGGTTCTCTCCAAAGGTAGACTCTAGTACCCCACACTAATTCTTAAAGCATTTCATCCCTCACTTTAGTTTGGCATTCACGCTTTAGGGGGCATCTGTTACACAACATTTTATCACTATCCCTGTATTCTCCGTCCCTCTTCATGAGTAGAACAATTCCCCTTTACATCATTTCCCAAGAAACATCTGTTTTTCCCTATTTACAAGGCTGATGCTAATGAGAAGTGTCCTCATCGCACCGATATGCATGAATTAATATTGTCCCTCACGCCAACCAGAGCAGTTGAGCTATTTTCCAGTCGCGTCGGTCCTATTTTGGAAAGTTTTTAAAATTAGAGTTGAAGCTTCCAACTCTAGAAGCTTCGTAACGGAAGTCTAGTAGATGGTTAAGTCAGATGGAGCCAAGGAGGTCAGTTTAGGCTATTTTCCTCTATTAGAAGGAACTACCTCAAAATATAAGACCTTCTCCCATGAGAAAAGGATACATCTCTCCTATATAAACCTCCATCTTTCCCAAACACAAGCTAGTGTTAGTGTGTATGTGTGATATTTTTTATTATACTCTGGTTGAAGTTTAAAGTAATCAAGTTATACATAGCTTGTAGAATTTCTAGTTGTGTGAGGGAGAAGTGTGAATTTGGTTTAGAGTGAAGCCTAAAGGGAAGAGACTTGAGACTACTATTATTTGAGGCCATCATGGAATGTTGACGAATGTGTGTGGGAACCCGGATTTGTCAAGGGAGAACATCAACGTCAAGACAACAGTTGTAACCTCTCTTTGATTTAATATATATGCAACTATCGATTGATTTCCTACATAATGTGTCATATTACATGTTTATGTCTTAATGCTTCCTGACTTGTTAAGTAGGTTGAATTACAATTTGTCTATTATTACATTATTGTTGGTTGTCGATTGTTAGTTTCAAATGCTCGGAGAAGGAAACAAGAGGTAGCTAGAGTGAGGGAGCAATAGCTTCATCAAGCGAGATAAGCAGACTAAGAGGTAGGCCCTCTTAATTGGTTCTAACCTAAGGGAATCTTCCATAGAATGTCTTGTTTGTGGCTAGAACCGCTATCGAGCTAGAGGGAATTGTTTGTTTTCGCACTCGTAATTTTACTTCACCACAAGGGTCCTGACCTAGGTTCAAAGTTAGTTGCGCCAACCAATGAAACATTGATGGCCCTTTCAGCAACAACCCACGTAATGCAAGCTACAGTCTCACCCGAAGCAGTATTGGGGGATGCATGAACCAAGTTTCTACATCAAGAGACTAGTGTGATGTCTTCCCATGCCTTGGATCTACATTCATGCAGATCGATAGACTTATAGGGACCATTTCTTTAATTAAGTTAAAGTGGCCTTCAAACTATCACGAAGGTCCACGATCAGTCCTTGTGGACCTTAAACAATTGATTTACCTATTTAAGCGCATCAAAACATGACCCTATATTGGAGTGCACTTAGATCTACCCTCTGTTAGAGCTCGAGCCCTAAAGCTAGCTCCAATCACCTCCAATCCTTCGTGAACCAAGTTTACTATATTATTTAGGTCAAAAATATAACGTTCAACTAAGTTCGCACACATAAACAAGTCTTCTAGAGTTTTTGGGATCTAGATATATTGTCACATAGACCTATGCCTCTGCTCTAAATCTAAGTCAAAGCCTTTGTGAATCTTATGTAATCATATTATTAAATGAAAATATGTTCAATTAACCCAATTCATGATGATATAAGACATTAATTCACATGAAACATTAATCAACACAATAAAGAGATAATAGATACTCAGATAACAGATAAATGCAAGTATTCCACTTCAAATTCATCTTATTACTTAGAATTCTCTAGTATAGACTCAAACACTACCCTGCGCACACAGCTGCAGGGGTCCATGCACTCAGCTATGGAATCTACCCAAACCTCCTGTGCACTCAGCTGCAGGAGCCTTCCCTAGCAGAGGCTTCCTACCCCAGCTCTTGCCCAAGTCAAAAAAACTCTTCAATGTACCCAATTCTCTATCCCAACTTACTTCTAAAACTCACTAAGACTCAACTATTTATAGCTTTCCTAATACAATACCATGGTCCCCGGCTCATGGGTAAGTCTTCAAAACTGACCAAAAACAAGGGGATAAAGCCCCTTTGATTCTATCTATCCACGTGCTCTACATCCACATTTCATGGAGACTTTACATCTTTTACAAAAGTCTTTACAAAAATGACTATGTTTAGTTCAATTCTACCCATGGGGACCCCATCCCAATAGGCCCCCAACGCAAAGATCATGACTTTCCCTCGAGTCACTGTGTTGGTTGTTCCACTTTTTGGCAGATTTTGTTGAATGCGTTGGTCAGTGCCTGAAGCTCCACAGTACCTTGTTTTGTTGCTTTTTGTACCTCTTGGACCAGTTTCTCTGTGGTTGGCCCCTCTACTGCAAGTTGTGTAGTATTCTATGTCTGCTACATTGCCGTCAACTTCTCATGAATGTTCTCTCAAAACTGGTAGGCTTCCTTTGTCCAAGGCTCAAGTCAGGCTCTGACAAAGGACTATTTTTTCTGCAACACCTGGATCTGCATCAATTTTTTCTTACCTTCCTACAAGCGCGCGAAGCACTAGGCTAGTGCCAACATTCATGCGGGCATGGTGATCTCGTTGTACTATTGTTGCGCTTACCTTATTTTTATGTTCAACTACTATAGAGTAGGATCCTCCTGCAATGTATCCAATAGGCCCATTTCTTGAATGAAGAGTTGGTCACAACCTTGAACTGCGACATCGAACTGAGCCATGGATTCTTTTATCATCGCGCCTCTTTTTTCTCGAACCTTCGGCAGTGTGTTCGACTGCAACTTCAACTGCAACTCATCTACTTGCATCCAGAGATTGAAATTCACCTTATCAACCTTTTATTTTGATGCATGCACTACATAAGCCAATTTACTCACTTTAGCAGAGGCCTATGCATCTTCGAGTTTATTCAACTCAGGCACAGACTTGTAGGCCTACTCAATTGTTGTGACCAGGTTCTCGCATTGTGTCCGCAAATCCTCCTGCTCCTTTAATGCATGAGTTTTTTTGGTGAATAGCTATTCGTTGTTGACTTTAAACTCATTGACCACAGTGAGTGTGAATTTTTCTCTGATCTTCAGCTCGTCTGAGACCCCCTAATGTAGCCATGAAGAGACTTGAGCGACAACACGACAAGGTTGAGTTCCATATTTTGTACTATGTGGAGCACTGCATGATCCTCATCCGATTCCACGCGACTGACCCCTATAGTAAAGGAAAGATTCTGAGATCCAAAGGCCAATCAATCTCCGTGGTAGTGCTACGGCCCTACATCAAGATTTCTTGCACACAGCTCGTCTTTCTGACATGCACCTGAATCATGTTCGCCTAGATCTGCAGCCTGTGAGATACTTCTGGACGCTTCCGAGCATCTGCATGTATTATTGCTCAAATTTTTGCAACACCTTTGTTGCGTCCCATATCTTGTCTCCAATCTCATCGAGGTCGCCTTCTGTCAGCACCATGGGATCCAAATATGTCTGCTTATCATACTTTTATTTCTTTCGAGATCCTCCAGTATATTCCTTCCCACATTTTTTCAGAATTAACAGGGTGCTCTGCCCCTTGTCACCACCTTCACCCTGGTCTGACAGTTCCTGTTCTTCCGTTTCAAGCGATGTTGATTTTTTCCTTACTACAACTCCCATTTCTCCCTCTCTGTCTGCTTTTTAGCAGCACACTCTTTTTCCATTTGATCCTTCTTTGTAGCTGCCTTTGAAACTTCCTTCTTCTTTTGTTTTTTTAGTGCTCAGGCAACCTTTTAAGCGACATCCTTCTGCTTTTGTACAACAGAGCTTTTTGTGCCTATGCTTGTTCCTGCATCTAATTTTATTGGTGCACACCATTCCAGAGGCCAAATCCCCACAACTTCATGTATATCTGTGTCTGTCACCATACAAGAAAACTAGTGCCATTTTTGCTGAGCATCTCTATGCGCTTTGATCGAGGACCTATGGAAATTGGCTTTGAATTCCACATAGGCCGATAGTTGTGCGAACAAGGTGGGATACAGTTGTGGTCGCTGATTAACCACCATGTGAAGGTCCATATCCATCAAAATCCAAAAGATATTTGTTTCCTTAATATGCTCTAGATATTTTGTGGCCCACAATGACGCAAATCGCACTACCTCGGGTAAGTCTTCTTTGTGTGGAGGAAATTGGCTCTCCTCCAAGAACTTCCAAGCAACTATAACGATTGACAACAACAACAACAAGATCATAGAAAAACACACACTCAATATTTTCAATGAGTTTAAAGTCAATAACAAATAGTTATTCGCAGAAAAAACTCAGGCATTGAAGGAGTAGGAGGAGTTGCGGACATAGCGCCAGAACCTGGTCATAGCAATTGAGTAGGCCTCCAAGTCCATTCCTAAGCTGAATATACCTGAAGATGCAGAGGCCTCCATTAAAGTGAGGAAATTGGTTGATGGAGTGTGCACATAAAAAGAAAAGGTTGATAAGGTGACTTTCGATCTTCACATGCAAATAGTTGAGTTGCAGTTGAAGTTGCAGCTGATCACACCACTGGAGATTCGAGAACAAAGAGGTGTGGCGATAAAAGAATCCATGGCTCAGTTAGATTTCACAGTTCGAGGTTGCGACCAGCTCTTCATTTCGGCAATGGGCCTATGGGATACACTACAGGAGGATCCTACGGTGCAGCAGTTGAACACAAAAATTAGGGAAGCATGGGAGAGGTACAACAAGATCAGCACGTCCACGCAAATGTTAGTGCCAGTCTAGCACTTCGCACAGTTGCAGGAAAGAAAGACAAAAATGATGTAGATCTCAGAGTTACAGAAAAATTAGTCCTTGCTCAGAGCCCAGCTTGAGCTCTAGATTGAGGAAGTCTACCAATTTTCACAGAACATTCATGAGATGTTGGAGGAAATGCAATAGACACAGAGGACTACACAACTGGTAGTAGAGGGGTCAACCACAAAAAACTATCTAGGAGGTACAAAAAGCAGTAGAACAGAGTACTGCAGAGCTTTAGGAGCTGACCAAGGCATTCAACGAACTCTGCCAGAAAGTGGTACAACCAGCACAGTGACTCGAGGGTGAGTCATGATCTTTGTGTTGGGGGCCTATTGGAATGGGGTCTCTAGGGGTAGAATTGGACTAAAATTAGTCATTTTTGTAAAGAATTTTGTAAAATATGTAAAGTCTCCACAAAATGTGGATGTAGATTGCGCAGATAGATAGAGTCAAAGGGACCTTAGCCCCTTGGTTTTGGTCGGTTTTGAAGACTCACCCATGAGCTGGGGGCTGTGGTATTGTACTAGGAAAGCTATAAATAGTTGAGTCTTAGCAAGTCTTAGAAGTAAGTTGGGATAGAGAATTGGGTACATTGAAGAGTTTTGTTGTCCTGGGCAAGAGCTAGGGTAAGAAGGCTATGCTTCTTATGCTTAGATAGAGAAGGGCAGGCTCCTGCAAATGAGTGTACTAGAGGCATGCATAGAGTCCACAACTGATTGAGCGGATCCCTACAGTTGTGTGCACAGGGTAGTGTTTAAGTCTGCACTAAATAATTTTGAGTAATAAAGATCGATTTGAAGTGGAAAACTTATGTTTATCTATTATCTGATTATCTATTATCTGTTTATTGTGTTGATTACTTTTTCATGTGAATTAATGTCCTGTATACACGTGAATTGGGTTAATTGAACGCATTTTCACTTAATAATATGATGGAATAAGATTCGAGAAGATTTTGACTTAGATTCAGAGCAGAGACATAGGTCTGCACGACACTAGATCTAGATCCTAAAAACTCTAGAAGACCTGTTTATGTGCACAAAATTAGCTAAACATTATCTTTTAGACCTGAATAATATAGTAAACATGTTTCCTGAAGGATTGGAGGTGATTAGAGTTGGCTTTAGGGATCGGGCTCTAATGGAGGGTATATCTACGTGAACTCCAATCTAGGGTTACTTTTTAATGCACATAAGTAGGTAAATCGATTGTTTAAGGTCCGTAAGGATTAATTGTGGACCTTCACGAGGGTCTAAAAGTCGTTTTAACTTAATTACAATAATGAGATCTAGAAGTCTATCACTCTACACGAAGGCAAATCCAAGGCACTCGAAGACATGACAATAGCCTCTAGATGCAGAAACTTGGTCCTTGCATCCCCCAATACTACTCCAGGTGAGACTGCAACCTAATAGAACCATTTTTTGCCTTAGGGGGTCTTGAACTAGGTTCAGAGTTAGTTGTGCCAACCAATAAAACCCTACACTGTTGGCCCTTTTGGCAACAACCCGTGTAGCGCAGGCTGCAGTCTCACCCAAAGCAGTATTGGGGGATGCAAGAACCAAGTTTCTACATCGAAAGACTAGTTTGATGTCTTCTCGCGCCTTGAATCTACCTTCACACAGATCGATAGACTTCTATGAATCGCTTCTGTAATTAAGTTATAGCGGTCTTTAGACCCTCGCGAAGGTCCACGATCAGTCCTTGCAGACCTTAAATAGTCGATTTACCTACATATGAACATTAAAAAGTAACCCTAGATTGGACTTTGCATATATTTACCCTCCGTCAGAGCTCAAGCCCTAGAGTCAGCTCTAATCACCTCCAATCCTTCCCGAAATAGGTTTATTGTATTACTGAGGTCCAAAAGTTAACATTCAACTAAGTTCGCGAACATAAACAGGTCTTCTAGAGTTCTTGGGATCTAGATCTATTGTTGCACGAACTTATGTCTCTACTATGAATCTAAGTCAAAAACTTCGCAAATTGCAATCATATTATTAAGTGAAAATATGTTCAATTAACCCAATCCATTCATATACAAGACACTAATTCACATGGAACAGTAATCAACGCAATAAACAGATAATAGATACTTAGATAGCAGATAAATGCAAGTATTCCACTTCAAATCAATCTTTATTACTCATAATTCTTCAATACATACTCAAACACTACCCTGCGCACACAGCTACAGGGGTTTGCGCACTTAGCTATGGACTCTACCCAGGCCTCCTTGACACTTTGTTGTAGGAGCCTTCCCTTCTCTATCTAAGCACAGGAAACAAAGCCTTCCTGCCCTAGCTCTTTCCCAAGACAACAAAACTCTTCATGTACCCAATTCTCTATCCCTACCTACTTCTAAGACTCACTAAGACTCAATTATTTATAGCTTTCCTAATACAATAACATGGCCCCTGGCTCATGGGTGAGTCTTCAAAACCGACCAAAAACAAGGGTCTAAGGCCCCTTTGACTCTATCTATCTGCACACTCCCTGTTCAAATTTCGTGGAGACTTTACATATTTTACAAAATTCTTTACAAAAATGACTAATTTTAGTCCAATTCTACCCCTGGGGTCCCCATCCCAACAATATCATAATACGCTAAACTATGTTTTTTATTTTTCAAAGCATTATGAAAGTACGCCATATTTTGTTTTACAATAGTCAATGCTGAATTACTCTTTGTAATTAATTTTTGAAGAAAGGAGAAAGATTGTGGGGGAAGTGTGACATAAAGGCTAAGCAGAAAAATTGTGTCCAAGGGATTTTGTTAAGTAGTAGGGACTATATTGAATCATGCTTTATTCCTCCATGGTCTGCATCAAGCTCGGCTAATTTTGTGAATAGCTACGTCATTAATGATTTCTATGACATTGTTATGGCTAACATTGCTACTAATCCCTAATAAGCTTTCACTTTAATTTTTTTTTTCCCATTTTAAACATTTGATCATGGTGTTGTGCAACATGCTAAATAAAAATTATTTTTAATGCATTGAAGCAATTGTTAAAGATCAATAAAGCATGAATTATAAGATATTAAAGACTAAAAATGAATTCAAGCATATGGAGATAAATGATCATCTCATCAAATTTTAAATAGAGTTATATGCAAATAAGGTGGAGAAGAACAAGCTCTCGAATGATCGACAATGTTGGAAGATTTTGTAAATGAAACTAAGTATCAGTTTATGCAAAAAAAAGAAGGATTATAATATCGACAATAGCTTAAAAAAAGTTGTTTCACTACCAAAACAGGAAAATAAATATAGATCCATAAAAATTTCAGGATCATTACATACCCAAAAGCTAATAACTATGAGGGGTAGTTATGGAACAAGATTCTCTGTTGTTGTTCTTGTTGATGGTGGACACTCATAATGTACATGATTCTCCATTTGAGTCAATCAACCTTCAAATCAATTTAGTTTTTCTTGTAAACACTCTTGAACCCTCAACAAATTTTCTTATCTATCCTGCATCTTCCACTAGTTGCATTGGAGATCATTCATGGATGAGATAATAGTATTGCATTCTTCATGTATGTTTCTTAGGAGTTGCTCCACAAGAATTTTAAGATATGCAAGCTTATTAGAATTTTTGTATTGATCAAATGTAGAATCGTTAAAATCAGACTTGTTGACAAGGCTATGATCTATATCCTCCCCTTGACCAATGCTTTCTAGGTGATGTCGAATTCACTTCACTCGTTCACCAAATCCACTCATATATGTGTCTTATTCGCATCAAATCTTGTATTTTACCTTAAGACAAAGAAGACTCAAATATACTAATGCTATGAACAAGATAGAATGATGAAATATTTTACGTTAAACATAATCATGTTTCATATAATAACAATGACGAACAACTTAGACTTGCATAGGAATGAGCTAATATCAAAAGAAAAGTTACAAAAGAACAACTAAGAATAAGACAAAAAAAATAAAAACCAAAGCATAGAAGTGTTTCACCGTAGTTCATCATCAAATTTGAAAATAACATAATTAATTTCCATGTATGACATTTATCTACTCTATTTAATTTGCTGACTATATTGTACACCAATGTAAATCATCATTGATTTGGATGTTACTTTGATTTCATTGTAAAATTTTATTTTTCCAATCTTTTCGAAACCCAAATAATATTTCTCTAATTTCAAAATATTTTTGTACCTTAATTTTCATATTTTTTTATTTAGCTTTTTAGTTAATGTAAGCATTTATTTAGTAAATTGACATTGTATAATTATTATAATTTTTTAACAAATTGATGGATATTATAAAATAGTCTTTTCAACATTTATTCAACAAATGCATTCATAAACTTTGCTCCACAACTGGTTTCCATTCTAGCAGAGTAGAAGGATGTGCGGAAATCAATATGTGCGATAGAACCTTCGTTCATTATTTTTTACGCTTTCGTATATGTTACCCATCCACACATACCAACTTTCTGGAATGAAGATTACTAAATATTAAAAAATTAATTAAGATTAATAATTAGATCGTTATGGCTCATATTGAAATTTGTAGAGTGCAGAGATGTGGGATTAATTGATTAAAGCATTGCACAGTTCACATTCTGTCATTAATAGCAAAATTAGTAAGAAATAACTAGAATACATGCAATGAGATCAAAGCCCATGATTCATGCAAATTGGAAAAATAACAATAGATGCTTCTTAAATTTAGTGTGATTTTTTCTAGGCATGGCTACATTGTCTAGGCATCTAATTTTGACTAGAGCTATCCATTACAATTTCTTCCTACTCTATACTTGAAATCACTTAAGCTCTAAACATATAATTATTTTATCATTACTCTGTGATTAAATATTAATTAAGTTCTTACGATGTGACCCTGGTTACATAACGATTCACCGAATAAATGATGAAAATACTATTTTATAATATCAATAAATATGTTCTTCTTGATATAGTTACAACCAATAATCATTATACATGTGTCAACTACAAACATGGGGAGTAAGATTTCATTGTGAAAAGAAATATGCAATTAGAAGTGTATGAAGGGGATCCACACATGTTGCACTAAAAATTGTCACCTTGACATTTTGCTATCTGTGTGAGTTCATTACCACTCATACTTTCCCCCTCTGCAAGTCTGAAACACCAGTTCCTCATATCAAGCCTTGAAAGTAAGAGAAAAGCCCTCAAAGTCTTTAAAACTCTGGTTCCGCACTTTCTCTTTGTCTTACCTGCGGTCCCGCACCTAATGTTCATGTCTCCTGTGTAGCTGACCGCTCTGTCTCTATTTTAAAGGTGAAGACCCCTGTAAAAGTTAAAAAGGCGCGAGTATATTCTAAAAAACTCACTTTTAGTCATTTTTAGAAGCTTCCTGAAGTTATCTTGAGGTGGTAAGTTCACTCTCTTAAGGTTCATGCATCCCATACCTCAAGGAGCTAACCCCTTAATGTGAGGAGCTTATCCCTTTGAAGGAGGATTCTATCCCTTCATAGGTGGACCTGTAACCTCCTCCTCTGCACTATAAAAAGAGGCATTGGGCTGGTTACTTGGGAGGTTAGAAGCTGAATATTTTTGAGGTGAAATGTTGTTGGAACTTAGTCTTCTTAGTTGAATTTTTATGAGGAGAGATTACATACCTCTATGATCTCATTTGGAAGAGTGCAAGGCTTGTCGAAGTAAAGGAAATTCCTGTTACGGACCCCAGGAAGACCTTGTTCAACATCAAGGCTAAAAAGGTTGTAAGGTTCTTCTACTTTAAAGTTAATACAAACAAGTTTGTTTTTCTCAATAAGTTGTTGATTCATGGTTTATTTTATGGACTCCTTGATCACCACAATAGACATGATTTATGATATTTTCTATGCAGGTGCTATTTAATGTTTGCTTGTTTGTGATTCCAAGTTCTCAAAGGTGACTCTTTCAAACGATTGAAGGATGACTACTACAAACAAGCATTGGATCTAAGATAGGGTCTTAACACCTTTATAGTATTTATTTATAAATCAAATATGTCTAGAGAAAGATAGATTTATTTGTCTGTTTGTTGCTAGACTATCTTCTGATACTAGGGAGACTGGTCTTGTCTGCAAGATCGATTTATTCGGCCAACAAATTGGCGACTCCACTAGGGATTTGAATTTGGTTTTTGGTTTTCCTTTGTTTTGACTTGAGAAAATTGTTTTCGTTTCTGGTTTTTGATTGATGTATGCTGGTTTGGGTAGTTCTTAGAATCTGGATTATTTTTTTTTTTTTTCGAAGTTTTCATGGGACCGAACTTTCTCTTTATAGACAGTGTGGGCATCTTCGCACTTTTCCTTTAGTAAACAAAGCGAGACTGCACCTGTTTCTTCTGGAGCCTGCGGACCCTGTAAAATTTTTTGAAAAGCATAAAATATCTTCTTCCAGTTAAGTTTAGGTTTCATTTAGGATTTTTAGTGTCTACCCAAATCTGTATTTTTCCTATCAAAAATCTCTTGTGGGTGAGTTCCGATGGAATTTTTGTTTTAGATGATTTTCTAGAAGTTTTTCATGCCTGGAGTGGTTTTCACTTAGTCTATGTAGTGACTCAAAGATCAGAAGCTTGAGAAACCTTAGATCACCCTGGTGTCTTTTCGTCTTCATGATGAGTTTGACTTGGTTGTGAAATCTATCCTTTGTGAGAAATAGATTTAGTTTTATCCTTGCAAATCTTTGAACAAACTTTGTTATAAGTTTTGAATTTCATTTTTACAAAAGAAAATATATCTGGATGTTTTTTGATTGGTTTGTTATTCTGAACAAATGAATCCTTAGTTTATTGAACAACTAAGCAAAACGTCCTCAAAAAGAATTGAAGCTTTTATTTAATTAGATTTTTAAAATTTTTTAGATCTCAAAATTAGTTTTTGTAGTTTTGAGTGTTTTTCTAGAACTTGTAGATCTCTTTTGAAGCAAATTGTTTTTTGTAGTTTCGAGTTTTGAAAAGGGAAAGGGATTTATTGTGAGCATTAATTATTAGTCTCGTTTTGAGTTCTTATTAAAAAAGACAAAAATATTTTCTTTCCATTTCCATGTTGAAAGAAAGAATTGTTTCTTAAAGAATTGCATTCTCGAACTCTTTCTTTTAGCTAGAATTTCATTGAAAGAAAAACCAATTGCTTATCATTTTAGGTGCATTTTTTAGTGTTTTTGGAGTCAAGTCTTCACACCATCAAAGTTTCATTTCCATACCTATTGACTTAAAGAACAACCCATAAAAGCAACGCTTAATTAAAATTGATCTAGTAATCTTTTCTATTTCTAGGGCTCTTATCACCAATATAGCTTAGGCTAGTATCTTGGAGTAGGGAGTAATTAACTCTCCAAGATAGTTAAAACAAACAAGTAGATACATCTTGCGGTAGGAAATAAATCCAATTGGAATTGATACATTCTACGAATCTTATCTTAAAGGAGTCAATCACGAGATCATGTCCAAACCTTTGAGACAATCAATTCTGTTTCATTGGGAAAGATAGAAGATTTGTGCGTATTATAAATGGTAAACCTCGGATTAACCATTATCAAGGAGCTTGGGGTCACTTGTTGGTAAACCTCGGATTGACCATGTCGAAGAGCCTTCAAGGGGATTGAGCTTTGTTACTCTTCCCTTGCGCGTAGATCGGATCATAGACTGTTCCCCCAGTTGTATTTGTTGCTATTGGTAACCTTAGTGTCCATAAACTTAAGATTATTTCCTAAGGTGACGGTGAAGGAAGGATCTCACTGTACCTAGAGCAGAAGTTGAATAGACTCACTTGGACTCTCTGGGGGGTTCTCTTCACTCAAGATGGTTTTGTGAAGAAACTTGTGCCAGTCTGTTTCATCAAGTAGGTTGTCAGGGTAACTGTTCCAACTGCCCTTTCTGTATTAAACTTCTACTACGTTGGATTTTATCACCAACTAGTGTTTTTAGTATGGGAAGTTACTGTTTGTGTGTGGTTTGAACTCTTAGATTTTTTAAGTGTGTGATTCAGTTGTTTGTTTCTTTAGAGACTTTAGGTGGTTTTATTGGAATTTTCTTTGTTTGCATTGGATTAATTAAATATTTAATCGTGGCTGAATTACCGAGACAATCTCGTAGACTTCAGGGGAAACCTTCTGAGTATACACCAAGCCAGCTTGAAGGGCTATGAGCTCTTGTATCACCTAGTGACAGTAGAGTTGGATCACCAGAATCCGAAGAGTCATCTTTAATTGTTCATCCTGATTATCAAATACAAACAACATAGTATATTCAAGACCCAATTTCATTTTCCGAAGTTACTGGTAGTATTTCACCTTCCACTAAATTAGCTAAAGAACCTGAAATTTATGAGCATGACACTCAACCTACTGCTACTCCAACTTCAACATTTGTTTCTCCAACTTCTAGTGGTCCTGGTTCATCTAGGGTAGGAAATATCATTACTCAAAATCTTCCTTTTGGCCTCATTTCTATTGAAGAACTTGTCAGTCCAGACGAAGATGTAACTCTTCCCAAAAACCAACCAACTTTAAATCTTAGGGAGCATGAATCAATATTCTACAGTCCTTTTAGGAGTGACACTTGGTATGTATCATTAACAAATTTCTTAGAAAACCCGGGTCTTATCTTTTCACCACCTCGAATTCCTTTTCATCCTACACCAAGAGGTTATTACCCTTCATCGATCATGTCAAGATAGTCATCTATGTTTTCCCAATCACCGGAAACATTTTTATATGGCGGTCCTTCTGTTCCTTCGGGGTACTAGTCATTCACTAGTACTTTTTCAGGAGCATCTCCTCGACCAACTAAACATGAATTATCAACTGGTAGTAATGAAACTCAAGCATTGAATGCAAAAGAAATCCTTATGATGTCTGGTAGTATTCCAAATCCTCAACCTCAAGGCAGTCAGTTACCACCTGGGGGGCAACCTCAAGGTAGTCAGTTACCACTTGGGGGGCAACCCCAAGGTAGTTAGCTACCACCTAGGGGGCAACCTCAAGGTAGTCAGTTACCGCCTGGGGGGCAACCTCAAGGTAGTAAGTTACCGCCTGGGGGGCAACCTCAAGGACAGTACATACCCAAGGTCAACCCCAGACTCAGTACATACCTCAAGGTCAACCCCAGTTTCAGTACATACCTCAAGGTCAACCCCAGTTTCAGTATGTACCTCAGGGTTATCAACCTCAAGGTCAATACCCAACTCAAGGTTTCTAACCACCTTCTGGTCAATCATTTTTACAAGGAGCTGGAAATGTACCGCTTAATTATTAGCCCTACGTTCAACCAGGTTATGGTCCTCCATATGCACAACATTTAATGGGTCCATACTCCGAAATGAATATGGTGTGGGATCCGTCTCAAACTCAACAGACTATGCAACCTAATGTGTAGTTATCTAATCAACCTGGACAACCTTTGGTTTTTGGCTCAACACAGCAACCTATCCAACTTACTGTTCAAACCCCTGCACCTGGTTTAGTTTAGCAGCCTAGGCCTAGCTCACCTTAGACTCCGCCTCAAACTGCTGCAACTACTGCAACTTCTGTTCAACCTACCACACCTGTTTCTAAAGTATCTGTAGCTTCGGTTTCTACTATCCCTGCATCAGTGAAAACTCCTCAAGTCTCTGTACCACAGTCAGGACCTACAGTTCAAACTTCGGTCCAGATGCCTGCAGGACAAGCTGGTCCAAGTATGATTGTCACAAGTCAAATACAATTACTTATCAACCATACCAGGGACAATATTAATTCAGTCCTACTGTATAAAACCCAGTTTATCAGTATCAATCGTATCCTGGCTATACTTATCAATAGCCTCAACAACCCCGGTTTAGAATGGTTAATCCTGGTTTCCCTGGAGGTTATAACATTCCTAATGCAAATCCAATTCCAGGTTATCTTGGATATCCTCCTCCTAGAGCTAGTCTCGTTACTCAAGCTTTTCGCGACCCTAACCGTCAATTACCATTTATTGCAACTTTGGATTTACCTAATTTGTCATGCCTTACGAACGATCCGATTTAATATATTCTGTATTGGCCACCAATGCCTAGTAAGTTGCCCAGTGATATCCCAAAATTCGAGGGTAAGTCAGGAGAGGATCCGTCAAATCGTGTTATGACTTATCACCTCTGGTGTGCATCTAATTCAATCATTGATGATTCAATTCAATTGTGTCTTTTTCATTGAACTCTTATTGGTCTTTCTGCCAAATGGTACATTGAGTTACCACGCGCCTCTTTTTATAATTTCAATCAGTTAGCCACTTCTTTCTTAACTCATTTTTTGTTTCCTGTCAGATACGACAATGGCACGAAACTATTAACTTCACCAAAACAATCCACGTCCACATATATTTCTGATCATATTCATGAATGGTGACGTAGAAGGCATTTAGTGAAAGTTTTCATTCCGGATCAAATTTTAGTGGAATGGTTCATTAAATCATTATTACCCAAAATCACTAAAGATGTAGCTAAGGGAGGAGTTTTCACTGAAGAGCAAGTCATTGCTTAGGCTCAATACCTTGACCTCGTGTATACGCAGTCAGGTACATTACATGAAAAAATCCCTGATCTTCCAAAACATAGTCAAATAACTACAGCTCCTTTAGGGTCTCATGCCGCTGATGGTATGATTGGTTCAGTTAGTACTAAAAGTAAGAAGAAATCTTCAAAGAATTCTTCTCCTATAATAACTTTACCTGATTCCCCGAAAGGAGATTCTTCCGCTAAATTTTCTGCCGACATCCATGTCGTAGACTCATCTACGACCAAATCAAAATCCAGTAGTAAAAAGAAGGGGAAGAAGAAAAAAAACAAAATTCAAAAGATAAAATGGATAAAAATGAATCTACTGACGAAAAACGTAAACCTCACTATCTTTGTTTCATTTGCGACAAGGACCATTTTACTAAAGATTGCCCACATCGAGCAGAGGTTTCGAAAATCGTTAAAGGTTCTCAAACACCTGTTGTCTTGAAGGATCCTTTTCCTACTCAAGATAGTAAGATGATTGGTACTTCCTCGAATGCCTCAGAAGAACCCATTATGATGATGCCTCATGTTAGGATTGCGACGCGATCGCAAGATTATGGTAGTAAAAGTCCTGTTGGTGGTAAAGAAGCAGAATCTTCTAATTCAAACACATCAACTACAACTCCTCCTGGTTCTGTCTGCTACAGATTGAGAAACCCAACCCTGACTTAGTAATCAAACCGCCTGCTAAAGGTATACTTTGTAAATCAACTTTCAATCCACATGCAAGAGCTGCTCAGAATTATAACATTGTTGAATACTTAGCTATTTCCCCTTCAGCAATGTCGGCTTTGGAAGTGCTGCAATCATGCCCAGCACAACGTAAATTACTATTGTTTGCTATAGGAGATGTCGATATACAGGATTCGAACCTAATAATATTCGATTTAGAGAATAGTACACCCCACCTACCTCATGAAATGGCTTTCCAGATTCCAGTGTTAGTAAAAAACAAACCTTGCTTTCGGATTGTGATTGATGAAGGGGCTTCTACATGTATTATGTCGATCCAGTGTTGGAGATCGCTTGGTTCTCCCACACTCAATCAATCTCCAACAATTCTAAAGGCTTTTGATGGCTGAGGGTTCCATCCTTTTGGTATTTTGTAGGATTTACCTATAGGGGTTGAAGGCAAAACCGTAAATCTAGATGTGGAAGTGGTTGATGCCCCTCTATGTTACAACCTTCTCATGGGTCACAGTTGGTCTTATGCCATGACTGCTATTCTTTCATCGGTCTTTCGGCTTATCAAGTTTCCTCATAACAGAAAGATCATTACGATAGACTAGCTGACTTATTTTTCATCTGACCCAGCCTCTACAGATAGTATTCGGCACGTTGGTAAAACAATTATCCCTTACAAGGATGTTGGAGTAGGTTTGATTAAAGATTCTGGTTTACTAGGAATTTTTTCCTTCCCTCCTCCTAATGTATCACCTTCTATTGCAACTATTCATATGATTTCATCAAACACTATTGCTTTTGATGATCCTTGGATCATACCTTCCGATTCTGAGGTGGATTCATTTGATGGCGCGATGCCTTTGAGTCCCTTTGAAATTGCATATCAGACTGTACAGTCGTTCATTCTTGTTCAATGGAAACGAATCCAGTGAATGTGGTCCATGGGGAATCACTTTTGATGTCAACCTCAGCTACAACAACACTTTCTGATCCTGTTCATACTGATGAGCAGATTCATGAAATTTTGTCTATTGATGATTTACCATGGGAAGATCTTCATCACCGATCTTCATTTTTACCCGAGCTTGATCATTTTGAAAATTATTTTTCTTCTATTTTTACTACTGACTATGTCAAAGAACCACATAATCCATTGCAACATTCTAATTCTGAGTTAAATTTGGTGAATATCTCTCGAACAGTTCCTATTGACATTTCAATTAAGCCCAGAATTATTGAAAACATTCATATAAGTGCTTCCTGTACTGACGATGGAATCCAAACTTATAAAGCCCTATTTCAAGAGTTCCATGACGTGTTTGCTTGGTCATATGAAGAAATTCCAGGAATCGATCCATCAATTGCTGTCCATGAAATTAAAACATACCCGGATGCTAAACCTGTCCAGCAACATTTACGTCAGATACATCCAAGAAAAGTCGCTGCTATCAAAGCTGAAGTTGAGAAATTACTTCATGCAGGTTTCATTTATCCAATTCCTTTAACTGATTGGGTATCAAATAGTGTTTCTATTAACAAAAAAAAGGAACAATAAGAATATGTATCGACTATAGGGATATTGATCGAGCTTGTCCTAAAGATAATTATCTAACTCCATATATCAACCAAATAATTGATGATTGTGCCAGCAGTGAAATGTTCTCCTTTATGGATGGTTTTTCTGGTTACAATCAAATCAACATACTCCCTGCTGATCAACCTAAAACAACTTTCATTTGTCCATGGGAGACATTTTCTTATTGCAAATTACCCTTTGGATTGAAGAATGCTGGAGAAACCTTTCAAACGGCTATGTCTTACGCATTTCACGACATCAAGCACATTGTGAAGCCTTATCTCGATGATTTACCTGCCCATTCATTGTGTAGAACTGATCATCTCACTCATTTACGAGCTATCTTTATGAGATGTAGGCATTATCGAATTAGGCTAAATCCACATAAATGTGTATTCTGTGTAGAAATGGGTCACTTACTGGGATTTGTTGTTTCAAAAGCTGGCATTCGTGTCGATCCCTCAAAGGTTGAAGCTATCGTCAATCTACCTCCTCCTTCGACTCTTCGCCAACTCCAAAGTTTGCAAGGTAAAGCAAACTTTTTACGTCATTTCATTCCTAACTATGTCGAGATAACAAAAGTTTTTACCAGGTTGTTGAAACAGAGCACTCCATTCTTTTGGGATGAGATCGCTGATAAATATTTTGATGCACTTAAACATGCATTAATCCATGCACCATTACTGCATCCTCCCAATTACAACCAGGATTAATTTTTGTATCTCACCGCTTCTCATTCCACCATTGGCATGGTTTTAGTTCAGGAAGATGAATTCAACAATGAAAATTTGATTTACTATCTTAGTCAAACTCTGCATCCGACTGAGCTTAAATATTCACATGTGGAGAAATTGGCCTTGGCAGCTGTCCAAGCTGTCCAAATATTTCATCACTATATCTTATTACGCAAAACCACGGTAATTTCTGACTGTAACCCTATGATGTATATCTTGACCAAACAATTGCTATGGGCCAAGTATTTCGAATGGATAGTTATCCTACAGGAATTTGACTTGGAATTTGAAAAATCCAAGGCAAACAAATCTTTGGTTTTTGCCAAGCTAATGTGTGATTTCCAGCGTATTGATACTGAAACGGTGGCGGAGCAGCCCATTGCGGATGAATCCTTGTTTCTTATCAGTACTCTTGATCCTTGGTATGGAGATATTATTGTTTATCTCCAAAACCAATCTTTTCGGCCTGAAATCTCACGATCTCAGCGACGGAAAATACATTTCCAATCCCAACAATACAGTATTATTGGTGATACACTTTATCGTCATGGGGCAGATTCTGTTTTCCGATGTTGTCTAACTCATGAAGAAGCTGAAAAGGTTCTAAATGACTGTCATTTTGGAGCATGTGGCGGTCATATGTCTGGGTATGCCACAGCCCAAAATATATTGCGCACTAGTTATTTCTGGCCATCCTTATTCCAAGATTGTATCTATGCAATCCAGAAATGCCACAATTGTCAAATATTTGATCGTAAAATGCGCGCTCCACCTACTCCTCTGCACCCTATAATTGTTGTTGGTCCTTTCGCAAAGTGGGGTATTGACTTTATTACATGTAACCCTCACTCGGTCGAGGGGCATGCATATATTATCCTAGCAGTAGATTATTTTACTAAGTGGGCTGAGGCGATGCCTATATTTTCGATAGACGGCAAGACTGCTGCAACTTTCATATTCAATCATATAATTGCTAGATTCGGTGTCCCTCAAGCTATTATTACTGATCATGGAAGTCACTTTCGAAATATCATGATGACTGAATTGACAGATCAACTTGGCTACAATGATAGTTCTACTCCATATTACCCATAGGCTAATGGTCTGGTTGAAGCTATCAATAAAGTTTTAGTCACTATGATCCAATGAATCATTGGTATTCATAATTCGAATTGGCATACCATGCTATTTTCAGCACTTTGGGCATATTGGACCTTAGTAAAAACATCAACTGGCTTCACTCCTTTTCAACTGGTCTACGGTTTGGAAGCAATGCTACCTATTGAATGCGAAATTTCGGCATTACAATTAGCCATAGAATTACTCCCAGCTACTTCCTAAGAGGATAAATGTTTTTTGTACTTAGCTCAGCTAGATGAGAATCTACGCACTGTTGCAATAGAAAATGAGACTCATGCGAAACGAGTGAAAACTCAATATGATAGAAATGTTACACCTCATAATTTTTCAAAAGGAGACCTAGTTTTACTATATGATCAAGTGAATGATAAGCTAGGGGTTGGAAAATTTGTACCTATGTGGCATGGTCCTTACATTGTTAGGCGAAAGCTGACAAAAGGGGCTAATGAATTGATCGATTTTGATGGTGTCTCTTTGGGTAAACCCAGAAATGGAATTTATCTGAAGAGATATTATGCTTAAATTATCTGTGGAGATTTTTTGTTAGATTAGTTTCTTTACAGTTGGTGTGTTTTAGATTAGAAAAGTGTGCCTAGTTTAGAGAGTGCTCTTATCACTATTCCTGCTTATCTTGATTTTACTCTTGATATTGCAGATGTCGACATCTCTTCAAACATACAATGGTTTTGCTAATGGTGCTTGTCATAGTACACAGAACATTTATTCCGCAGCTTGGGTTATCTATTCACCCTCTGATGAGTTAGTGTCTATGAATGGGGTAAGCCTCGGTCAAAAAACGAATAACATTGCAGAGTATAGTGCAGTGATTGAGTTATTATCTGAATCCATCTCATTTGGGATTCGGAGTTTGATTGTTAGGTTGGATTCTGAACATGGTTTATGCCATTATAAATCCAGTGTTATTAAGGTTATTTTTGAGAGTTTGTCTCTTGGAACGTGAATTTGATTACATTGAATATCAGCATGTTCCAAGACATTTAAATACATTAGGAGATGTAGTTGCTTCTCGTATGATAAATAGACATTTGCAATAATCAAAACAGTAAATTTAATAACATTCAATAACATGTTACACGAGATAGCCAGTAATAGTGATATATCATAGCATAGCAGTGTGTTTCAAAATATACATCGTCTTCGATCATAGGTTGAAAAACACCTTATGATTGGCAAAAATGATAATACAAAAAGACAAAAATATCGTGTGAGTCTACAAAATCGATCATCCTATCCCTGGTGATGATCACAATAAGAAACTACTGCTCGGGCCACCCTACATAGGAACCTCCTAAAAGGTCCTCGGACCCCAATCACATATCTCTGTAACCTAAGAGGAATATCATCTATTCCATTTTCTGGAATATCTATTGTCAAGCGCTCTAGATGATGCTCTAAGTTAGTCAGGATCTCTATTGATTAGTCCTGTGAGGCTGGTACTGTTGTAGTTGGGTGTCTCCTCTCATAAGGCTGGAGAGTGGTTGGTCATCATGAACCCACATCTGCATTTAAACTTTTGATTATCAGTTTTGGACGACTTAAAAAAAATAATAATAATAATTTAAAACTTAGAAATTGTTGAAAATAGTTTTTACCTGAATCATCCCATTGCTCTACTGGTGGAAGAGTCATGTCTGGGTCACCGCGATAATCCATCTTGACATATGGAAAATCCTGAATCACAAAAAGTTGGTTGTTCAACCAATGAAAATACTTAGGTGGAAATCGAACAACCTTTGTGCCCTCCTCAGGGTGACGGGCCATCAAAGCAACCCAACAAATTATCCTAGGCTCTCAAGGAAGACCAAAATCAACAGGAATATATTGCGGGGCTAACATGGGGACCCTCTCTAGAGAAAAGCTGACTACGATAAATCCATATCCAAAGTTTTTCAGCTGTCCATTCTTTGCTCTGGTTAGTTGGCCTTTCACATTTGCCAACACAGCCTCGCACCAGTTGAATATGGTGCCTCGAAAACAGTCTACAGCCATCTGCATCTGAGATCCAGTAGCCACATGCAATGCTACACTCCCACATAGCCTGGTAACAATGAATGCAATAACCTTAAGCTCAGGATGGTTGATAGTTTTAATATCAATCCATTTGTCCTTTGTTTGATCATCACAAAACTCCAATCAGAGACTAGCGACAGACTGGCCACCTGGCCTAGTCCCAAAAAGAGATAATTGTTTACCTGTCTTGGACAAACCAGTCAAAAAGTATATATCCTCCAGCTCGATTTCGAGCCGGTGGCCACCAATCACAAAACATTGGTCCTGTCTGTTCCATCTGTCTACCAGCCATTGCAAGAGGTCTACTTGGGCCCTCATGCCTGGTATGGCCTAGAACTTAAACAATCTGCATGCTCTCAATGCTTGCAATGTGGGCATATGATTTATTGCGGTAAGATCTACATCCTCATGCTTGCGTTCTCACCAAATAAGCATTTTGAGTGTCCTACAATGTATAAAAAGACATTAGAAAAAGCTAATTCGAAAAATTTTGGGCAAAAATGGAAAAGTTTGAATTTTTTAAATTTGTTGCACAGGGTCCACACCCACCGCTTACAAAAAATGCGTAGGTCCGCATGTGTTGTGAGCAATAGGTGTGGACCCACGACTTTTTTCTTTATAGAAAAAAGTAGGGGTTCGTAGGGGCCGCGTGTTGCACCTGCGGACCCCCGCGAGCGAATTTATAAACCTATTTTTCCTTCAAAAACCAAATTTAAAGCCTAAAAACAAAATGTAAATGGATGAAATGCAAGTTAAGGAGGATGTGGATTACCTGGAGCTGACGGTTTTCGATTCCGACGGACGGATTTTCCAGAATCTTCACAGGAACTTTCTTACCCAAAAGCTCTCACTTCTCACTCTAAACTCAAATTGTAAAAATGAAGTTAGAAAAACCCTTTTTATAAGTTTTTTCAAATAAATGAATTTTTAATTTATTTATTTTTCACTTTAAAAAGGTAAATTTTTAAATACATTTTTATTTATCTTAAACATCTATGAGTAATGTTTTGAGTTTTTGTGCAGAAAATTGGATTTTTCAGGAAAATTGATCATTTTTCAACAAAGAGCATACTTTTATCACTTTTTCGGACTATTTAAAAAATTTACGAAAAAGCGAAACATTGGAGTCTTCTTTAAGCTCTTTTTTGACTTGTAAAATATGAAAAGATTGCCGAGTTTTTCCCTTTTTAACTCATTAAATGGAATTAAAAGGGCGGTCCACTTACAGCTCTTTTTTGACCATATAAACATGAAAAGATCGCTAGACTTTTGTCATTTCAAGTTCAATACTGGTTATGAAACAACATGTCTTCGATCACTTTTTTACTTTTTCAGATCGGAGCCACTAATTATGAAAAGCACTCCTTAATCGTAATGGTCAAGTGGTTCTCTCAAGTATTATTTTATAATTTTTTGGGCTCGAGGGACACAAATTTATGAAAAAGGACCCCCATGGAGTTTTCTTAAGTTTTTCTTCTGACTCCCTAAAATTGAAAAACACCGAGTTTTTCTTGTACTGGACTCGTTAAAATTTAACAGTAAAGGACCTGTTCAATTTTAAATAGGAACGAACCACTCCTTCAAGTTGGACTCATCCGAAGGATGAGCTTATAAACAAGCAAATGTTATCCTCCTCAAGCTTGTCGAAAATAAAGAGGTACTTTCCAGAAATGGTGGGAGAAAAGAGAGAAAAATGAACCTGTTTGTTACACTTTGTTTTTTAGAAAATCCATTAACCACCCTTGAACACGACACTTTTTGTTCACTTGGGTTGGGAAATCCTTTGCATAACAATTAATCAAACCACATTGAAAGTATTTAGTCGGTTTCTGGGTATTAGCTTCGGGTCAATTGTCACCAAACCATCTACAGTGTCGTTATGTGTTCAAGAGATCAGTTCAAACAAACCATTCATCTGCAAGATATCTGTCATCCATTTTGACCATCCCAGAGTCAGTCCTTGCCAATATATTTCTTCAAAACTTGATCTATGATTTCGTGTTGTGGGCTTGCCTACGACGGATCGCTTTCTATCGACTTTAGCTCATTATCTAGGAATTTGATCTAGAAATCATCAGTACCTTGAAAACTGCATACCCTAATGGCAGTTTTCTCACCTTCGACAATAGGTTGCATCATTGACCTTCGATCGAATGATTTTATGACATGTTCGATTTCAGGTCATTTATTCACATTTCATGGATTGTACTAGGTACTTTGAGAGCCATTGACATTACTGATGGTTTCTCTCACACTTGTTAACAGTCCACATCATTGGTTGGTAATAAAGTGGTTTCTACCATGTTCAACTTCAACACATTCATTCACATGGATAGAATCGTACTAGTTCGGGATGCGGAAATCAAGACCCTGTATCTAGTTTCTACCATCCAGGATGCGAGGAATTTTGTTATTCATTATACAATGGACTATTCATAAACAGATGGCTGAGCCCATACTATGTCTACACATGTCTATACTCTTGATGTATTACAAAATCATTCTTGTATCAGAACAGTTTAGTTAGTTTTCTAGTCAGTTTTGATCTGAGTATGGGAGTGCCTACCTCGACGATGATATGTCTACATATATATATTTTGCATTGAATGTTTTTACAGGTTTCGACTGGGGTGTCCACAGGATGATCCTTGAAATGATAAAGTACTTCACTCTTCATAAATGACAGACTCTATCTTCATTTATTACAGACTTCGCACTTTAGGGGGCAATCTGTTGCACTAAAAATTGTCACCTTGACATTCTGCTATCTGTGTGAGTTCATTACCACTCATACTTTCCCCCTCCATAAGTCTGAAACACCAGTTCCTCATATCAAGCCTTGAAATTAAGAGAAAATCCCTCAAAGTCTTTAAAACTCTGGTTCCACACTTTCTCTTTGTCTTACTTGCAGTCCCGCACCTAATGGTCATGTCTCCTGCGCACCTGACTGCTCTAACTTTGTGTTAAAGGTGCAGACCCCTATAAAAGTTAAAAAGGCATGAGCATATTATAAAAAACTCACTTTCAGTCATTTCTAGAAGCTTTTGGAAGGAATCTTGAGGTGGCAAGTTCGCTCTCTTAAGGTTCATGCATTCCATACCTTAAGGAGCTAACCCCTTAATGTAAGGAGCTTATCCCTTTGAAGTAGGATTCTATCCCTTTATAGGTGGACCTATAACCTCCTCCTCTACACTATAAAAAGAGGCATTGGGCTAGTTACTTGGGAGGTTAGAAGCTGAATATTTTTGAGGTGAAATGCTGTTGGAAATTAGTCTTCTTAGTTGAGTTTTTATGAGGAGAGATTACATACCTCTATGATCTCATTTGGAAGAGTGCAAGGCTTGTTAAAGTAAAGGAAATCCCTATTTTGGACCCCAGGAAGAGCTTGTTCAACATCAAGGCTGAAAAGGTTGTAAGGTTCTTCTACTCCAAAGTTAAACAAATAAGTTTGTTTTTCTCAATAAGTTGTTGATTCATGGTTTATTTTATGGACTCCTTGATCACCATAATAGAAATGATTTATGATATTTGCTATGCAGGTGCTATTTAATGTTTGCTTGTTTGTGATTGCAAGTTCTCAAAGGTAACTCTTTCGAACGATTGAAAGATGACGAATACAAACAAGCATTGGATCTAAGGTAGGGTCTTAACACCTGTATAGTATTTATTTATAAATCGCATATGTCTAGAGAAAGATAGATCTGTTTGTCTGTTTGTTGCTAGACTATATTTTGATACTAGAGAGATTGGTCTTGTCCACAAGATCAATTTATCCGACCAACAACACACCATTTCAATTTGCTATGAGGTATATTGGTTGCGAAAACCTTTGCATATACTTGAATTTTCCAAATAAATGCTGAAAAAATAGTTTATAATATCAATAGATACAATTTTATTGATATGTTTGCAGCCAAATATCATTACACAATGCATCAGAGTAAATGCTATTAAGCACTTAAGTCATATCATGATTGCATATCAATTTTTGGAATAGATATTAATAGTACTTCTAAGCATTAATTAATTCTTCAATTCTAAGTGTGAACTCGTCTGCATCATAATTACTATCTATCACTCCAAGTTTACGCATCCTTGCAAACATTTCTATCTCGACACTATTTTTGTATATATGGTTGTGATGAGCATGTTTTCTTCTCACATGCTCAGGTACTAAATGCTTTCAACAATTTGTATGTTACTTGTTATCATTATAATGTTTACATAATATAATATGTTATAAACACTAATGTTTATTGGTAATCCTTGTTTTCACACTAATTCTTTGATTAATTAAGAGGCATATACTTAATAATGCACTATATTTAGTTCTAATCTCAAGATCCTTATAATCATTTAAAAACTAATATGGAAGGTGTACTAGAAAACTGTGCAAAGGGAGAATGCATGCGGAAATTCGGAACATTGTGGCAGAACAGTTTGGAATACAAAGATACAACTTATTTAGTATTAAAATATTACCAATATTATATAATAATAATGATGCAGGAGAACTGTGCGAAGAGATAATGCATGTGGAAGTGCAGAACATCGTCGCACATTTGTATTTGTTATTAACAAATTTCATCTAATGTTGTACAATTCATTGTGCATATAGCTTTGTTTTGAGAGCTTTCATTATACGAAGTTTTCTCCGCACTCCGCACAACCTTTAATCAATTAATTAGTGGTATTTAGAATAAAGAGCTATAGATTATTTAGTATTAAATTATTACCAATAATATATAATAATGATGATGTGAAAGAATAGTGCAAAAAGAGAATGCATGTGAAAGTGGGGAACTCTGCGGCAGACTTGTATTTGTTATTAACAAATGCTTCTATAGAGAGCTTTCATTATGCAGAGATATCTGTGCAGAAATATTTCATTGTGTGGAGTTCTCACTGCACTCCACACAACCGTTAATAAATTAATTAGTGGTATTTGGAATACGAAGATATGGATTATTTAGTATCAAAATATTACCAACAATATATAATAACAATGGTGCGGAAAAACTATGCTAAAAGAGGATGCATGCAGAAGTGTGGAACATTGTTACGTGCTAATATTTGTTATTAAGAAATGATTCTGCGGAGATCATTCACTATGTAGAGTTCTTTGTGTGGAGAGATGATGCAGGTTTTTTCCACTACGTTAATCCAAGCATTCTTTCATAATATTATTCAACAAAGTTGAGCCTTGTTTGCAATGTCCAATCTCATGTTCATGTTCACTCATTACTTTTACAACAGGGATATGCTACTGTGTAGTTCATATTTTTAATAACTGAAAGTTTCGATTAGCACAAGCTAGATGACGTGATACAAATCCCTGCCACCACCGACCATATAAGCTAAGTGAATGCCAGCTTGACGATAAATGTATTAGATGTCACACAAACAAGGAGTGGCAAAGGAATTCTTGCGAAAACCCATACATATTACAAGTATACAAGTAATCATATGATTTGATAAGAGTTTCATGTCATAATGGAATTAACAAGTTGTCATGTTTTTCAATTTGTGAAGATTTCATAAGGTGGATGTTGATGTAGCTATGGGATTTGACGATGATGGAAAACCCATTGCTAAACTTGGTTTTGAGGCTTATCTCTAATTTTATAGGTTATTTATCTCATCCTTATTTATATTTCTTCCAAATTCAATGATAACTAATACCATTACTCAAACCTTTAATCTACAAACTATATATTATATTAAGCTAAATAGGGTCATCTTGAATCACAAGTTGATTTCATTGAGTGGCTCCATCCCATTGTTTTAGAAGTAAATTATCTTCCTGAGTCGTTCCAACTGTGTTTCTTTTCTAACTCTTACTTTTGGACCTATGATAGCTATCACTTGCCTCACTTTCAACTAAAAACCCCTATTCTCCTTTAGTATGTGATATTTTAGAGATTAACCATAGCATTTGACCTAGAGTCCAACAAAATAGGGTCTTGTAAAAGGTATAATGATCTAGGGAAAATTTCACGGGTTAATATTCACAAGTGGTCTAATTTTCCATGTTTTTTCCAAAAACTATATGCCAATTTCCATTTTTTCTAAAAAAATTGCCCAAATTTTATAGTATAAAATGATTTTACCTTCAAAATTGCCAAAATTTTATAGAGGCTATATAAAGGCATTAGAAATTTTAATTATTTTACAAAAGTATTGTCAAACATTTTCTTGTTTGCCTATTAGGGATTAGTAAGACTCACTAGGGTTTCTAAACTTTTAGATAAATTTTCATCCTTAAAAACTTCAGTCTAATCTGCAGAAAATAACCCTTATTCCCAAGAAATTATTTTAGTATGTAATTAATGCTAAGAGGGGTATAAAAAAAAACAGCTAGTGATTTCCATACTAGTTTATCTTCTAAGGTCAAGGAAGAGATGGCCCAAATATAGAAATCAATTATACATAAGAGGAAAATCCAAACCAAAGAGTAAATTGAGGAAGAATTTAAAGGATGGATTCTTGATATGGACTTCTCTAGAACTAGGGAAAAAAATATTTTGAAGTGAAGAAAACTATATTGGTTTAATAGAAAAAAATTTACCAAAATTTTGAAGAGAGATCTCTAACAACAGGGCATGCTGCATCTTCCATAAGTTGGAATTCATTGACACTAAAATTAAAGTATTGTTTAAAGTAGTAATCAACATTGAGTTCATTGCTTCCAATACCCATGGCAATGATAGTGATAACATGGTAGCTCCCGAAGGCACTCCAATATTGGAGTGAATCCCTTACAAACCAATCCTAATTGAAGAAGGCTCTCTGCTAGCAAAAGAAGATCATAAAGAGCTAATGCAATGACTCGATCGTAAAGATTCAACATAATGAACCAAATATGTAGACCTACAAGACAAAATTCATCCTATTTTTTTCTCTATTTAGTTTAATCTTGTTAATTTTTATAGTGGTTACCTATTATTTCTTATTGCATTCAAATTGTTTAAGTTGTTAAATTTTTAGTAACTAGATATGATGGGTTGCAATCTTGGTTTCCCTGCTAAGAAGGAGGGCCCTTCCTTCCTAGCAGGGTCTGGTACACTACACAACCCATGAGCTAGTCAAAAGAAAGGTAGGGTGCCATTCCATGATTTACTAACATTTATTAGAATTGTTGCATGTTTTACATCATTGGAATGACATCTTAGTTGTAGCTTAATTGAAATTTTATTATGGTATATGTGTGCACCTTGAAATGTTGTCATATGATTATGGTTTCATTTCATATGTTGTAATATTATAAATATAATAGAAATATTAAATATTACATGAAATAAATAATAACTTTTCATTTTGAATGGCTTTTTTTTGCAGAACACGGGTCTTCTAGATGATCTAGTTCATCTTGAAATAAATCCAGATTATGTTGGGTATGGTTTAGACATTCAAGAAAATGACAATGAAGTAGAGGGAGAGGACACCAAGGAAGACAACATCGATGATGATAGTGATGATGATCGTGATGTTGATAATCATGATATACATGATTATGATGATGACCAATATGTTGGTAGTAGCCAATGACATTGATCATATAGACTCCACCATGGATCATTGTTGATAAATTGTTATGATTCCTCTTTTCATGTTTATTATCATATGTATCATTTTCAACTATAGTACCATATTGAGTTGTATCATTTTGACATGTATCATTTTGGATTATATCATTTGGACATGTATTATCTGGGTCTGCATTATGTGTAGACATTTTTCATGGACTAGTAACTTTGTTTATTAATAATATAAAAATGCAGGTTATAGTTTTTAAAGAATTATCTTGTTTTTTTATTACAATGTTGTGGTATGGTTTGTAACTGTAAGAAACCTTAAAGGGATATGCTCTAGAAATCTCTATGATGTGAATCCAGGCCTGCATTATGTGTTGCTAGTCACAACTAGCAATTTTTTTATTAATAATATAAAAATTATGGTTATACTTAAAAATATGTTGTTAGTTTGGATGGATGTCCACTTCCCTAAAAATTATTTATAATTGGTATGCTATAAAATATTTCAAATGCAATATGACTTATTCTATAATTATATAAGTTATTTAAGAGGTATGATATACTTAACTAATTTACTTGAAATAAAAATATTAAATTAATAAATGGAAGCTATAAAAGAAGCATCATGAGTTGTTAAAATGGAAATAGAATATGGCTCTAAAACGGGAGTAAAATTTGACATTAAATTGGAAGCCGTAATTGGAGCTATTATTGGCTCTAAATAGGAAGCTATATTAGTTGCTTAACATGAAGAAAAATTGGAGGCTAATTCAAAAGAAAATCCCAACACTAAGAGGAAGAAAACCTTGGGCCTAAAAAAGAAGAAAACCTAGGCTCTAAACATGAAGAAAGCATTCCAATTAAAAGGAAGAAAATCATGGGCTAATAGGGAAGCAATTATAGAAGAAAAAAGGAAGCAACAACGGAAGCCAAAATAGAAGCACACTAGAAGAAATCTTGAAAGAAAAATTGGTGGTACCTAAGGAGCAAAAAAAGAAGAAATTTAGGTAGAAAACCAAGAAGTAATAATGGAAGCAATACTAGCAACCAAACTTGATGTTACCTGAGAAGAAAAAAAAAAAAAATTCAGGTAGCGAACAAAGAAGTAATTGTGGAAGAAAAACTTGGCATTGCCTCAGAAGAAAAAATAGAAACAATTCAGGTAGAAAACAAAGAAGTAATAATGGAGGGAATATTAGAAGCCAAACTTGGTGTTACTGAAGAAGCAAACAAAGAATCCATTTATGTAGAAAACCAAGAAGAAATAATGGAAGCATTATTAAAATAAATAAAAGAAAATATAATGGAAGCCATATTAGAAGCTAAAGAAGATTTCATAATGGAAGCAAAGCTAGATGAAACAAGTGGTGCCATATTGGAAGCAAAACTTGACGTTATGATGGAAGCATAAATTGGCGTTAGTTAGAAAGTCAAAAAAGAAGATATTTTTGATGCCATACTAGAAGAAAAATAGGAAGCACAACTAGGAGAAAAACTAGAATTACAAATGGACACAACAGTGGAATCCAGAATGGAAGAAATAGTTTCTGGCACTATTATTGATGCTATGCCTTGTGCTATTCTCGGCACAAATCAAGGTGCCTATGTGAACATGCCATTTTTCACCAAATTTTGGGATGTCATTTGAAGCCAATTTACACACTCATGAACAATGGATTTCAGCGTTATTTGTGATGCTAATTGCCTGTTTTGTTGTAGTGATATGAGGCAATGGGTCAATTTGGGTGGTGAAGATGAAAACTATCCTATATTATTGGAGCTGAAATTATTGGGCCCAGGTTGGTATCCCCTTTAAGTTAAACTCTTATTTTATCAAAGATGAATATTTCTCTAAACTCTTTAAGGAGAGTTGGCTTTCTTATAATCCTCAATCGTGTTTGTTTGGATCCCAACATTTCAAAAAGAATCTTCTTCATGTAAAGACATGTACAATGGAGTGGGACAATTTAAAAAGATGTATAGAGGAGAAGGATTTGGTGGATATACTACTGTTATGGTGGTTATTTGGATGAGGATTCTACGGCGGCATTCTTTAGTCTGACAACTCATAGAAAATCCATATTAGAAGCTTTGGAGGTTGAATGGTGTTTGAAGAGTAGAGATATTCGGCTTTCTTGTGGGGACAAGAATAAAAAGTTTTTTCAAGCCTATGACAAAGGTCGAAAGATGTGTAATACCATTTCGTCTCTTTAGGATGGTTTGGGAGGGGATATCTCAGATTTTGATGGCCTTGCTTCCCTAAGTGTTTCACATTTCCAAAATCTATTCAATGAGCCTAAGAGGGATTATATCACCAAAGTCATAAGGGTAGCCCAATGTTTCCTCTGCTTTGTAAATGATGAAGATAACATATATTGGATGGAGGATGTCTCTGATGATGAGTTAAAGGCTACAATATCTAGTTTTTAGAAGGATAAAACCCTCGGGTCTGATGGTTGGGGTATTGAGTTTTTTATGGATGTTTTGATGTTATTTGTAAAGATCGTTGAGGGTTTTCAATGATTCTCAATGAGAGGGCACGATTTTATCAGCTTTCAATTCCACTTTCATGGCTCTCATCCCCAAAGTGGGTAACCATAAATATTTCAAAGATTTTCATCCTATTTCTTTATGTAATTGCACCTATAATGTCATTTCTAAAGTGATTTCTAGGAGGATATAATTGATTTTATCGGTATCCATTCCTAAGGAACAATTTGGGTTTCTGGATGGGCATCATATTCATGAGGCAATTGGGGTGAATCAATAAGGCTTGCGTAACATAAAATCACTTAAATTAAAGGGTGCAATGATTAAAATTGATTTATCAAAGGCCTACGATCGAGTGAGCTATATGTATCTTAGATTGCTTCTTACACATTTGGCTTTTGAGGTCGATTTCATAAACTAGGTGATGGGCTGCTTGTGATCTGTCACTTTTGTTTTCTGATTAATTGCACAACTTCCCCTTTTTTTCATGCTAAAAGAGGTCTTCGTTAAGGGTTCCCTTTATCTCCTCTTTTGTTCTCACTGGTTGTTGCAGATCTTAGTCACCTTCTTACAAATGCTAATTATCGGGGTGATTTTTAGGGAGTTGTTATTTCAAATACATTAGCAATCAATCATCTTCTATTTCTTGATGCCATCTTGATCTTCAGCAATGCTCCTTATAAAGATGTTTCTTCTTTATCAGAGATCATAAATTTGTTTGGATTAGCAACGTGCATGGTAGTCAATGACAGGAAGTCATCTATTTTGATTCAAAACTTGTTGGATTTGGAAGATTTCAATATAAGGAATGTTTTTCCTTTTCGAATTCATGAGTGGTATTAAATATTTGGGATATCATTTGAAATATAATTGTTATAGGAAGGTGAATTGGTCATGGCTTATTACCAATATAAAAAGAAAAATAATAAAAGTTGGTGTTTTAGGTGGCTTTCTAGAGCTAGGAGGCTTGTTCTTATTAAATGAATTCTTGAGGTTATCCTAGCCTTTTGGATGTTTGGTTGTGGAAGGGTGTTTAGAAATCAAGTGTCTCGTGAAATCTCACCTCTTTATGTGGTGTATTATAGCTAAAAAGTACCCACTTGGGACAATATACAACGTCATTATTAGATTGGTTCGGGTCGGTGCATTCTTTGTACGATAAGTGGAGAATCCATAAAACACCTTTTTAGGGAGTGTTAGTTCTTTTGTCACTTATGGAATGTGTGTTAGTCCTTCTTAGGACTTGAGTGCTTGTGGCATGGTCATTAATTTTAGAAGAGATAGAGGGGTTGGGTTTGGAATAGGAGAAAAAAGTCCTTCAAGGTGTTTCCTTTGCTTATTTTCTAGGGCACTTGGTTAGTTAGAAACAAAGGTGTTTTCTTAGATGTGGTTTCCTCTTTGATTTAGGTGGTAGCTAATGCTTTGGCCATATGGCCTCATTTTACTCAATCTATCCCCCCCCCCAATAACACAATACAGTATTATGGAGGAGCCTAATACCTTGTAGCCCTGAGGCTATTTCGATGGGGTAGTGTAGGAGAAAAATTCTATATGTGGTGGTGTTTTCTTTTATTTGTATCTGATAATCATTATTTCAAAGTATTTATGGGTAGTGGGTGGGTAAAAACAATCTAATTGAGTTGCTTGTTTGTTGCTTGCTTTGGCTTTTGCAAGGGAAAAGAGTTCTAGCAATTTAAAGGTTTTTGGAGACTCCTTATTGATTATCAACTAGGTTAATGTGATTCGGTAGTGTTGATGTTTGCATCTTGTTCACATTTAGGAGGATGTATTGAGATTAAAATAATTATTTGTTGATTTCTCTTGCTCACATATATATAGAGAATGCAATTTCAAGGCCGACAAACTTTGTAAAGAAGGCCTTTAGTTGGATATAGGGCAATGGCATATTGAAGGAAGAGTAAATGGTACTCTTTATCAGTATTATCATAGGCCATATATGGATCAGCTCATGGCACAACATCATTTTTTTATCTATGTCAACAGATTCTCTTTATATATCCGATGTTTATATATGCATGGATTGTGACTCATGATTTTGTCTTTTTTATCATACTTTTTTGTTGTCTTTTTTACAAATTATACATGATTGTTTTTGTTTGGCCATGGATATATACATATGGCATTATCTAGCACCTGAGAGGATTTAATTTTATTTTTTTAGATGTCGACTATGTGTCACAACAATATTTATATATTTTTTCCAGATTATGGATCTAGGTAGATTTATCATGAATGCACGCTTGAAGTCCACATATAAAAAGTAATTTTTTTTATCTTGAATTTTTTTATATATATCAAATGAAATTAACAAAAAAATTATGGTTAAAACATATAAAACATTTTATTAGTGTGTTTCTCAAGATGGAGTTGTCTTATTCCTTCCACATTTAACATCGAGTTGACACACACACATATCCATGCTAATCTGGAATTTATCCAGTATCGAGAGGGATGAAATATTTTGAGGTTCAAATATTTCTTCAAATTTTACACTCTAAAAGAAATTTGCACCTTAAAAGATTTGAACATTCTCAACTCTTGATAAATCTAAAGTTAACATAGAACTATACTAATTTAAATAAAAAATTAATAATTTTTAGATTTTAACTTTTATAAATATCAATTATAAGAAAAAATTATCATATTATAATTTTTATATACGGTAATTTAAGAAAAATTATGATGTTTTATGTTTTTTATTAATTTTTTATTTTAATGAAGATATCACACAAAGTAAAATAAAATGGCAATTTGTTTTCATTAATACGTTTCGTAAAGCCTAACACATTCTCCATGAACACAATGATCCTCGACTAAGCAAAGACAACAATACACATGGAACAATTCGAGAAATAATATTTCTATCTATATAATTAGTAAAATGAAATAGTCACAAAGGAGGGTTTAGCTAATCAGTATGAATGCTATTCAATTATATTATTGCAAAGTATAATTTGCAAGTTTATATATTTTTGCATCACTTTTCTGTTTTTTTCCAAGAGTTTAATAATTGTAAAGTTTAAGTTAATGAGAATTGCACACACTTTTTGTATTAAAAAAAATAGAAGTATAAGCAAAAAATAATATATTATTAGCTTAGATTTATTTAATACGGATCTATCATGTGTTAAGAGGGATTAAATCTCTCGAGGTGCAAATCTTTTTTTTGCATCTCGAGGGATTTGATCCCAGTGTTTTTAGATGGATCTAAGTTGATTCGAGTTGAGGGCAATAATGTCACATTTTTAGATTATTATTATTAGGTATATGTTTGAGATTAACTTCAAAATTCACATTATGTTTTCTTTGCATGGCATGATCATCTCATTCTCTTATTTAATTTATTCTATGTTGCTTGCCTTGAATGGTTTGTACATCTTTGTTTGGATGCTTTGAGTGGTTTGTGTGTTTATGTGTTTGGATTTGGATGACAATGATTTTGGATGTTACAGTTGTTGTGTTATATTTTTATATGTGTATGTAATTGTCTATTAGTAATTAGTTGGTGATGAAGAAGGGAGACAATCTTGTCAATAGTTTGCAGAGGATTGATCTTGCACATCTATTTCATTGAATTTTAGGTATCACAACTTCTATAACTAAGTAATCCTCAATAGTATCACTCCATGTATTACTAAATATATCTTGAAGAGTAGTTTTAATCATCTATTGTGTCAAGACTACTCTTAAAATGATTTTATTCTCTGCTAATGCTTGAAATAAATTATTTCATTCAAGAATATGTTGATGATTTTTAATCTATAGTCTATTCAACAAAGTCAAGAAACAATGTATTTTGAATTTGTTTTTTAATGAGTGGCTAGAATTATAAAATCTTTACATTATTGTTTCTCCAAACAATTATCACATGAATATCTTGTTTTGTTTTGAATGTTTATAAATATATCTTTTTTTCTTATAAAAGTTATGAATACATTATTATATGCAATTATCTATATCAATTATAACTTTTATGAATATCAATTATAAGAAAAAATTAATAATCAAAATATTTCTAAATAATTTGAATTATAAACAACTTAATAATAATATAATTTTCAACAATATTAATATAGAAAAAATATGTTGACAAAAACATTATTTTAAGTGGTGAAGATAGAAAGATACAAATATACCAAAACATACATGTACACTTTCACCTTTAAGATAAGAAGAAGAGTTAGATTATGTATATTTTATGATGAGACAAGTTAAAAATATAAATTTAATATAATTTTTAAAATCAATAAAATTTATATTTAATATTGTTAATTTAAATAAATCAAAAAATTATTTATAATAAAATAATTCATTAAAAAAATTATCAAATTAAAAACATAAATAAATTCGACAATGAAAATTAATAATAACTAATAAGAATGGAAATTATATTTTTCAGAAATGAAAAATGAATTCATTAAATATTTAAACATATAAATTTATTAAAAAAAAGATTATTATAAATTTCAAGTCTTATATTCATAATTAGACATCATTGAATATAGCATACATTATTTATTCACCACATAATAATATATTGGTGAATTCATACAAGAGATAGAACTTTTTCATGTTCCACACTTCACTATGTAGGGAGTCGATATTCTCCATAAAAGCGTTTAGGTACATTTGGGGGCACCATCCAATCTCTTGCCTTTTTCCAAACTATGAAGACAACAAGGATCCACTGCCGTGGCGGTAGTCCCTGTCGGGGTTTGCAAGGACAACACAAATGGATTGTATATTGTCCGATTTGAAATGGGATTTGAAATGGAACTGAAATAGTTCACCTAGAGCTATCAAATCGACCGTGATGTGCGGTATTTGATATGCTATTGGGTTTTATTCGAAACCTATGGATTTTGTTTTAGTTAGACCTACTGATTAGCTGAAACAGAGCTTATGAAGGGTGCAATTTTTCCTTTTCCTTTTGCTTTTGCGGTCACAGATTGTATTTCCATTAACACATGATATACAACCCTGTAAAAATTGATGTATTTGTAAAAATATTAATTAATTTCACATGATATACAACCCTAAAAATATTAATTAATTTCACATGATATACAACGCTAGTTATGAATCTCATTCATGTAAATTGTTGTAATACAGTATTAATTAATTTCACATGATATACAATGTTGGTTATGAATCTCATTCATGTAAATTGTTGTATTACAGTAATATTGTCATGTAAATTGTTTGTCTATTGTCATGTAAATTGTTTGTCATGTAAATTGTTGTATTACAGTAATATGAAATGTAAAAAAACACAAAGAACATGTTAAAATGTAAAAATATTTTGCTAAAATTGATTGCTATCATCTTCCAATCATCCAATATTAATTTATTGTGAACTAAATTAAATAATAATTGAGTTGATGAATAAATGAAGCAAAAAAACACAAAGACTATATCCTCCCTCAGCTGGTTGTGGCCACATCCGGTCATTGAAAATATAAATGATGTGTTATTACAGTAATATGCAATTAAAAAAACACAAAGAACATGTTAAAATGTAAAAATATTTTGCTAAGATTGATTGCTATCATCTTCCAATCATCCAATATTAATTTATTCTAAATTAAATTAAATAATAGTTGAGTTGATGAATCAATGAAGCAAAAGAACACAAAGACTACATCCTCCTTGGTCATTGAAAATATAAATGATGTGTCCTAAATTGGCCACGCAACCCACACATTAAGGTGTAACTTAATTATGCACGTCAATTGGTAAAGCAATAGCGCACTCCCAATATAGCATTTAAGTGTATGTATCTGAAACTAGGGAAAATTGAAAAAAAAAACAAATAAGAAATACCACCTCCACAATAGCTTTCAGGCATAACATAGGAAGAAACACAAATGAGTAACTGATTTAATATACAATTTGTCATTTAACTTCGCTAAATAATAAGCACCATGTTTAATCAATCTATGGAACCTTTGCCGTTCGCAATCAGCAGCCGTAGATACGAAATTATTGCTCATGTGAGGTTGCATTTGCTGTATTCAATGATATAATTTTGTAGGCTTTAACCCTGAAATCCATGTGTACAAATAGGTCCTTGTCCAATAAATAAGGGTACTCTACACCAATTTAGTTTCTCACTCAGTGTGACTTTCAAATTGAATATCATATCATATATATTATTCGTATAATATCATATATATGACTATATAATTAGTTCATATATATTATTAGTTCAAATTCTGTGAATAGTATGGGAGTTTGGAGACGGCTGGCATGACTCGTTCCGTCGACCATATCCACCCAGTTAAAATATTTCTAGAATGTCTGCTTCACGGCAAAGCTGTCCATTTTTTAATGTTGGAATGACTTTGAGAAGGCATATTCCCGTAAACAACTGAAATAGGAGATTTTGCCCAGATTCGTTCAATTGGTGATCAACTTCCAGGGGTGTATGTGGTTGTGGCCGGCTTGTCGTGCATCACGTAATAATCTCGCTCCTTTGACTGATCTAACGGTGCAAGTTGTAGAAGTACTGGGGATTTGGGAATGGTGATCCGCTGGATCGCTTGACCGTACAACGTTTAAAGTGGTTGCACGAACGTGATAACATGTGGATCGACGGAAACGAAGTATAATTTAATCCATCGTGATTCGTTTCTAACGTATCTTTTTGTTGCTTCGAAGTTGGGGCTGATTGCTATGCAACACTGTTATTATTAACAAATTATATATAAATTACCTTTATTATAATAAAGGGAAAAGCTGGTTGATTAACTTTTCACACACACGAGGGTGTGTTTCGAAGTATATCGAAAAAAGAAAAGATTGCTCACTAACTTTCCACAGGTGGGTCACTTTCGGCTCTGGCTGATTGATTTGATGACGCTTATTTCAATCAAATTGTTCCTATTTTATGTTTTAAATCATTAATTAAAGCTTCTTTAAATAGAAAAAAGCGGAGACGATCAGAAAGAATCCATTATTGATTGAAAAAACTCTAAAGAGTTGCCTGAAATTCAATATAGTGTCCACTGTAATTTTTTTAAAATAATTTTGGTATCGAAACGATTGTTAAGCAAAGACTCACCGTGAATTGCTTTAAATTAAAGAAAGTGTTAATGTGATAAGCTAATTTTGAGGAGATGAAATTGGAAAACATTGCCCATAGCCTCAGATCAAACTTTCACGCTGAAATACCGCATGCATAAGTTTGTAAACGATAGGGTCCCGTTTCCTTCGAAAAGAGTGAATTACAGACGTTAGGGAGTGTGACATCGAACCAGTCAGATTTAATCTTTATGAATTTCAAGTACAGCACCAGCCGGGAAAACTCACGAGCTGACTCATAAAACTTCAAATAAAACCACCAAATTTCAGAATAAAAGAGATTTTCCATTCATAGTCAGCCTTGCAAAGGTTAATAATGCATATTTTTAATAATAACTCTTTTCGAAATAGAAAGATGATACTATTTACCGCAAAAGGCTCGGGATTTTCGAATGTTTGACACATCTTTTAGTTGTCTGCTATGATAGAAGGTTAGAAACAGAAGCATATGGACAAACCTTAAATATGAAATCAGAAAAACCACCTCCGAAGCACATAGCAAAGAAATAATAATGAAATGAGAGTGAAATTAATTCCTGATGAATTAAGAAAACATTTTATATAGTGAAAGCTTGAGTGATAGAAGCAAAACTATTACCATGAATAGACCAAGGGAACAGTGCAAAGAGGTACATGCCATCAAATAACCATGTTAAACGTTTGTAGAAATTCAACATTTTTTTATGGTGAATATTACATTAGATGGGGAATGCTTCGTTCGATTCTGCTCCTCTGCTCCTCAAACTAACTGCTCCACACTCTGTGCTCTAGACTTACTCTGGAGAATTAGAACTTACTCTCAGGTGCTAGATAATGCCATGGATATATACATATGGCATTATCTAGCACCTGAGAGGATTTAATTTTATTTTTTTAGATGTCGACTATGTGTCACAACAATATTTATATATTTTTTCCAGATTATGGATCTAGGTAGATTTATCATGAATGCACGCTTGAAGTCCACATATAAAAAGTAAATTTTTTTATCTTGAATTATTTTATATATATCAAATGAAATTAACAAAAAAATTATGGTTAAAACATATAAAACATTTTATTAGTGTGTTTCTCAAGATGGAGTTGTCTTATTCCTTCCACGTTTAACATCGAGTTGACACACACACATATCCATGCTAATCTTGAATTTATCCAGTATCGAGAGGGATGAAATATTTTGAGATTCAAATATTTCTTCAAATTTTACACTCTAAAAGAAATTTGCACCTTAAAAGATTTGAACATTCTCAACTCTTGATAAATTTAAAGTTAAAATAGAACTATACTAATTTAAATAAAAAATTAATAATTTTTAGATTTTAACTTTTATAAATATCAATTATAAGAAAAAATTATCATATTATAATTTTTACGATTAACAGTACGGTAATTTAAGAAAAATTATGATGTTTTATGTTTTTTATTAATTTTTTATTTTAATGAAGATATCACACAAAGTAAAATAAAATGGCAATTTGTTTTCATTAATACGTTTCATAAAGCCTAACACATTCTCCATGAACACAATGATCCTCGACTAAGCAAAGACAACAATACACATGGAACAATTCGAGAAATAATATTTCTATCTATATAATTAGTAAAATGAAATAGTCACAAAGGAGGGTTTAGCTAATCAGCATGAATGCTATTCAATTATATTATTGCAAAGTATAATTTGCAAGTTTATATATTTTTGCATCACTTTTCTGTTTTTTCCTAAGAGTTTAATAATTGTAAAGTTTAAGTTAATGAGAATTGCACACACTTTTTGTATTAAAAAAAATAGAAGTATAAGCAAAAAATAATATATTATTAGCTTAGATTTATTTAATACGGATCTATCATGTGTTAAGAGGGATTAAATCTCTAGAGGTGCAAATTTTTTTTTTGCATCTCGAGGGATTTGATCCCAGTGTTTTTAGATGGATCTAAGTTGATTGAGTTGAGGGCAATAATGTCACATTTTTAGATTATTATTATTAGGTATATGTTTGAGATTAACTTCAAAATTCACATTATGTTTTCTTTGCATGGCATGATCATCTCATTCTCTTATTTAATTTATTCTATGTTGCTTGCCTTGAATGGTTTGTACATCTTTCTTTGGATGCTTTGAGTGGTTTGTGTGTTTATGTGTTTGGATTTGGATGACAATGATTTTGGATGTTACAGTTGTTGTGTTATATTTTTATATGTGTATGTAATTGTCTATTAGTAATTAGTTGGTGATGAAGAAGTATTTTTATATGTGTATGTAATTGTCTATTAGTAATTAGTTGGTGATGAAGAAGGGAGACAATCTTGTCAATAGTTTGCAGAGGATTGATCTTGCACATCTATTTCATTGAATTTTAGGTATCACAACTTCTATAACTAAGTAATCCTCAATAGTATCACTCCATGTATTACTAAATATATCTTGAAGAGTAGTTTTAATCATCTATTGTGTCAAGACTACTCTTAAAATGATCTTATTCTCTGCTAATGTTTGAAATAAATTATTTCATTCAAGAATATGTTGATGATTTTTAATCTATAGTCTATTCAACAAAGTCAAGAAACAATGTGTTTTGAATTTGTTTTTTAATGAGTGGCTAGAATTATAAAATCTTTACATTATTGTTTCTCCAAACAATTATCACATGAATATCTTGTTTTGTTTTGAATGTTTATAAATATATCTTTTTTTCTTATAAAAGTTATGAATACATTATTATTGAATTATAAGCAACTTAATAATAATATAATTTTCAACAATATTAATATAGAAAAAATATGTTGACAAAAACATTATTTTAAGTGGTGAAGATAGAAAGATACAAATATACCAAAACATACATGTACACTTTTACTAAAGAAGAAGAGTTAGATTATGTATATTTTATGATGAGACAAGTTAAAAATATAAATTTAATATAATTTTTAAAATCAATAAAATTTATATTTAATATTGTTAATTTAAATAAATCAAAAAATTATTTATAATAAAATAATTCATTAAAAAAATTATCAAATTAAAAACATAAATAAATTCGACAATGAAAATTAATAATAACTAATAAGAATGGAAATTATATTTTTCAGAAATGAAAAATGAATTCATTAAATATTTAAACATATAAATTTATTAAAAAAAAGATTATTATAAATTTCAAGTCTTATATTCATAATCAGACATCATTGAATATAGCATACATTATTTATTCACCACATAATAATATATTGGTGAATTCATACAAGAGATAGAACTTTTTCATGTTCCACACTTCACTATGTAGGGAGTCGATATTCTCCATAAAAGCGTTTAGGTACATTTGGGGGCACCATCCAATCTCTTGCCTTTTTCCAAACTATGAAGACAACAAGGAGCCACTGCCGTGGTGGTAGTCCCTGTCGGGGTTTGCAGGGACAACACAAATGGATTGTATATTGTCCGATTTGAAATGGGATTTGAAATGGAACTGAAATAGTTCACCTAGAGCTATCAAATCGACCGTGATGTGCGGTATTTGATATGCTATTGGGTTTTATTCGAAACCTATGGATTTTGTTTTAGTTAGACCTACTGATTAGCTGAAACAGAGCTTATGAAGGGTGCAATTTTTCCTTTTCCTTTTGCGGTCACAGATTGTATTTCCATTAACACATGTTATACAACCCTGTAAAAATTGATGTATTTGTAAAAATATTAATTAATTTCACATGATATACAACCCTAAAAATATTAATTAATTTCACATGATATACAACGCTAGTTATGAATCTCATTCATGTAAATTGTTGTAATACAGTATTAATTAATTTCACATGATATACAATGTTGGTTATGAATCTCATTCATGTAAATTGTTGTATTACAGTAATATTGTCATGTAAATTGTTTGTCTATTGTCATGTAACACAAAGAACATGTTAAAATGTAAAAATATTTTGCTAAAATTGATTGCTATCATCTTCCAATCATCCAATATTAATTTATTGTGAACTAAATTAAATAATAATTGAGTTGATGAATAAATGAAGCAAAAAAACACAAAGACTATATCCTCCCTCAGCTGGTTGTGGCCACATCCGGTCATTGAAAATATAAATGATGTGTTATTACAGTAATATGCAATTAAAAAAACACAAAGAACATGTTAAAATGTAAAAATATTTTGCTAAGATTGATTGCTATCATCTTCCAATCATCCAATATTAATTTATTCTAAATTAAATTAAATAATAGTTGAGTTGATGAATCAATGAAGCAAAAGAACACAAAGACTACATCCTCCCTGGTCATTGAAAATATAAATGATGTGTCCTAAATTGGCCACGCAACCCACACATTAAGGTGTAACTTAATTATGCATGTCAATTGGTAAAGCACTAGCGCACTCCCAATATAGCATTTAAGTATATGTATCTGAAACTAGGGAAAATTGAAAAAAAAAAACAAATAAGAAATACCACCTCCACAATAGCTTTCAGGCATAACATAGGAAGAAACACAAATGAGTAACTGATTTAATATACAATTTGTCATTTAACTTCGCTAAATAATAAGCACCATGTTTAATCAATCTATGGAACCTTTGGCGTTCGCAATCAGCAGCCGTAGATACGAAATTATTGCTCATGTGAGGTTGCATTTGCTGTATTCAATGATATAATTTTGTAGGCTTTAACCCTGAAATCCATGTGTACAAATAGGTCCTTGTCCAATAAATAAGGGTACTCTACACCAATTTAGTTTCTCACTCAGTGTGACTTTCAAATTGAATATCATATCATATATATTATTCGTATAATATCATATATATGACTATATAATTAGTTCATATATATTATTAGTTCATATATATTATTAGTTCAAATTCTGTGAATAGTATGGGAGTTTGGAGACGGCTGGCATGACTCGTTCCGTCGACCATATCCACCCAGTTAAAATATTTCTAGAATGTCTGCTTCACGGCAAAGCTGTCCATTTTTTAAAGTTGGAATGATTTTGAGAAGGCATATTCCCGTAAACAACTGAAATAGGAGATTTTGCCCAGATTCGTTCAATTGGTGATCAACTTCCAGGGGTGTATGTGGTTGTGGCCGGCTTGTCGTGCATCACGTAATAATCTCGCTCCTTTGACTGATCTAACGGTGCAAGTTGTAGAAGTACTGGGGATTTGGGAATGGTGATCCGTTGGATCGCTTGACCGTACAACGTTTAAAGTGGTTGCACGAACGTGATAACATGTGGATCGACGGAAACGAAGTATAATTTAATCCATCGTGATTCGTTTCTAACGTATCTTTTTGTTGCTTCGACGTTGGGGCTGATTGCTATGCAACACTGTTATTATTAACAAATTATATATAAATTACCTTTATTATAATAAAGGGAAAAGCTGGTTGATTAACTTTTCACACACACGAGGGTGTGTTTCGAAGTATATCGAAAAAAGAAAAGATCGCTCACTAACTTTCCACAGGTGGGTCACTTTCGGCTCTGGCTGATTGATTTGATGACGCTTATTTCAATCAAGTTGTTCCTAATTTATGTTTTAAATCATTAATTAAAGCTTCTTTAAATAGAAAAAAGCGGAGACGATAAGAAAGAATCCTATGTTTTATTGAAAAAACTCTAAAGAGTTGCCTGAAATTCAATATAGTGTCCACTGTAATTTTTTTAAAATAATTTTGGTATCGAAACGATTGTTAAGCAAAGACTGACCGTGAATTGCTTTAAATTAAAGAAAGTGTTAATGTGATAAGCTAATTTTGAGGAGATGAAATTGGAAAACATTGCCCATAGCCTCAGATCAAACTTTCACGCTGAAATACCGCATGCATAAGTTTGTAAACGATAGGGTCCCGTTTCCTTCGAAAAGAGTGAATTACAGACGTTAGGGAGTGTGACATCGAACCAGTCAGATTTAATCTTTATGAATTTCAAGTACAGCACCAGCCGGGAAAACTCACGAGCTGACTCATAAAACTTCAAATAAAACCACCAAATTTCACAATAAAAGAGATTTTCCATTCATAGTCAGGCTTGCAAAGGTTAATAATGCATATTTTTAATAATAACTCTTTTCGAAATAGAAAGATGATACTATTTACCGCAAAAGGCTCGGGATTTTGGAATGTTTGACACATCTTCTGGTTGTCTGCTATGATAGAAGGTAGGTTAGAAACATAAGCATATGGACAAACCTTAAATTGAAATCAGAAAAACCACCTCCGAAGCACATAGCAAAGAAATAATAATGAAATGAGAGTGAAATTAATTCCTAATGAATTAAGAAAACATTTTATATAGTGAAAGCTTGAGTGATAGAAGCAAAACTATTACCATGAATAGACGAAGGGAACAATGCAAAGAGTTACATGCCATCAAATAACCATGTTAAACGTTTGTAGAAATTCAACATTTTTTTATGGTGAATATTACATTAGATGGGGAATGCTTCGTTCGATTCTGCTCCTCTGCTCCTCAAACTAGCTGCTCCACACTCTGTGCTCTAGACTTACTCTGGAGAATTAGCTGCTCGACACTCTCTGCTCTGAACTTACTCCGGATTCCGGACAAGGTATTTGTAGACCATGGTGGACGCCTTTGCATATGCAAACAACTGGCGCTTGCAGGATGCAAGACACTGCATGCATGACACGGAAAACAGGTAGCAAAAACTTAGGACAAACTAAGTGGTGCTTTTGATAAAGTGTTCATCTCTGAAAACTTTGGATAACAAAAACTTTTCATCTCTAAAACCTTTGGATATTTTATTTTTACCCCGAACATAATGTCTTGAAAGCTGCGAAGCGCGCAATAAGACCCCCAACTTTGTTGTCCAATCAAAAATTACATAATAAATTTTATATTATTTTCTAATATGAAAACTTTGGTTAAAGTTGTGATGTACAACAATATTTTTTGGTCAAACAAGAGATTAATAGGCGGTCAACGCACAATCGATCGCTAGGAGTCCCAGGCAGGGACTAATAAGAACTCCACCAAATCCAATTATTGCCCCTATTCCCAAACTTATTAATGACATCTTTTCATCTATATAATGCAACCATCCCACTTTTACATTGTTTTACATTGTTTTTTCTATCAACACATTCCACTGATTTTGTCTTATTCTCTTTCAAGCTTGGCAAGGGAGACCCACACAAGCACTTATTCTCTTTGCAGGTTGGAAGGGCAACCCACACAAGCACTTGTTTCCTTGAAATGCAGTTACATTGAATGTGGAAAACTGTATTCCTTGTGGGATTGAGCCACATAGGTTATTATATGAAAAATTCGCAGATGATAACATAGATAAATTATTAGATTTTGTTTCATTTAATAATAGAAAAATTATAATAAATTGAGAAAATAAATTTCAAATTAATTCTAATTTAAGCTCATGTCAAAAATAATAATTAACTGTTAAAATGTTAATTTAAAGAACATAAAAATACAATTAAAGAAAATAATGAGCTTTTAGTTCTAATTTCGTATAAAATACACAGATGTGAAAGGGAAATTGCTGGGTTACTTGGCAGAGACGTGAGAGGTGGGACATTGACCAAGGAAGGAAGCCGTGTTGCGCGGGACTGGCAGGGTAGTCAAGAAAGCCGTGTTCCCGGGGTAGTCGAGTATTTCGGCATATGCGCGGTATTTCGCTGTGTTTTGTTTGACCAGGACTTGCAGGGCAAGAAAAACGGTTAAAATAATTAATGTGATGCCCATTGCCAACTACATAGAAGTTGTTGGACTATGGTATTGCGATGTTATATTATTTATTTGTATTTTTAAATACAATAATGAGTGAGGGTATGGCATGAGGTGCAGAAGTCATGAAAGATGCCAAGATTGAATTGGAAAAAGAAAAATGTGCGGATTGACGGAGGATAAGAAAGTGATGTTATCGAAGACGGCGGCAAGTCGTGAAAAAAAAATATTATAAATGATTTTTTAAAAAAAATCATAAATAATATTATTTTTGTTATTATTAAATATATTAATAAGATGAACTATACTAAATGATTCCAAACTCTCAAATTTAAAAAATATATATGTAATTAGAAAAAAAATCTCAACATTCAATATATAATCACACAATTGAATTCAGATATTTATAATATTATTTATTTTTTATTTTTTATAATTATTATTTTTAAATTAATATTTACATATTAATCATTAATTTTCTAACATTCTCTTCAATCATGATATTTGTTTAATTTTTTTAATTGTAAATCAAATAACTATTTTTTATACCTTTATTTTTATATTTAAGATAAGGCTCATTTCAAAAATAATAATTAACTGTTAAAATGTTAATTTAAAAAACATAGAAATATAATTAAAGAAAGTAATGAAATTTTAGTTATAATTCACGTGATTTTAATGTTGGTTTTAGAAATTGTTGACAAAGGGGCAAACTTCTTCAGAAACCCACCGCCAGAATTGAATTGATAGGCAAAAGATTCTTCAGCTTGTATATATACCTGAGAAGCAAGTCTTAAGTTCAAGTCTTGAGTTCAGTGTTTGTGTGTTGTGTTCATGAGTTGTGCGCCTCTGCTCTCTGTCAAAGGCCACTATACGTGAGCCTCTCCCAGTATCATGACATTCGCCTTCCCGCCTTCACCCACGACAAAGATGATCAGCTTCCATGGAAAGCAATCCTGGTCTTTCATGGTTATATATATTATTGTCGTCTCTTCCTTTAATATGTTCATGTGCAGCAGCTTAAAACCAGAGTGGTGGCCGGATCCTTACCCAAACCGGACCATTCAATACGGCAGCACGTTTGTAAGCAACCTGAATGTAACGTTGAATCGTCTTCTGGTCGAGGTTGAACATACCTCCCAAGGCAGGTTTAATACCTCTGTTTACGGCCAAACTCCTAACCGAATATATGCCTTCCTCCAATGCAGGGGAGACGCAACCGTCTATGAATGCTACAATTGTTCGCGTCAAGCAAAGATCGATGCTCTAGAACATTGTGGGAATTTCGTTGGTTGTAGTGTTTGGGCCAATTTCTGCTTCTTACGTTATAATGGAAACTATAACTTCATTGGACAGTTGGATGATACTGGATATGATAATCGCTATAACGTTAGCGCCTCCCCAGACCCTGGTGCCTATACCGCGGCTGCTCGGCATCTTTTGTCTAATTTGTCATCTGCTATTACAGCTGGAACTGCAACGAATCGATATGCTTCCGGTTCAACTGCAGACTCCAGCGAGTCGCGCTCGATCTACGGCCTGGCTCAGTGCTGGGAGATATACCCCTTGACGACTGCAAGACATGTCTGTCAACAAGAATTGATGCATTGTTCAAACATAATAATGGACGAGAGGGAGCTCGGGATATGGCTAGAAGCTGCATTATTCGATATGAAGGATATATTTTCTTTAATCCTTCGCCTCCACCAATCTATGTTGCCCCTCCACCTCCAGAAAAGTCTTCAAGCAAACTACCCATAATTTTTGGTGTTACTGGCGGCTTTCTTCTCCTGTTAATCATGTTCCTGTTTGGAATTCGAAAAAAATTGAAATCTGCCTTATCTGGAAGCCGTCAGGGAGGTATTGCAGAGGCATTCGTTTTGCTATTATTGTCTGCTTTCTGTAGCATACTGGGTAGAGTCCGTTGAATTAAATCTTTTTTTTCTTGGTCGAACTTCAATTTTTGTAGGGTACTATGAGGGGGGCGACTCACGAATTAGAGAAAATAACCAACAAACCAGCCAGGGGCATGTCTTAGAAAGGATTCCCAGCCTGTCCAGAGCTTTCACAGTGTTTGAAATGGAAACATTGATAGATGCAACAGAAAATTTTCATGATAATAACAAGCTTGGGCAGGGAGGATTTGGTGCTGTATACAAGGTAACGTACTTTTCGTAAACATCCATTCTGTTTTGGAAGGTTTTAAAAGATCTTACATATGGTCGTCGGCACCAGAGTAAGTATAGATGGATAATTTATAGTACTTCTTCACAAAATCTCCATAACCATTTTCTCTCAATCTCTCAGGGAACTACTCCAGAGGGTAAAGAGATAGCAGTGAAAAAGCTGTCCTTAGAATCCAGGCAAGGCAAGAAGGAATTTCTGAATGAAGTTAAGTTGGTGGCAAAAGTTCAACATCGAAATCTGGTGAAATTACTTGGCTGTTGCGAAGCGGGATCAGAAAGGTTGCTGGTTTATGAGTACTTACCCAATAACAGCCTTGATAAAATTCTATTCGGTGAGTCTCCTTCATTTTTGTTGAAGGCAAAGTGAAACATTAATGTCGGTAATGGAAATCATCATACCCCCAAATGTTTATACATAATTTATGTCGCTTGTGATAATTTATTTTCCTGCATGGTCGATACAGATCCAGATAGACGCATGCAACTTGATTGGAAGAAGCGTTATAACATCATACTTGGTATAACTCGAGGGCTTCTCTACTTGCACGAGGATTCTCCTCTCCGGATTATCCATCGGGATATTAAAGCCAGCAACATTTTGTTGGACAAAAACTTGAATTCCAAGATAGCAGATTTCGGATTGGCAAGACTCTTTGAGGAAGATGAAACTTCTGTGGGCACAGGAATTGCGGGAACTCGGTGAAACTTTGCACCATGCATCACTCGGTTACATTAACTACTTTTTAGTATTATACTGTTTTGTTTCAGAAAGGCTGTCTAACCATTTTAAGATTTAATATTTTAGATTATAAGTTTGTAAAAGGTGCTGAAGAATTAGATTCAGCACCTTAAATAACATTTAGAACACTCGAATTACACAGACTACCTAAGTCAAAATTGCAATTGCCACAAATTCATGTTAAATTTTGAACAAAACTACCTAAAATAGGATATGCTCAACCAAGGGAAAAAAACGTAGTGGAATTAAAATACAGGCATACTTATTAAACGATTTATATTAATGGCATTGCACTACTTATCTTTCCTAAGATTAAGTACACTTTTTCTTTTAAAGATTGAAGAGGTATTTATAAAGTGGAATTGTTATTTGCAGAGGGTATATGGCACCAGAGTATGCGATGCATGGGCAACTGTCTGCTAAAGCTGATGTATATAGTTTTGGGATTCTTCTTCTGGAACTTATAAGTGGAAAAAGAAACATGGATTTTAATTTACCACCTGAAATGCAGATCCTTTTACAATGGGTAAGATAGCGTTTCTATTATATTTCCAATTGACAATATCCACATTATCGGGATCATGTTTTTTAGTTGTTCCATAGATTATTTAACGAAGTCATATGAAATTGAAGATGAACTTGTCCTGACGATAAACCACACTGATTGGTTCAAAATGCCTCAACAATGAAATATCATGTGATTTACGCCGAAAAATCTCTCATAAAAATTGAAGCCGATCCTGATCTGTTTTAACATGATTATATCATATGCATAATCAGCATCTATTACTTTCTGCAATTCATCTTAAACTAGTGGTCAATCTTAATGACCACTTATATATTTTCTCAATTTCACGATGTGATGTGATTATGCAGACATGGGGATTATATACACGAGGAAACATTGAGGCCATGGTTGATGCAGTAATAAATGAAACCTGCGGCGATCAGACAGAAGTCTTGAGATGCGTCCAAGTTGCATTGCTATGTACACAAGCCGACCCATTACTTCGTCCATCAATGTCTACAGTGAACTTGATGCTTTCAACGGGGACAATAATGTTACCAGATCCCACGAAACCTGCTTTTGTGAGTTCTGTGGCTGCCTCCAACAATCCTGGCTCCTCACGTCATGGATCGTCCCATACATCTGCAGCCACTGCATCATCTTCATCCCACACTACTTTAGCATCTAATGCTAACGTTTTAGCATCTAATGCCAACGTTTCAATTTCTGTGTTAGAACCCAGGTAAAGATTGATTTATGAACCAGACTTATTCATGGTTCTTGCCGATACTGCTAAGTTTAATACCGCGATTAGAAGTAACGAGGTTCTTGTTGAAAGTAGTACGCTGATATTTAATTATTGTGAGGATTCAGTAAGAGAAATATAAATGCAGTTTCTGGTGGGTTTTTCTGTCAAAATCTGGTAGCAATTTATTGGAATCGCAAGTTTGATAGCTAGTTTCTGCACAATCAAAGCGTCTGAGGGTTTTCCAGGGTGTTGAATCCAAATATGCAATTAAAAAACCATTTTAACTGCAACAAATCAAGATTTAACCTCAATTTTTTCCGCCGAATTCAGTCACCGGAATCTCCAAAAAATCATATTATAGACAACTCCAATATAAATTTCATAATATTTATGTCAAAACTGAACATAATGTCTCATGTAAAATCATTATATTTTTTCAATGTTGATAATCATTATATTTTTTCAATGTTGATAAGTGTTTTTTATTGGTGTTTTCTATATTTTTTTTTATAGGTATTTTCTATATTTTCTATTTAAATAGATATTTTTAATGTTTATAAATCAAATTTTTGGGCGTAAAAATAACAGATAACATCAACAGTATTTCAATCGATATATATTAACTGTAATATAAATTTCATATTATATACTATTTTTATTTTATTTTATCATAAAAATTATAATTAATTATTAGAGCAAAACTTCATATAATATAATAAAATAAACAATTTTAAACAACATATAATGGGAAAGAATTGTGTTTTGAGTGAATAGACAACATCCAATCAATAAGAGTGACAATAGAGCCTTATTTAATAGCAGATTTTCATATATGATTTTGTGGGAACTTCTATTTATTTCATATTCAAACTCATTAAAACTGCCATCAAGAACTATTTTCATATATTAGAATAAAAATAACAATAGAAAAGGAACCTATTGTTTTGAATAATTAATAAGGTATTTTCATATATTAGAATAACAATAACAATAGAAAAGGAACCTATTGTTTTGAATAATTAATAAGGTTTTTGTTTGCCTGCTTTAGCCTTAAAATTAGGTGGAAAGTAATGGCTCACATTTATATTTTTTATTTTTTATATTATAATTAAATTTTTATATTTTAATTTAAATTAATTAATTAATTATTTATATTTTAGGTTTTTTTTTGATTCAATTATATTGTTTATTAATTAGAAAGAAAATTATATTTTTAATATTATAATTGTTATTATTTCATATTATAATAAATTTATTATTGTTTTATATTTATGATTTTAATTTTATTTAAAATTATAAAAATTAGAAGATATATGAAAAATTTATATATGAAAAATCAATATGCATGGTATAGTATTTTAAAATTTTATATAATAATCAATTTATTTTCCAATATAAACATAATATAGTGTGGAATGCTTAACCAAGAGCATAAAGATGCTTATTCAATCACACTATATATGTCATTTTTGTGTAGCTATCTTATGCCATTTTTGTATTTGTTTCTTTAGTTTATAACTTGTTTTGTTCAAAAGTATAAGAATATTATAACAACACATTGTTATTGAAAAAAAAAAAAACTCATATTTACATTATCCAATAAAAATACCTTTACGTTTGTATCATTTATGGTAAACTTCCTCATTTTCAATGCCCAGTAATGAAGAAACATGTACGTCAAAGGACTAATGTCAGATATATTTTCAAGAATTAAAATAAAAACATAATAGAATAGGAGCAACATTAAGTTATTAATTGTTATTTGCAATAATATATTAAAAAAATATAAATAAAATTACTTAATTGTTTTTTGCAATAATATATTAAAAAATAAAAAATTATGGGAATTAGGCATTTTAAGAAATTTTGAAATACAAATTATATAAACTGAGACATTTTGTGTTTAAACAATTGAAAAAATCTAAGGATGTTAGCTTTCAAAAATTAGGTTAATCTATGTGAATGTTGAGGATTTTCCTCTAACCTAGTAGCCATATCAAAAATTACGTACTCCTTCATCTCCCATATTGCCTCATTTACATTTAATCAAATCGAATGCACACTAGGAATTGTTTAAAAACTTTGCACCTTAGTCAAAACCTATTAGGACATTAGTGCATTGTTTGTCACTTAATTTATTTGCATAAGTATTATACATTAAACTTGTGAAATGCAAACAGTGTAGGTGTAGAATTAGATCATTTGTAATATGTTCTACTTAAACTATATAATACTTATTCTATTGAAAGTTTGTATCTGAAATACAAATTGAGGCATTTTATTTTTGGACAATTAAGAAAATGGAGAAAGGCTAGCTTTAGAAAATTATGTAATCCATGCGAATGTTGAGGAACTTCCTCTAAGCTTGATAACAACCATAATTAGTAGCCATATAAAAAATTTCACTTTATTTCACTTTTCTTTATCTCCCATGCGCTCCCATTTACATCTAACCAAATCCAATGCACTCCAGAAATAGTAAAAAATCATTACATCTTAGTTAAAACCTAATATTGATGTGCTGATTATCATGTAATTTATTTGCATAATATTAGACATTAATTTTCAACTTAGGTTCGTAAATGTGTGAAATGCAAATATTGTATGTGCAGAATTATATTATATGTAAAACGTGTGAAATGCAAATATTGTATATGCAGAATTAGATTATATGTAATACGATATACTTAAACTATGTAATAATTATTCTATTGAAGCTAAAACTTGTAAAATGAATTAGTTAAACTAAAAAAAAATCATGATATCTTACTATATTAACTAACATTGCAAATCATGTTATAGTTAAGTGTTCAATGTTCAAGATATGAAACTTTCTACAACAATACTTGTTTTGATATATTCCATAATTTAGTTCAATTAAAGGATATTAAAATGAAATATACTATATGAAAAAACAAATTAATCATTGAAATATACTTTCATTCATCAACCAAGGTTCTAAATCAACTTGTAGACTCCATTTTGGTATATTTCATAATAGAATTTAATGAGACTAGCTATGGAAATGAATCAAACCAAACTTCATAAATAAAACCAAGCTTAAGCACTCTTGACAATGGCCATGTGCTTGTCTCAATCACGCTACTAGGTAGGGATCTTTTTGTTAATAGGTTATCTCTTAGCACAATTTTCCATGATTTATTTATCTTGTTGTTAGTTAGCTATGATAAAAACACACACCAGACATGCATCAATGGAAAAGCTAACCATGAAATGAAATTGCATAAAATTGATAAACAAACATAAAATGAAATAAAAGGCCATGATCTATTTGTAGTGAGCTTAATTCTCCCAAAAATATAGTAGTAAACTATTCTATAATATCATAAACAAAAATTAAAACATTTTACATCTAAAAGTAAAGGATGACAATATATGTGAAAGGAAATATTAAAAAAAGTATAATATTTTATCATATGTTGGACATATTCTCCAAGAGTCCTCTCTTTGGAATGAGGAAGACACTCTTATTTATACAAAAAATTGCTTTGGAACTAAGATTAGCAACAAATTCATATCTACATCTCTCATGTGGTTACAATTGTTTGCTAATAATTAACAAGTATCTATAAATATCTGTAAACATCCTCTCATGAATATCTTCATGATATTTAAATAAAAAAGTTTCAATGTTATTTTATGGCTGTTTATCACATGCATTCGTGGAATACTAAACAATACCCTTAATTTGAATACATCTTGAAAATTTCCTATAAAAATCACATTATTTAACTCCCTACTAATATGAACTCAATACACCTTCTAAATTTTAAAAATCTCTAGTCTCACTAGATATTGTAGGTATCCATTTTTTCATTAACATTTTTTATGCCCTTCTATATTTTTTCATTAACTTTGAGCTCAATATTTTTAAAATTGCCAATATCAAAACTCTTTTGTCTTTATTATATGCTCAATATATTATGTCATCTTTTCCTCATTATATATCTCCCAAACTTTCAAAAATAATTAAAAACATGTTATTTTTATAATATTTAATCATAAAATCATTTTAAATACTAAAATCAATATATAAAAAAATATTCATCCTAAAAAGTAAAACATAGTCACAGGGATGTGAAAAAAGATTAAAAGTCAAGAAAAAACCTACTAAGAGATGGTTAAAAAATGTGAAATAATGGCAAGTCTCATGAATCAACATTCTTCCAATTAAAGATGTTTCATGTATTCACGAAACCCTATTATCTCTATGCAATTGATTTTTCGAAACTTATGTGACTAGGTATTCCTCCCTAACCGAAAAATAGTCATTTATATACAAATTTTAGTCGTTTTTTTAGTAACTAATTAGCTATTTTTTACTAGTGTATGAGATCCCACATTCATGCTTGGAATATGGCACGAGGGTGAATGGTTGAAGAGAGATTTGGCTCAGCCATTCTACAGTTGGGTGGAACGTGGTAGTCCCATCTTCGATTGGTTCATTGCATTCATTACTGAGAAATCCATTCCATTGATTTTCATGTGCAAAGGTACTGATATATTTATGGATTTGATCACTGATATGTTTATTGTATTTATGTTCCTATTATGTTGGTTATATGCATATTTTATGACAACAACTATGTATGGCTCTCAGCATGTTTTTACTTGTATGTGAATGGATAATGTGTCTATGACCTAATAGATGATAATGCAACAAATGGCATGAGGGAACAATGGTTCATAGCGATTCTCAGATAAGTACGAGATCCCTACACTTAATTTTGTTGTTTACACCTGTAGGTTACATGTCGATGATATGTTTGACGAAATGCTTGTCATGGCTAGTAGGGATCCAGTCAAGCTCTTGAACAAGTTTTGGCTTTAGTACTTTCATTTTCATGTTGCTTTACTGATTTTAAGAGATGGATTAGTTTTGGGAAGTGTCCTGGGCTCTGGGCCTGAAAAGGTGGCTCAAATCCCGAGAGTCGCTAGCACAACACTGCCAATTCTGGTCCACAATCACTAGCAGACAGACCTGTGAGAGTGACTTTAGGTTGTTAGTCACTCCCTTTCCCATAGAATTAGAGAGACTATGGCCCAAGAGACCTAAAACAACAGTGGGACCTAGGGATGAGCTATCTGAGTGGCTGACTTGTCTTCTGAAGGTTCTGTTGATGATGTTGAATGTCTGTATGGTGTGTTTCTGTCAGTTCCACTTCCTTAATGTGACTCAGGAGGTCGAATCATATCATAGTGGCCTCTCGTCGCATGTTCACCCCGGCTGGCCAGTTGCTTGGGTAGATGTGGGAGGAGGGTGTTACATTTTACCATGATGGGACATCCTTATCCCTATTACATGTGATAACTTCTAAAGCAAGAGGTATTTCTTAGTTCATTTGGTTAAAGATAGGTAAAAATGATGAATAACTTATGTGAAGAGGAGGAAACTTCATGTATTGACCCTAAAATTCATATTTAATGATGTAAAAGGTATTTTAATTGGTCCAACTAGCTTTCAATAGCTAGGAATTGTTGAGTCTTGAAAAAGTCATTAATTTCCATTACACTTTCACTATTATGTCCATTATATCACCTCCATTTCACTACTATGTCACCACATTCATCCCACTTTCATTATCATTGGGCCACATTTATGTTTTTCCAAAATTAATTAATTCTTAGTCTTTTTAAGTGAATTTGTGGTTAAAAATTATAAAATAATGTGCACATGCTTATACCTAACAAGTGGGTTGAGATTGTTGACATGTGTAGGTTGAAAGGAGGCTTCTAGAAGACCCTTATGTGGCACTCTAAGGCCAAATTCGAATTTGAGTGGAAAGAATCATGGAATCATGAGGATATGTGTCACATCTCCTAATTATACTGTAACTCTAAGAAGACATGTGTCTTATCAGTTCCTATTTTGATTAGGACCCTAGAGGTAGAGGGAGAGATTCATGGACTCTCATTAATGAGATGGCTTATCAACTTTTTGTATAAATAGGAGATCTTTCTCCTTCATTTTTAGCTTAGAGCTTGGAGTTCTTAAGTCTTGGCTTGTTAGTTCTTTAGCTTGGAGTTTGTAGTTCTTCCTTGATAGCTTTTGAAAGCTTTGGAGAGCTTTGTTGTACTTTGTAATTTTGAAGAATTTGAATAAAGCTTTGATGTTCTCAACATGGAAGGAGATGTGAAGTAGATGTCATGGAGCACATTAGAATGTAAGGTAGAGTAGATTTCATTTTGTAATTTTACTTTGATTTCATTATGTCATTTAATTGCTTTTAAGTTTGATAGTTTAGATTTTCCATTCATGCAATTTTAATTCATGTAAGTGTGTTCAATCGGTTGATTGTAGATTAGTTTTTCTTTATATGTTTTTGCATCAACTAGTGACATGAGATTAACCTCTCTGCTGACTTTGCTTTTCTTAGTTTTTTTAATTCTAGTTTTGTTTTGATTTCAGCCTTTTTTACTTGCTTTGTTAGTTAGTTTAGAAATCAACTTGCTCATGTCATTGATGATTACCTCCGAAAGCCATAGCGAGACTAACTGGTGAGGAATCGAAATATGAATGTTGTGATTTGATTTTAGTTTACTTTTCTGCAATTAGATATTGGATTGCTCATTTCATTGACGGTTACCTCCGAAAGCCATAGCGGGACTACTGGCGAGGGATCGAATTATGAATGTGTGATTTAATTTTAGTTTACTTTTCTGCAATTAGATATTGGATTGCTCATTTCATTGATGGTTACCTCCGAAAGCCATAGCGGGACTACTACCGAGGGATCGAATTATGAATGTGTGATTTGATTTTAGTTTACTTTTCTGCATTAAATATTGGATTGCTCATTTCATTGACGGTTACCTCCGAAAGCCATAGCGGGACTACTGGCGAGGGATCGAATTATGAATGTGTAATTTGATTTTAGTTTTACTTTTCTGCAATTAGATATTAAATTGCTCATATCATTGATGGTTACCTCTGAAAGCCATAGCAGGACTACTGGCGAGGGATCGAATTATGAATGTGTAATTTGATTTTAGTTTTACTTTCCTTGCAATTTTTAATTTCTTTGAGTGCAATAGCTTAACTTTTATTTCCGTATTTAGACAAGCAGCAGAGACAGTGATTTCATGATCAACATTTCATCTTTTGTTTGATTTAAGTAGCTGCATATTTACACTTTTGTTTAAGTACTAATTCCATCAATAACATGTTTTGAGATGTTTTGAAGTGCTAAGTTTTGGAAGTTACCATTAGGGACATAAACCTTGTCTTCAAATATACATCCATACCTGACCTTTAAAAGTATTCTTAAGACCTTAGAATAGGATTTCCATCTGCATTAGACACTTTAGGAGATCAACAAAAACAAAACCCCAAAACAAAATAAAATCTATAAAACAACGAAGTAAGAAAAAGGTTAACTAAGCACATATGGTGCACCACACTTCATTAGTTTACGATACCCGGATTGATAATTTATGTAGAGCAATTTAAGACATTAAATTGACTAGACAGGAATCTTCATTATTTTCATTTACAAGCTCTTAAGTGGCAACTTTTCTTAGAGTTACCACATTGGAACTTTATTTTATTACCCCTTTGTATTTTTTCTTTGATCTCTTAGACTTTTCTTTCTATATGCACAATATAGGACTTTGGGGTGAAGACATTTTTAATGAGGTGGTATTGGTCTAGCTTTATTATATTTTAACTTTTAACTTTCACGCTCTTCACCTTTAGTATTTTTTGTCTTTCTTTGACTTAGGTTCACATTGTTCTTCAATTCGCTTGACTAGATCTTGTTGGATGACGTATGATACACTGAATATGAATGGGAATACTATATTTTTATGAAATGAGATGACATTGAATAGGAAAAAGGGAAAATGTTAAGTATGTTTAGGATATGAAGTACAATAACTCAATGACATCTCCAGTATTACAACTTGGCCCAAGTATTGGCAACTCCTAAGGACAATTATGTCTTGCCATGGTATAACAAAACAAAATAATAAAATCTTTATTGTTAAGAAGTGTTATAAGATCTCATCCAATGTTTAACATGTTCACAACTAGGTAGGAAACCATCACGACATGTCTAAGCAAGAAACCTACACATGAGAATAGGAAACCATGTCTAAGCAAGAAAACTACACATGAGAATAGGAAACCATGTCTAAGCAAGAAAACTACACATGAGAATATAACACATCAACTAAAATAAAGATAGTGCATGAAGTACCATTTGCAAGTGCACACACAATTTGAGGTGTAAGGCATAGGAGATGATATGCCATAGCATAGTCATCTGAAATAAATCATGATTTATGTCAGGTTAGATCCTCATGTATATAATGGAAGAACTAGATAAATAGCTTAAATAGAAAGAAATAAGCAGGATAAATCATCCAAGTAGCAACACCACACTTATGAGAGGGTGGCCCTAGAAGTAGTTACCCTTAAAGGAAAATATTTAGATCTCATCTTTTGCAACAAACCATATTTCTTGGGCATTGAGAGCATTTACGTGAACAAATGGAATCCAAACATCAATATGTCATCACATAATAAATGATATTTAAACATTATTACATACTAAATTTTGTTACATAATAAATGACATTTAAAAATCATTAAGATAAAGAGTTAAGATTAGTCATTATATTTGTGATAAAGGTTTAGAACCAACTTATTTGTTGAACATCAAAGAGATGTAAAGAATTAAAGATTCTTAACCCATTATTAACATAGTGAGTTGAGGCTTCAAACCATGAAAAACATTTAAAATCTATTATGATCCAAAATTAAGATTAGCCATTGTAGTTTGTGACAAAATGTAGAATAAATCTCTTTATTAAATAATAAAATGAATATATTTAATAATTTAGGATATCAAAAACACATATTTTTATAATCTCACTTCACATGAATAATGATTTAGGCCATTATAAATTATATAATTTAAAAAGTATTTTATTAATATTAATTAAAAATATATATATATATATATTTTATATTTAAATTATTTCATAATGTTTTGTTTTTAATATTTTAAATAGAAAGCCTATTTATTGAACATCAAAGACATGTAAAAAATTAATATTCTTAACTCATTATTAATATAGTGATTTGAGGCTTCGACCCATTAATATATTTACAGTGAAAAGCATTTAATGTATTAAGATCGAAAATTAAGATTAACCATTATATTTTGTGACAAAATTTAGAATTAATTTTTTAATTAAATAATAAAATAAATATATTTAATAATTTAGGATATCAAAAACACATATTTTTATAATCTCACTTCATATAAATAATAATTTAAGTCATTATAAATTATATAGTTTAAAATTTATTTTATTAATATTAATTTTAAAAATATATATATTTATATTTAAATTATTTCATAGTGACTTATTTTTTTTTCCCAAGGAAAAATCGTAATCTTCCATTAATTTGAAAAATTACATATAGTAGATGCCATTGGCATATGCATAAACTGCTGGCCAAAACCAGTTCAAAGGTCTATCAAAAATAAATATGTGCCGAAGCCATACCAAAAGAGTGTTGTACATATTCACCACACAGGGTGATCAGAGTTTTGCATGCAAAAGAAAACATATTGATAAACATAAATATATACATATAATATTGTGTTGTTAATTTCCATCAAAATTTTAGGCCCTGTCCACCCAAGGATATGCTCTGTCAATGTATGGCCGATGGTAGTACTGATATTGTTCTGCTCCATGTTGTTCCTGTATCATCCACAGACCTCTGGGTTGTGTCGAGGCCTCCTTGGATAACTTGTCAGCAGCCTCATCATGTTCCTTGTAAATGTGTTGATAGATGATAGAGTTAAATTGAGCCTTGTAAACCACAATCTCATCCTGAATGTTTCTAAGTGTATGAGCATGACAATTATTTATGTTGTTGAACCAGTTTATGATCATTTTGGAGTCCCCAAATATCTGAATATTATTGCATGAGTGTGCCAGTGCAAAATGCAATAGGTGTCGAAGTGTAATCATTTCTGCATAATTGTTTGTTCCCTCCCCCAAACCCATCTTGATTTGGTAATGGTGCTGATCAGATAGGTATAAAAAAATGCCTCCCTCACATCCATGAGTTTGGGCTGCTCCATCAAAATATGCCCATGGGATGGATCGATCTATAATTTCGGGGGCATGTGGTCGAAATGTAGTAGTCTGTGTCTCCTTGGGGATTTCATGATATACAACAACAATATTTGTTGTAATGAGTGGCCATCGTGCCGGAGATCCTTTAAAAATGATGTTATTTCTAGTCAGGTAGATCTTCCAACAAATGAGGAGGGGTAAGCACTGAGACTTGTTGTCCATGTGCTCAACATTCCAATTGTTCCATGCTTCAGCGATCGAGAGGCTGTGCCATCTTCCCTGCTTGGAGAGGAGGTGTATTACTTGTTGCCACAACTAAACATTGAGAGGGCATGTTAAAAATAGGTGTTAATTAGTCTCCTCTGCTTGTGTACGAAGGACACACCAATGTAGCCCAAATTGTGATCTACGCATAAGATTTTCTCTAGTAGGTGTCTTGTTGTTGAACACATTCCACATAAAGAGTCTAGCTCGTGGGGGTGCTTTGAGCTTCCAGATTTTTCCCCACCAATCCAGGAGAGCAGGTGGTTTACGATCCATTAGCAGGTTTGGATATCCCGCTTTGGGGGAGTATTTCCCGTGTTCAGCCAGGGTCCATATGAGCTCGTCAGGTCCATCCTTTATGTGAACATGTGCTTCATTGAGGGCATTTATATAACCTTCCCAACTCTGGTGCCAGTGGTCGGGAATGCCCAGGTGTCGTGCAGATAACCAGGCTTGTTAAAAAATGGAGTTGTTCTCCATGTCTACAATTTGGCCGATCACCTTAATGTGCCTCTGGTTCAAGTAATGTATGAGGTCTAGAGGTAGTTGATGCATGTTGCCCACACTGAACCATGGATCCATTGCTATTCAAGCCATATTGCCTTCATTGATTTTCCAAGCAAGACCCTCTCAGATGTTGGGCATAGAATGAAGGATGGATTTCCAAACAATAGATATCCCTGTACGAGGCCAGGTTGGGATGCGAATCCAGTCCATGAGATGTTGTGGTCAGATGTATGTGGTATGTGACTTTGGTCCAGAGGTTCTGTGAAGTAAGCAAGGACCATCCCATCTTAGCTGCTAGTGCATGTGCAAATGCTGAGAGGTCTTTTTAAGCCCCACCCTCCCTATTTTTTTGGTAGAGCGACCTGTTTCCAACCGACCCATGCATTGGGCTTGCCCTGTTTGTATCCATTCCAAAGGAATCTGCAGCAAATATTTTGTATGTGGGCAAGAATTCCTTTAGGGATCCAAGCCAACGTCATCCAGTATATAGGGGTGGCTTCCAATGCGGATTTTATGAGGACAAGTTGACCTGCCCTTGAGAGAAATCGATGGTTCCAGTTTTTCAACCTCTTCTCAATCTTAATTACAAGCCAAATCCAATCCACAATGCGGTAGCAATGGGGCTTAAGCCGGAAACCCAGGTACTTTAGGCCATCCTCCAAGTGATGTTGTTGGAAGGGAAAAAATTGGTGTGCAATTTTGGCTTCCTGGGGGTTGTATATGATCCAGGTGGATTTTGGTGGCCACTTGCCAAGTCCACCTGGACCCCCACCATTGTTTCTCTCAGCATTTTCAGTTCCTTAATTGTAGCACAACTTACTATTTTTAGTAGTTTTTTAGGTCCTAAACTTTCAGGAGCCATTTTGAGGCCCTAAACGACGTTTTTTTGCGAAATCTGGGGCAAAATGGGTCCATGGTCTAATGTTGTTGTCCCAAAGTGGTAGTGCTCGATAAATCTTTCTAACGAGCCATTGTACGCATCAAACGGAGATCGTATGCCAAAGTTACGACCCTGGGACGTTGATGTACCAATTTACCCAAATGGGGCCCACAGTTTGGTGTTTCATCTTCTAGGGTTAGGTTTTGGAATGTTAAGGGTTTTCCATTGTTTCTCAACAATAAATAGGCCTTTGAGCCTCATTGTAACACAGTTCAGAGGCATGTAGCCACCACATCTCTTCTCAAAGATAAGCTACCATCGCCCTAGCTGGTTTATTTCCAACTCTGTTTGTAAGCATATTTCAGTATTTTCCATTAATGAAATGAAGTATTGTTTCCGCTGCATCTTTGTGTATATGGTTATCTCTATATTTTTTTGTGTTCCTGTTTAAGTCCGGATCAGTGGTATCAGAGCGATCTGCTTTTTCTCTGTTTTTCTTTGCATGTCCCCAACGAGGTCGGGATATAAGGAGTTAGTGCTTGAACTGGGCGAACCTTTGTGAGACCAGCCTCGCAAATCCCAATGGCCTCCCATGGCGGATGAGAAGAAAGACGAGGGGGCAGGAGATCCTATCAAAATCTTGCTCAAGGAAGCCCTCGAGCGACAACAGAACGCGATGATGGATAGTTTTTCCCAGATTCTTTAGCAGCTACCTAGAAGCGACGCATCGACTTCCAGTAGCTACTCTGGAAATGCCATGCCCTTTAAGGTACAAGTTAATTTTGAAATCCCCATATTCGAGGGTCAGATAGACGTAGATGCCTTATATAAATGGTTAAATATGCTAGATATTTATTTTTCTGTTCATGAATTTTCGAGTCAGGAAAAGATTGTTTTTGCTCTTCTCAAAGTAGCCCCCCACGTCAAGGACTAGTGGGAAACCTACTGCACGTAGAAGGATGAAAATACTGGCTCACTATTTTTAGCCGCAACCACCTGGATTTCATTTCAGGATGCCATCAAGGAGCAGTACTACCTTGTCGGAAGCTATGAGGATGAATACATAAAGTGGACCATGTTGTCGCAGGGAAGGGACCAAGACGTGCTGGAGTTCACCAATCTTTTCCATACCCTTCACACAAAGTTGGGTATCAAGGATACAAAGCAGAATTTGATGCTCAAATACCGCAGCTGCCTGCACAAGTACATCCAGGAAGAAATATAATTCCTGAACATCTCCTCGCTCGGCACAACATATCGATATGCCGTCAAGGTCGAGCAGAAGTTTAAACAAAAGAAGCGAGACTTTGGATCTGTGAATCAGAAGCAAGGGGAAGGTGCCCAAGACAACCCAAAGGACAAAGCCAAGGCGGGGTAGCCCAAGACAACCCGCCAAAGCTGTAAGAAAAGAACAGCGCCGCGAAGCTGAAAAAGGACACAGGAAAATGATGTGAGTTCCATAAGAGCTCCACTCACAACACAAGCGAGTGTCGGGCCAAGCAGTCACTGGTGGCTGAGCTAAAGGTTTCAGAATCAGATGCATGTTCCAACTTTGAGTCAGAACCCAACAAGGGGAATGACAAAGGGAAGCAGATCATTGATGTAGATCCCAATGCCACTGTTGCTACTGCCAAGATCCAGAAAAATGAACCCGAAGATCCAGTGGAGGAGGAGCGTCTCTTCCACTCCAAGATGTGGGTAAAGGGCTCTCCGTTACAGTTCATTGTCAATAGCGGGAGCAAAAGGAACCTCATTTCAGCAGAGGTCGTGAAGCGGTTGGGCTTACCGACCACAGCACATCCACAACCGTACACCATCAAGTGGCTTCACCAAGGACAGGATCTTCGTGTGAGCTGGCAGTGTCGCCTTCCATACAACATCAAGCCCTTCACGGATGAGGTATTATGTGACATTGCTCCCCTTGAAGTTTGTGATGTATTATTAGGGCAACCATACTTGTGGAAGCGACATGCTGTGTATGAATCAAGGCCTCGTGCTGTTATTATTACATTTGGAAATAAGTTGTACAGGATACCAGAGGTAGAACCGCCTACTGCCATCTCTTTGATTACTACAAAACAATGCAGTAAGCTCATTTCCAAAACCAGGAAGTTTGTTTTCCTGATGATACACCCTCAAGGAAAGAAGAAGACGGTGGCCACGACCTCCAGACAGGGCCCCTTTGCACGACAACTACAGATGGACAAGGTCGTGGAGGAGTACGAGGACATCTTCACCTCCCCCGCAGGGGTTCCTCTACACTGTCAGGTCAAGCACTCCATCGATCTGACCCTAGGTGCACCGCTACCCAATGGACCAATTTATCGGTGCTCCATTCTAGAGAACGATGAAATCAAGAGGCAGATTCAGGAGCTGCTGCAGAAAGGTCACATCTGTTCGAGTTCATCACCTTGTGGGAGCTCGATCATGTTGGTACAGAAGAAGGATGGGACTTGGAGACACTGTATTGACTATCGGGCGCTGAACAAGATCACTGTCCATAATAGGTACCCGATCCCACGGATTGATGACCTCCTGGACAACCTAAAGGGGGCAAAATATTTTAGCAAGATCGATCTGAAGTCAGGATATCACCAGGTACTAATCGAACCCTCTGATGTGTGGAAGACTGCCTTCAAAGCCAAGGAGGGCCTTTTCGAATGGTTGGTTATGCCTTTCGGATTGACGAATGCTCCTGCAACCTTCATGAGGCTAATGGATGACATCTTGCAGCCCTTCACCAACTCATTTGTAGTGGTATACTTGGATGACATTGTGATCTTCAGCCAGATTTGGGAAGAGCACCTCCACCACATCCGACAGGTTCTCCAAACACTACAGCAACACAAGCTATGTGCCAATTTGGAGAAATGCACTTTTGGCATGAACCAGGTTCAGTATCTGGGATACATTATGATGAACAGGGGGTGCATGTGGATCGAGCCAAGATCCAAGTCATTCGGGATTGGCCATCTCCAACCACTCTGATAGAGCTCCCCAGCTTTCTAGGTCTTGCCAACTTCTACCGCAGATTCGTGTTGGGCTTCTCTCATATCACTTGGCCCTTGAGTCAAGTCACCAAGGGAGGAGCAAAAGCAAAATTATTTTGGTCTGAATCTCAATAGAAGGCATTCATAGAGTTGAAAGATCGCCTCTGCACGGCACCAGTGCTCGCATTACCAGATTTACAACAACCATTTGAGGTCGAGACAGATGCCTCTGACTATGCTATTGGGGCAGTCCTTACTCAACATGGGCATCCAGTGGCATATCACAGTGAAACACTTTCAGACACAGTCCGGAAGTACCCCACTTATGATAAAGAGATGTATTCCATTGTGTAGGCCTGCCGACAATGGAAGCATTACATTTTGGGGAAGGAAACGGTCATCCACACAGACCTCCGACCCCTCCAGTTCATATAGACCCAAGGGAAATTGCAGAATGATCGCCATCAGAAGTGGTCTACATACCTAAAGTAGTTCCATTTGAATATCAAGTATAAGAAGGGCAACACCAATAATGTTGCAGATTGCCTCAGTCGACCACCGATCATGGCATTAACCAATGTGCTCAACTCTTGTGGGTCCGAGACTTCTAATTGGCCACTTCTCTACAAAAGCAACCTAGAATTCGGCCACACATACCATACACTCTTGGAGGGTCAGCATGTTCCAAATTTTCACCTCCAGGATGCCCTGTTATGCCACCTGGGTCACCTTTTTGTTCCTTCAAGCGAGCGTTCCAAGATGATTTACGAAGCACACTATAGTCGAGCTGCTGGGCATTTCGGGGTTGAGAAAACGGTGGCAGTACTGCAAACGTATTTCTATTGGCTGAATCTTCAATAAGATGTCGAGAAGTACATCAGATCATGTACTGCCTATGCCATTGCCAAACCAACCATCAAGAAGCAAGGCCTCTATAAACCGCTGCCTACCCCTAGTCAACCTTGCGAATCCATCTCCATGGATTACATGTTAGGCCTTCCTTTTCCACTAAGCATGGAAATGACTGTGTTTTTGTGGTCGTCGATAGGTCTCGAAGATGGCCATTATGGCAGCCTGCAAGAAGAATATCACAGCAGAAGCCACTGCTAAACTCTTCTTTGAACGAGTTGTGGGTGCACTTGGGATCCACAGTCTATCATCTCAGATCGGGGACAGTCGGTTCCTCAATACATTTTGGTTTCTAGCTCTGGTCAATGCTAGACAACCAAACTCACTAAGTCCACAGCCTCTCCATCCTCAAACTAATGGCCAGACAGAGGTTGTCAATAGGATGATTGTACACATTTGCACATGTACAAACTCAAGCATCCATGCACATGGGACGTGAGGCCTTCCCTATGGTTCAGCACAGCTACAACCGAGTTCTTCACAGCTTGATGGCCATAGCCCTTTTTAGGTGGCTTGGGATTCCAGCCACTATGCCCCATTGATGTGGCCATGCCACTTGCAACTACTCACACAAATTCGGCTCATGTCCAGTCCGAAACAGACCAAGGCAACCAGCTTCATTGAGCACATCCAAAATATTCGCTAGCAGGTCCATGACATTCTGGAGAAATCAAAATGCCAATGTACAAGCAGCGACATGATCAACATCAGGTGTCACACAAGTTTCAGGTGGGCGGACAGTGTCTAGTTTGCATTTGCAAAAGGAATGCCTTACCGGAGCCTATCGGAAACTGAGACCACTCTGATATGGTCCTTACACCATGTTGAAGCCCCAAAAATCGGGGTCTACAACAAGGGGGATACCCACCCGGTCCCGAACCTTGGCTGGCAGCTCCTTTTCTGTTTAGTGTGGTGGGTCCGACTAGGGATATGGGACTAGTTTTCCTATTTATGAGTGTGTGTGTGTAGAATTTTATATTTCTGATCTAACAGTCCTAATTAAGATGCTCTAATTCTAACTTTAATCTAATGACATGCATGTGTTTATTCTAAATAAACAGAAATATCTATGTCTATACTAACTCGGGGTGTAATCTTTCTGTTATGCGATCTAAAATGATTTCAAATAACAATCAGTAATAAAGATCATTCAACTGTTATAGAAAAGAATTCAATATAGATAAACCACTTCGCATAAAAAGTTAGACGAAAACAGTTGTGAAAAACATATCGCACAATAAGCTATCATACATTAAGCATAAATAAATAGCTATCATCGTACAAAAGTGCAAAATGATAACTCAGGTATTCACGCATTAATATTATAACAACTGAACTTGAATATCACTTTAACACAAAGGCAGAAATAGTTAAGAGATAGAAGTACCATTTATAACTAGTCCTACTCATGAGCTTCAAGCAATAACGATTTATCTCTTCTTAATCCAACATCCACTAAGAGTACAGAAGTGAAACATCAGTAGCAGATATTAGATGCAAAAATCAATTAAATCTTGTTCCATTCATTCATCAATAAAACCTCCTCGGAGGGTAGTGCATGTTCTAAGGGACAAGTTTTTTGGACAAATTCAGGACCCTTCTCTAAATGCATGAGAAGGGTTTAAATACTACTAACTAAGACTAAAAATAACTTATTACAAAAATATAGGATACGGTTTAAATGACCGTCCTTTTTCTAGGCAAAAATAAAGCAAAAAACTATTTCTAAGATTAAATCTAAAACTAACATCTAACTATTTTTGTATCTGCTCCTTAAAATCACAAGCATTGAGCATTTTCTTGAGAAAGTCGGCTGGCCGACTTCCAGCCTTTAACTGTCCTGCAAAAATGGAATCAGCAAGAGTGGTGGCTTTGCTTATCCTTTTCAGTAGAATTGATGATGCATTTGAGAGTCATACACTGGCTGTGTGGTTTCACTAAATACGCCCAGTAAGAATCCCAATTCAGCTTAGTTAATCTTTTAATGGATTCTGCCTTTTCTTGAGCCTTCTATCTCCAGCCTAGTTGTAAGTGTTGTACCTGTACACATACTACTTTTGAGGATATTTCTAACCATTACCACTGATTTTTGGATTCAAGTTTTACCTTTTACCTTCAGTGTTTTTCTCACAAATTTCTGGGTTTACAGGAAACTAAGCAATTAGAGGCTTTCCTCTTCAAGAAGTTTCGCCCAGCGATGTGCGATTAGCGCTAGGCACTAGGCGCTAATCGCGCATCGGAAAACTACCTCTGTTTCTTGATCTGGGCTTTCCTTGGTGCGATTTTCACCTCTTGCGTGCTTTCTTTTGACGGATATAAAGCTCGATTTTTGTGAAAAGAATGATCCCGTGAGTTCTTGACCCTGAGTTTTAAACTGTCTTTTTTAAATGTCAGCGCTCTCAGTAAACCCATTTAACCATGTCTATGTATGGGAGAATTTTGGGCCTTGCCGTTATCCAGTGCAAGAATGACCAAGCTAAATCTGCAACTGATGCCTCAGAGGACCCCTGTGAACCTGCCGTAGCCGTAACCTCCATTATCTCGGGATTCTCTTCTCAAGTAGATTATACATGTCTTCCCAAGTGGTAATACCCGCGTCTCTGTTGCAGGCGGTGTCTGTGTACAAGGGTGCCATTTCTTTATCTTCAGACATCGGAGCTTTGCCTTTCTTCCCCATAGTATCTTGTATACTGCTTTGTGTATTTCTTTGTTTTTCGTTCCTGCAGTTTACAAGTGAGGTGAGAGTAATGATAAGGAATAGTGACAGGAAAGCTTTAAATGCCGAAGAATTGCAAAATATACCACCTTACGTGAACTGGCTCTTCGATAAACGCAAAACATATTTCATTAAAACAACTGGCAACTAACTCATTAATTAGCATTAAAGTGCATAACTAGGTCTCGGTTTATGGAAAAAGCTTTCTCGAATAATGAGCTTGAAAGATTTGCGATTTTGCGATTTTGCGATTTGCTTGGGCAATATCGCAGATCACTGGCATCGCATTATCTCAATATCATTGTGTTGCTTTGTCGTAAGGTCGCTTTGGCGCTTTCTCGCAAGATCGCTTGGTCGCAATATTGCAATATCGCATATATCGCCTAATCGTTTTGTGTTGGTGTATTTTATGCGAAATGCGATTTTGTGATATGCGCCATCGCATATCGGTGTTTTTGAGGTTTTCCAGCGTAAGTAAGTGATTTTTAAGGCATGCGATGCGATAT